>CM053591.1:123214810-123243877 GCA_028646515.1 Pseudochirops corinnae | reverse complement strand
GAGTCTCTTCTGGCCAAATCACACAACTCTTCTCAAAGTGAGCCCCAAACCAAAACCTCACATCAGGGCGTATATATAGCCTTCTCCTGGCTTGGAGAATGTCACAGCCCTCCAGACCCACTGCCCAATCAAAAAGCTACAAGGCACGGGCATTCCTGGAAAACAAGCCTGGCGCCACAGGCTTCACATGACCACACTCAGCCTATTAGGGAACAGAGTATACTTTCAAATCTGGGAAGGTTCTCAGAGTCAAGTAGCCACTTTAGCAAAGGGCCTAGGGGCGGGGAAGATCTTCAGATTCCCATAACACATCCGGCTGTCTGCCTACTCCTAGTAGAGATCTTCAAAGAAAGGCTGACTGACTTCTAGTGAAATATATTGTAAAAAAAAAAAAAAAGAATTTCTCTTTAGATGTGGGTTTGACTTGATAGTCTCTGGGGCTCCTTCAATCTCTAAGCTTCTGTGATTACCTAATTATGACTTTATTTAAGTTCATAGCACTAGTGGACTCCTTAAAAGGACATTTAGGCTAATTCTCTCCCTCAAGGCAAAAGTGTCATGTCTCTCTTATTCTAAACCTCAAGGGAACAAAGATTCTTAATCAGTCCCCTCCCCACCCCATCCCCAATAATAACATTTTCTAGGTCTATAGGATCTTAGAATGGAAAAGGAAATTGAGCATTTTGTCCTGTTCATATTACTTCATATGATTAGTAGCCAATGCCTCTCCAAATAATTGCCTTGGGGGGGGGGGGGTGAGCAAATAAACATACACACTAGGAAAGAAAAAATGAGGAAATTGGTATAAAATGTATATATCCAGATGAGATTTATTGAAAAGATATATACTTTACAATTGAGAAAGGGCTCAGGAAGCCTAGTTTTAGAAAGATGCTACAAATTTTCAAGACTGCATCAGATCAAATTTTTGATCAAAAAGTATTTTGCCACTTTCCTCTTTTTATATAGTCCTGTTCTATTATGGCCCAATGATAGGAGGAGGTCCCTACCCAAGGAAGGGGATGAGTTTTTTTGTCCACCCTTACTTTCTATCAATGGAATCACAATGGCAAGCTTATCCACAGTAGGTGCCACCAGGAACAAGTACCATGCCCTCAGTTTATGTCTTAAAGGAAGGGGACCACAAAGGGGCCCCAGAGTTGAGACAAGGTGAAGAAGCCTGGTTCATTAGAAATATCATGTTGGCAGCAAGTGGGGACTAATATATGAACCACATTTTAATAAGGCACAGAGAGTACAGAGGCAGACAGCACATGGGGAGTGAGGTAAAAGGCAAATGGTATGGAAAACAGGGAACAGGAGGAAGAGGAACAAACAGAGTCACTTATGTAACTGCAGATTGGAGTTGGAAGCATTCAGGCAGCAAGAACACAGAGCAGATAGAAGAGTTGCTCAAGGATGAATGGGGGTCCCATCCGTAAAGGGTTCTGATGGTAATGGGATTTAGGCTCTGGGAGCCCCCTTGAATCTTCCCGCTTGAGGCACTTGTCTGAGGTCTTATATAAGTCTTTCAACATTGCTACTCTTAACTTAGCCTAGCCCTCCATTGACCAGCTACTTCTCACCCTTGACCCTATCAAAATATCTATACCCAAACCTGTTACCTTAAACTAGCTTAGCCCTCCACTGTTGGTCATCCTCAGGTAGCCTTCAGTTACTTCTTACCTTTAATCCCATTCCTCGAGTCCGACCTCCATCCTGATCAAGATACTCCTTAGACTCCTCCTCAACACCCTCCCCAGACCTCTCCTCTAAATCACCCCTAGATCCCTCCCACGGTCTTTCTGTATATAAGATCCATCTTGCCTCCATGAAAGTGCTGAGATTCAATGCAGAAGAGATTCAATCCAGAGGAGATTCAATTTGGCCCACTTGTCAATACAGCAATCACAAATAGGCTCCTTAAGAGTCTACCCATTATGGTGAATCTTTAATAAACTTTGTTTTACTTTGGTTGGGAGAAAGCTTAAGTAGAATTCATTTGGCAGAACCCAGCGTGTTGATATTTTGGGGTCTCAAGCACCCTTAAATCTCAACAGTGGCAGGGATAGACTTATCATTTATCCAGGCCAGCTTGGGGTTCAGTCATTAATGTATCCATATTATCTTAAAGTTATCAGTGCCTGTTTAGGGAGCCTAATGCTTCTCTGGCTTTACTGTGCATGTCTGGGTCTTATCTGGAGCTTAGAGAACAATGGGAAGTTTGTGGTATTGAGGGGCTGTTCTATTAGGGCCTATCTGGCTTCTCTTAATTTAGCACATAGTCTTTAGGTGTGGCTTTAATTAATTTAGAAGGCAGCTTTCTGCAAGTGGTTTCTATGTTCCCTTTTACACTCTTCCTATTTCCTATTTATTGTTATCTTACTGGTTACTTACATACCTACTTATTACACTGACTGGTGGGGGTGGTTGGGAGGAACCCTAACATGCCTTGGTTTCAATACAGTACACAAATCCCCTCTCTGATACATCAATGAGCTTTCACCAATTTCCCTTGCTTCCCAGGGATTCAGCAGCCATAATTGGTGTCAAAGCAGGTGTTATCAGTTAACTCTGCTCCCAGTTCTACATTTTGGGTACTTTAGGGATTATAATTGATTGAAAGAGCAAAAGAAAAAAAAAAGAAAAGAAAGTGGAGGGAGTTTGGTTCAATTCATTTCTGACTTTGTAAATTTATTAAGTCTTTTCTCCTAGAGATGCAGGAGCCAGTGTAGTGTGGTAGATACAGAGTTAAGTTGGGAGCCAGCAAGACCTGGATTCAAGTCTCACATCAGACACACATTAAATATCTAACCCTGGGAAAGTCCCTTAAACTCTCAGTGTTCTTGGCAAATATCTAAGAATATAAATAGCAGAGACAATGCCTATTGTCATTATTATAAAGAATTTCCTCACCTGAAAGTTCTGTATACCAATGAAATCACACATCTATTCCTTATCTTCATCTCATAGAGGAAGAGACTTACTCTTATGACCTTGGTTGGACTATATGAAACATTAATCTGTAAATTTCCCAAAGCCCAGGGGTTCATCCTTTGCTCAGGTGGCTATTAGCTCATAAGAGGCTATCTGGTAAAGCAAAAACCAAAGTGTCATTAAATGTATTTATGTCTAAATTTCTTATTTAACAGTTAATTCTCCAGAGCTAATCACTAAAGCATGTTATTGGTTTAATAAACAGGTTAACAACCACTCAGAGCTTTTTTTATTCAGTACTTCATATATTGAGGTACCTTGCACCAATGAAATGATGCAGTAGAAAGTCATAAATGTATCTATTAATGTATGTAATGTATACATTTTCTAGTAAACATTGTCAGCTAATTTGTATATTTAAAGGATCTCACTTAAAATTACCAAAATCCAAAATAACAAATATATCCATAAATTATAGATCATATTATGTAAAAATACATGTGTGTATATATGCACATATATGCAAACATATATGTAGCATATATAAGGGAAAGGATGATAGGTACAAATCACACATTACAAAATGAATTGGGAGATTATTTAGCCAAGATCCCTCTGCCTCCATTCTACTCAAACTCCAGTAACCTATTCTAGTATTTGACAAACCTGAAGGAACTCTGCCATATATAAAAATTAAATACCTTGGACTAATTTCCAGTCCCTTTCCTCTGGCCTTACTCCAGGGGTGGGCAGGAGAACAGCTTGAAAAGAATGATTCAGTGAAGTAAACAGATTAAAAATGATCTCACAGAAACCAAAGCTATTATTTAAAAAGAAAAAAAAAAGAAGACTTCTGCCCTCATCACCCAAAGCTGTCAAAATGTATTGCATTATGGTGCTTCATAGATGTTGTGTTTGGCTAAGAAGTGTTACAAGCTGACAAGAGATGCTTTTCTAGGTAGAGATAAAAGAATAATTAGGAAGAAATTTTACTCTATGGCAAAGTTTAGTTTCAAATGTACTTGTGTTTTGCCCTTTAAAGTCAGGGGAATTTGTGTGCATATACTTGTATACATGTATATGTGTATGTATGTCATCTATGTATCATCATTGTGAAATGATAATTTTGTTAAACTGACTAGTCTGTCAGTTTTTATAAATTAATATATGGAATTTAGAAATTAATATATGGAATATAGGAGGGAAGGAGAGAGAGAAAGGGAGAAGAAGGAGAAAGGAGAAAGACAGAGAAAGAGGGGAGGGAGAAGGAGAAAAGAAAGGAGGAAAAAAAGGAGAAGGGGGAGGGAAGGAGAGGGAGAAGGACAGAGAGAGGGAAAGGGAAATGGAGAGGGAGAGAGAGAAAGAGAGTTTGAAACCAGGAGACCTAGGCTTATAATAACATAAATCAGAAATAGCAAATAAATACTTCTATAAATTCTCTGACGTATACTGGCAATATGATCCAAGGCAGGGCCTCTTACCTTAACCTCTCAGGTCTTTAGGCAGATCTCTAAGTTGCAGAGAATATGGCTTACTTGTGCTGGTAAAGAGGAAGTGTCTCATCTCACCAATGAAATTATGGGTCTAGTCCCTATCCCTGTTTATATAAGATATATGTCAATGTTTGATATTCATGATTGCTAAGAAGCTTGTATAGAGGTACTTGAATATAACCTCATAGATTTATCCATAAATTAACTTTTAATGGCTCATGCAGCAATTGCTTTCCTGGAAAAAGTCATTCCTATGGCACAAGACAAGTTGGGTGATTTGAGGAAGTCTTATAGTCATTTTCTACTAGAAAACAAGAAAATTGAAAAGCAATAGACTGTGTTGCATTACCCCTCCTAAAAACTGTGATATTTTCATACATATTTACAGGGATATGTGCATTCCCATACTTATAACCAAATTTATTTTAGAGATTAAGTATGAAATATGAAATGTCATGGTGTCATTCAATTCAAGTATATGTATGTATGACTAGAAGGTGCTTTTTTCTTCTTATTTTGGGGTTACTACTACAGAAAATATGGCATTCACTAACTCAAGATTTTTATGAAAGTGATTAAAGATAGCTTTGAAATGACAGTAAACTTTCCCCTTCTCTTTGAAGTCACCGTAAGAAAGGATGACCTTTGCATATGGCAGTTTTAGGTTTCAAAAATACTTTCCTCAGAATGAGGTAGGTTATGTAGGTATTTTAGCTCCATTTTACAGGTGAGAAAACACACTCAGAGAGATTAACTCTCTTAGAGTGGCAGGCCTGATGTCAGGCCCAGGACATGCATCTCAATCCATTGTCTCTAATAATAGTGACACTTCTATAGAACTATTATAAGGCAGGGCAATTGATAACTTGTTCTTGGGAGCCCAACTGGATTTGGCAGGAGGAGTGACAATATGCTTCCTCTATACTTGTCTTAATACTTCCTAGTTTTCTGCAGGCCCTGTACCTAAGGTAAAATGAAGGTCTTTATCTATCCTGACATATATCTTTTTCCATGAGGGCTCACATACTTCCTCCCAAGGGTTGCCCAACATGAATATGTCCTATTTTGCTTTCTCTGCCCCTTTTGCTTTCTCCCCAAAATGCCTAATGTGACAGTGCATGAGTCTTTCCCATCTCCTAGGGTCTACCTCACATCATAAATTTTTGCCCCATCATCTTTGCTGCACCTTTCCGCTTCTCTGCCTGTTTCCAGGGGTCATCCATTATATTGGACTCAGCCAAGGTTCTAAAATTCCTAAATATGGCTCTGCCATTCTATGTCACCATGCCTCCTTGAAGTATGAAACTACAAAATTGTTGAATGTTTTTTTTCCTCTGTATCTACAGATATAGTTATTTTTCTTCTGATTTCATATGATATCAGGTGTGTAATGATTAAAAATAACATTTTAAAAACATACGGTAAACTTTATGTTCATTTTCTCTACAATTACATATAGCATTTTGACTATGTCTACCCAACTTGTTTGATCACTATGTCAGCCAAGTCATTCTAAAAAAAAAAAACAATGTGATTGATTTCTGGACTGACTTGGCCATCATAATGGTGGAACAGATTGTGTATGCTGGCATGTGTCTCTTCAGGCCAACCTGTCATCAAACAGTAAAGTTGTGAAACTATCAGGATAAATCAATTGTCCTTCATGAAAGAGAACAGCAAGGGCAATCATTTCATCTAGGGTACCAGAAGTCTTATGACCATCTGAAATGTTCTTTTTTCAGCTACTTCTTGGTTTCCACACTCTAGTAGTAATGAGTTGTTTCTGATTCCACTAATATTTTAAAATCTGAAAATCAATCTCTTACTCAATTTATTAATTGACATTTAAGTAGCATGGTATACTGGAAAGACTGCTGGCCTGGGAGATCTGTGTACTATTTCTGGCTCAGTCACTAATTCTATCTATGACCTTAATCAATCAAGCTTCCTGGGCCTCAGTTTCTTCAGATGTAAAATGAGGTGATTAGATTATGTGTCTTTATGCCTTTCTGTGTGTTATAGATGCCTTTGGCAGTCTGATGAGGCCTATCGACCCTTTTTCAGAATTGAAGGAAATATTATTTTTAAGTTAAAAGTTAATGAAAGACAAATGAAGTTAATAAAAGTTAATGAAAAACAAACAAAAAAAGTTAATGAAAGAAAAAATATTATATTTTCCCTTCCAAATTCACAGACTACCTTCCATCCCTCCAGACTGATCCATGGGCTGTGGATTCCAGGTTAAAAAACCCTGGCTTAGATGTTGCCCAAGGTCCCTTTCAGAGCTTTCATTCTACAATATTATGTTAACTCTAGTGTTTGATCCATTTGATAGTGTTTTATAATTTCAAAACTTTTAGTAATGAAGAATGACAGATACCTTGCAGTAGAAAAATATGAATTGGTGAAGTCTGTGAGTTCCATCAACTCTTGCCTTTCATAGTTTTAGGTTCAAAATGATCATTTTATCCATATAGATTCCTCCTACTCCCACATACCCCATTCCCAGTCTGAAAACTGGGAGTGTCTGAATTTAACTTAAGTTCAATTATTTAATTATCTCACCATGCTAACAAATCAAGGCGAGAAACAAAACACACACTTAGAGAAAAATCAATAGTAAAGGGACAGAAAATGTTGATCACATTCCTTCTATTGCCCCTTTACCTCCCTCCACCTCTTCAGCATATCTAGGGAAATGAATTCCTCCCATTCTCATGACTGAGATAAAGAAAAACATGAATTTTCTTTCTCACAGTATACTTCTGGATTAATTTGAGAGCTGAGTTCAGTAAAGGACTTACTCTACTAAGGACAGTCTACTTTTCTTGAGGCATATTGGGTAAGTATGCTGGATGTAAAGTCAGGAAAATCCTAAGTTCAAGTCCTAACTCAGACTTATTCATTGTATGACCCTAGACATTACTGTCTTTTAGCTTCAGGTTCCTCTTATTTACAAGGTTGTTAGGAGCAAATCAAGTGAGATAATACATGTTAACCACTTCGCAAAGCTTAGAACACTAAATAAATGTTAGCTATTATTATTTGGGGAGGCAATTAAGGTGTAGTGCATCCACTGGATTGGAATCAGGGTGACGGTTTCAATTTCTCTCTTGAACACTTAACTAGCTGCATGATTCTGGGAAATTGCTTAACTCCTCTCTCCCTCAGTTTCTTAATCTACAAAATGAGAGGGTTGGACTCAATAACTCTAAAGCTGTTTCCAGCTTCAAATATCATTCTATGATCCCTGTTAGTCTTCTCATACATGCCTGGTCTGCATGTATCTTATCTCTCACTCCATTGCTCACAGAATTAGATAATCATAGCCTTTTAGGACCTCAGCAATTATCTAAGACAGGAGTGGAGAACATGCAGCCTTGAAGCTACATTGCACCCTCTAGGTCCTCAAGTGTGGTCCATTTGACTGAATCCAAAATTCGCAGAACAAATGCCCTTAATCAAAGGATTTGTTGTGTAAAACTTGGACTCGGTCAAAAGGCCACTCCCAAGGACCTAGAAGGCCACATGAGGCTGGAGGCAACAGGTTCCCCACCCGTGATCTAGGATAACCTATACCTGAAAGGACTATAACCTACTGGACATGTTGTCTTTTCTGGTTATTTCCTGGCTTGGCTTAGGATGCCATGAACTACTATTTTTTCCTTTCTGCTTCAGTTGCTCTCTCTCTCTCTCTCTCTCTCTCTCTCTCTCCCTCTCTCTCTCTCTCTCTCTCTCTCTCTCTCTCTCTATATATATATATATATATATATAGTGTTCTGAAGTTTTCAAAATGCTTACAAATATTATCATATTTGACCCTCATAAACAACAATTCTTCTGAGAGATAGGCACTATTATCATCCCATTTCAAAGATTAATAAACTGAGGTGAGGAGAAGTTAATTGATTTTCCCAGACAACTATTAAATTGTTGAAGTAGTAGAAACATGATTATTGCCCTACTACTTGGCAGGAATAAATTCTTTCTCGCCTATTTCACCAAGAGTTGAATAAAGAGAAACCCTCCTCATTGGCTTAGAGAGAAATAAATTTCCCCTTTCCCTTCATGTGTTTAGCAAGAATTTACCTTTACTGTCCTTTCCTCTTCTCTTCTTGTCTCCTTTCTTCCTTTGTTTCTCTCTGTGTCTCTCCATGTCTCTCTTTCTCTCTCTCATTTATTGAAAATTTATATAAAATTTTTAAGCCATTTGAACTGCAGAATGTGAATAATAGAAAGCACATTGAACTAGATGAAGAAACTCAAGTTGAGACATTATCCAAGACTACATAAGTAAATAATTCTAGATTAATCCATCTAAAGCTGGAAGGGCCTTTAGATAACATCTAGTCTATCCCCACCATTTAACAGATGAGCAAACTGAAGCCTACAGAAGTCAAATGATTTGTCCAAGGCCTTCTGATTCTAAATTCAGTGCTGCTACAACAACATTCTAATCATTATATGAAATCCAACAAGAGGAATTGGGTTGGTCCAGTTAGCCCAATGACTATTATAAGGACCTAAGAGCTGTACTAAGAGCAGACAACTCCCTTTAGAAGAGACAGGACTCATAGGATCCAATATCTTTAGGCTCTCTATACACAAAAAATGCCCATCAATCAGTGTGGTGCAATCAGCTGAGAATAGCCATAAGATGTAGGAGCAGATGAAGAAGAAGCATCTACCCCATGAAACTCAAGAGAATCTTTTTCTAAGGGATCATATTCCACTAACCTGAAGGAGAAGGCTGAGCTCCATTTTTCAGTCTTATATGAGGGACTTCCCCAACAAAACCCACCTGGGGTCTGAAGACAAGACTACCAAGAAAGCAGTTTCCAAGGGAGCTGTATAATTTTCCATTAAATTCCTATTCTTTTCTCCTTTTCAGTCTTCAAGGCCTGCAAAGAAAAAGATTAGAGTTCAGTAGAAAGGCAGACTGTTAACTCGACCAAAATTAAAACTAGAGGATGATATTCACATTTTGAAAAATGCCCTTATCCAGATTCACTTGGGCTTTGGCTTCAATCTGTCACCTGAACGTTTGCATACCATATGGCTCATGAACCACCCAGCATGCTCGCAAACAGGAGCAGCTTGATTAGCTGCTAATTAACCAGTATGGTTGCAATTTTCTAAGAAATGTGGTAGAGTACGCTGCTTTGCCACAAATCTGTGAATTTTGTAAGACTGGTTTGGTTTTCTCATTAGGACATAATGCTCATGGCCTGACTTCTTCCTTTCTCAAACATTTGTTTCCCTTTGTGTAGATACTGGCTTAGAAGCTAACACTCCATAATTGACTGCTTAGGAATGTTTTCTATCAAATCGTTGACCTTGGTAGCGTGTGGCAGCTTGAGAAAGTGATCCATATAACTCCTGTATCACTAGTGAAAGATCATTAGAGTATTTGTCATTCATCCCTGTTCTCAGACTGGAATTTTATAAATTCAAAGTCTTTCAAGAGAGTTGAACACATTTAAAAATCAAAGACAAACTGATTTTCTTAAATTTTTTTTTACCATATACTCTGAAGGGGACTTATTTTTACATTCCCAGACATTTAACAGAGTAGATTGCACTGTGCATGTCGGTTTCTGGATTTAGTAAATGCTGATGTCTGTGTTTCTTCTTCTTTTGGAAGGAAATAACTTTCATCTTAGGTATTTGGTTATACGATCTATTCCTGGAGTAAAGCATTTTAAAGGAAAAATTCACTGCCTCTGATGGAAGTAGGAGTATTCAAAAGATGGATCATCTGACCTATGAAGGGACTATACTTTGATTCATTTTCTACATTACTAATGGTAGCTTGGCACTATTTCCATCCACACCTTTGGTTTTTTTTTTTGTTGTTGTTTTTTTAACCTGGATCCCTCATTACCAGTTTCAAGAGCAAACCAGAAGATGCCACCAGGATTCTTAACCTCAGATCCATAGACTTATTATAGATAGATATAGATAAACAGATATAGGTAGATATATACATATATATGTATATATTGAAAACATTTCAATGTAAATTGTTTTCTTTTAGATCATAAGCATATTATTTTATGTCTTTCAAAACATTATTCTGAGAAAGGATCACTAAACTTTAAAATGCTTAGACATAATTCAATTCAATTTGATATTAAAGTGCCTACTATGTATAAGGCAGTGGTTCTCAACCTCTGGGTCACGACCCCTTTGGAGGTCACCTAAGACCATTGGAAAACACATATTTCCAACGGTCTTAGGAACCGAGACACCGCTTCTCTATCCATCTCCAGGTGGGTCCACCTACATGCAGATATGCCCACATACGAGTATTAAAGGGTCACGGCATTAGGAAGGTTGAGAACCACTGGTATAAGTCATTGAAACTCTCAAGACTGGGAATACAGAGACAGAAAAGAAATATTTCTTCTCATTAAGTAGTTTACATGGGGAAAGGAAGAATATAATATACAGAAAGGTAAATAAAAAGTATGTAGAAGAATGAGAAAGCATTCATGTATGGGAATATCAGGAAAGATTTCCTAAGGAGGTGACATCTGAACTGAGCCTTGAATAAAGCTGAACAGTCCACAGGCACAGAGATGGAAGCTGGGGGCACTAATGGGCCTCTTGGGTTGGAATATAGAGTGAATGAAAGGGAACACTATTAAATAAGTCTGGATAGGTATTTATAAAGGACATAAAGCTGGAAGGGTCAGATAACTTGCAATAATCTTTTCAAAATGCCAAATCAAAAAAATCTGAACAGGCTAATATAGAACATTGAGTCAAATTGTTATTATTATACTTAATATGAATAAATGTAAAATCCAATACACCGGACCCAAAACTCAACTGTAGTAGCACAAGTTGGTGGAAGAGTTGTGAAACTACAGATGCTATGAAAAATATCTATGTTTTTAGTGGGTTACAATTCCAGTCAAAGATGATGCTGTCCTGGATAATATTGAGAAACACTGTCCAGAATGCCTGTGGAGATAGTCTCACTTAACTCTACTCTGGCTAAAGCCCATCTGAAGTATTTTCTTAAAATCTGTGCACTACATTTCACGAAAAATGTTCAACGGAAATTGTACTCTATGAGGCTTTGTTGAAGAAACTGGAGATGTGAAATGTTTATCTTGAAGAAAACTGAAAGATGGATGAGGGGGAGATGGAGAAAATAATAGCTGATCTCAAATATTTGAAGGCCTGTCATGGAGAAGAGAAATCCAACTCATTCAGCATGGCCCCAGAGGGCAGAACTAGAAACAACAAGGGGAATCTATACAATTAGATTTAGACTTTATGTATGAGGGGGAAAGACTTCATATTAGAGCTGTCATATAGTGGAAAGGGCTGTCTTACCATCAAACTCCATTGGAGATCTTCAGGAAGAGGCTAGAAACAACTTGTTGGGATTATTGTTGTAGGAATGCCTACTCAGGTGTTTAAAGAGCTGGGTGGCTTCTGATGTCCTTTCCAACTCTGAGGTGCTGTGATTCTGTGAAGGAATGTGAAGAATCAAAGTGAGGAGTAAAAGGAGGAAACAGTATAGTACAAATGACTTTGAGGGATAAGGCAAGAAGGTTAGGGTATCAACTACTAGACTAGGCAGGATTTGGGATGCTTGATTGGCTTTTAGTTCTAATTATCTTTAATGTTATTAAAACTATTGGATGCCTACAGGTGGATATTGGACAGTAGGTGTATAATGACATGTGTTTTTGGATGTGGTCAGTGTATTGACTTATTTTGCATATTGTACTCATTTGATAAAAGAGAAGCTTCTTCTTTGGAGGGAGGAGGATATCGCAAAGTGACAATGATGTAAAAAACAAAAACAGAAAAAGAGAATCAGTAAAATTTTTTTAAAGGAAAAATAAATGAAATTAGTAGATACTTATTGAAATGACATACAGAGAGGAGGAATAGTCTTATTCCTGGTCCCGAGAATAAATAAGGTAATTAAACTGTTACAAACCTCGTAGCAACCAGTAAACTTTTTGGGTTGCTTGGTTCCTTACCACCTCTCATGCATATGTCAGCACCACCAGAGGACCTTAGGTATTCACAGTGACCCAGTCCTACTTTTCACCACCCCCAGCTCTCAGTCAGAAAAGGGTGAGAGATAATGGTTACATTGTATGTCAACAGATTATAAGGATGATGGCTAATATTCCCTTGATAGAAACCTTTTCAAAATCTCTGCATTGGCAACCCTAAATCTCTCTTGATTTTTGTAAGGGATGATAAGGCTCTTAATGGCCATGGAGCCCATTGTATTTTTAGATCCTTTGTCACTGTAGGTTCCCTGTCAGTCACTCACCCTCTGAGGCTGGAATCAGCAGGCTATTAGTTTGCCCAATGTATAATCTCAGGTCCCTTGGAACAAGGGCTTTCAGCAAGTAGGCTTCCTGATTGTGGAATTTACTTTTGATTTTTATTCATAGAGCACTGTCAGTTCTGCCTTTAAAACTAAAGTGAAAACATATCTGTCTGCTGCTGCAATGGAAATTTCTTAAGGGAAAAACATATTTGAAAGCACCCTACTGCTCAATAAAACGTGACATGACAATGTATACTTCTAATGTATTTGGTTGCTTCAACAATTGAATTATGCTAAAGAGATTTTTTTTAAAATCCTGTATCCTTTTTCTTTGTCTGTAAGTGTGGTAATTAGTCTTTATTTTCATATTAGGTTGTATCATTTCCTTCAAAATATAAGTCCTTCAGCATTCACTTTACTTACTGGCCTGTTAGATGTTCTATAGACAAGAGACTATCTCTGCTCCATTTTCTCTGCCTGTTATCCATACCTGTAAAGCTCTTCCTCCTCAACTATCATTGACTTCCTTCAAGTCTCAACTAAAACTTCATTTTTTTTTTTACAGGAAGATTTTGTCCAACACCTCTTCAATTCTAGTGCCTTACCTCTGTTAATTATTTTATATTAATCCTGTGTACAGCTTGGTATGTATACACACACACACATACACATACAAATACATACACATACAGTGTCTCCCCCACTAGATGCTAAGCTTTTTGAGGGCAGGGACTTCTGCCTCTTTTTATAGCCCTAGTACTTAGCACAAAACCTAGCATATAATAAGTTCTTAATATTTATTGATTAATTGGGGAAGAGAAGAATAAACAGTAGGAAGAAATATTATGCTAGTATAATTTTAAAGATCTAGAGTAGAAGCAGTTCCTTTGTTATTATCCCAACATTCCTTCAATGAAGTGTTTCTATGATGATGGAAATACAGTCCAGTCAAGCTCTTTACTCTTGGTGTACAGCTTGTATGGAGCTGACTAACAATGTGTGTTGAAGTGGGAGTTGGATGGAGAAAGGTAAGGGCTATAAGAAGTCAGAACGGATTTTATCCAGAGCAAGATAATTAGGAAAAAAAAAAAAAGGGCAGTAGTCTGGCTGTATTTTCCCCATGTATTGTTCATCAGCATTTTTTAAAACAGTCTTTAAATCTTTTATTATCAAAAATTTTTATTTCTTGAAACATAAGTTTAAAGGAAAAAAAATACCTGCCTTCCTTTTGCTCTGCCCAGCCCTCCTCCCTTCTGCAGTTCCTTGCCATTTGAGACATTGGGCTAATCAGCCAATAAATAAACACTTATTAAGTGCCTAGTATATACCAGGCATTATGCTAAACTCAGATAGGAGAGCAGTATATCAGAGAGAATATGGATATTTAACAATATTGTACGTTAATTTTGTACTAGATTGTACTAAATGGTTAGGAAAATTCAAACTTGACAGATCAAGGGTGGGATGGCAGAATTGAGAGAAGTTGACAGAATAGGGAATAAACTTGTTGGTTGTTCTATTTGGGTGAGAATGAGAAGGATTAAATCCTCAGTTAAGAAAGCTAGTGTTCTTTTTTCTTAAAAAATCTTCATATGCCAAGTAGAAGAGAAAAAGTGAATTTTCTATGAAACCATCAATCTGTATTACATGCAGCTTGTTTTTGTGAATATATAATAAATTCATCATACTACTTTCAAAGCTATCCTCTTTATTTCTATTTCTTCCATTGTTTTAATTTTTTTGTTATATTTTTTTCAATTATCAAGTTTTTATTTTTTTTCTTCTTCTGATCCACCCCCAATAGAAATAAAAAGAAAAAAGAAAAACAAATCTGTTGTGAAAAAAAATATGCATAGTCAAAGAAAATAAACTCTTACTTTGATCATTTCCCCAAATACATGTCTTCTGTATATAGTTTACCCTGTACATATTTGTTTGAATGTTTTCTCCCCCATTAAATTCCAAGCTCTGTAAAGGCAGGAACTATCTTTTCCATCTTTTTACTTATTGATTGATTTCCCTTACAAATTCTAGATCTCTTGTTTCTTCCAATTTTTTTTTATTTTATCATCTCTGTATAGTATCTCCTTCATAATTGTAATCAATGTAACTTTAAATTTATAAATTAATTTTGGTAGGGTAGTATTGTCATTTTTTATTATATTGGCATGACCTAATAATAAGCATTAAATATCCCTCCAGCTATTTATATTTTTCTTCATTTCTTTTTTGTTTGTTTCTTTGTTTGTTTTTAGATGTTTTTGCTTTTTTTGGAAGAGAGAATGCAGGGCAATTGGGATTAATTGACTTGCCCAAGGTCACATGGCTAGTAAGTGTTAAGTGTCTGAGGTCAAATTTGAATTCAGGTCCTCTTGACTCCACAGCTAGTGCTCTATTCAGTGCCTGACCTAGCTGCCTGGTTCTTCATTTCTTTAAGGAATTGTTTGTGGATTAATCTATTCAAGTCTTTTGTGTACTTCGGGAAGTTGATCCTCAAATATTTTATGCAATTTGTAGTAATTTAGAATGGGATTTCACTCTCTATTACTGCATCTTGTATTTTGCTATTATTTTATAGAAATGATGTTGATTTTTGAAGATTTCCTTTGTAGCCTGAAACTTTGCTGAAGATACTGTCTCAGTTAGTGTCTTTGCTGATTCCTCTGAAGTTTTTCAAGGAAACAATCAACTCCTGAGTGAACAGGAATGCTTTTTTTGAATAGCTTATTATTCCTTTAATTCCTTTCTCTTGTCCAATTGCTATTGCTAGTAGTTCTAGAAGTATATCAAATAATAGTGGGGAGAGTAGACATACTTGCTCCACTCTCATATTTATTAGAAAGGGTCCTAGTATGTTCTAAAACATATGATGTTTGGTTTTAAGTTTTAGTTAGGTGCTTTTTATGATGTTAAAAAAAACCACCAATCTCACTATGCCTATATTTCTTAGGGTATTTACTATAAACCAGTTTGTATTTTGTAAAAGGATTTTTCTGAAGCTATTGAGATGATCATGTGGTTTTAGACTCTTTGGTTTTTGAGATCATCATTGTTTATTGTTTTCATAATGTTGAACCACATTTGTTTAAGACTTTTGAATCACTATTCATTAATTACATTGGCTTATTGTTTTCTTTCATGTTTTATCTTTTTCTATTTTAGGTAGTAGGACTATATTTGTTTTATAACAGGATTCTGGTAGAGTATTTCTCAATTTTTGAGAATATTTTGTGAGGTATGAGTAATAATATAATAACTTGGAAGGTATGGGAATTTGATAGAATTTTCCTGTGAATCAATCAAGTCCAAGAGTTTTGTTTTGTTTTGTTTCTCCTTTGAAAGTTCCTTTTCAGTTAAATCTATGTCCTTTTCTGATATACAGTAATTTAAGATCTCTAACTGGTCTTCTGGTAGTTTAGATATTTGATATTTTTGAAGATAGTGCTCTCTTTCTGTTGTTTTCAGTTCTTTTTGTTTTAACACATAACTATGCATAATTCTCACTGTTATTTTTATTTCTTCAGTTTTTGATGTGATTTCTCCTTGCTAATTTGCTATTTTATTGATTTAATGTTCTACTCACTTCTTTTTAATCAGATTATCTAAGCGTTTATCAATTTTTAGTCTTTTTAAAAATACATTTTGATTTTATTAACCATTTCAATGGGCATTTTATTTCTAATGAATTTCACATATACACATGTATGTGTGTGTATGTGTGTAGATTATATGTGTGTATCTATATGTATGTAATTTACTTATCTACTTCCCCTCTGGCCTTTGATTATCTCTTCTTTAGAACTTATTTTATGTTTATTTGTTGAGTTTATAATTTTAAATGCATATTCAGTTCATTAATCTTGTCATTTTCTATTTTGTTAATGAATGACTATGAGGATATAATTTTTCCCCAAAGACTGCTTGAGCTGTATCCCAGAAGTTTTGGTATGTTGGTTCATCATTGTCATTTTCTTTTGCCTAACTATTAATTATTTCTATGATTTGTTCTTTGACCCACTCATTATTTACTATTTAATTGTTAAATTTTCATTAGAGTATGTTTAGGTGTATGTAAATCAATTGGTCAAAGACCAATTGCCCTCCTACTCTTGAATCTAGTTTGTTCAGTTCTAGTGATCTCATGATACTGAAGAGAATATTTCTCTCAGTATTTTCTCATTTCAGTAAGGTTTTAATTCCCTGTTCACCATCTTTCTTCTATAATTCCCAAATGAATGCCATCCTCTTTTATTCAAAACATTGACACAAAAAATTGAGTAACTGTTTCTTCTGTCCATCATCTGTGACCTTATCCTATTCATCCTGTGCCATAATCCTTCTCCTTATTCTCAACATTGCTTTAAAAAGTGCTTTTTTGTTGTATTAGTATTAGTTTTAGATTAGAGAACTATCAGACTCTTCCCATTCAATAATTCTTTGATATTTTTTGTCCTTGTTATTTTTCAAAAACAGTTAGAAATAAAATTGAAAGTGAGGATAGATTACCACTAATTTTCTTAAAGACCCTCAACATATTTATTTTATGAGACATTTAAAAACTAGTCATGTCACAGAGTAGTGGGTGGTATTGTGGGTGGTGTTACTGAAGGGTAGAGAAGGGCCATTCTGATGCAAAACACTAAAGAGAACCAGAACCTAAGAGCAGATAATGTGTTAATGAGAGACAACATTTGATTTTCAATGGGAGAAAACAACTCACTTGACTGACAAATTCCTACTAATATAAAGTGCAAATATGATTTGAAGACATTTGCTGTGAAATGTGAAGAGGATAAAGGGACTAAAGTTTCATCAGAAAAAAAAAAGCCTTGTGTAGGCTAAATTACATCAACTCATCTCTCTAGGCTGTGTATTTACACCTAACTTATGAGGAATATCCCTCCTCCTTCACCAAGTCCATCTGTCAGCACAGCAAGGAAGGCAGTGCAGCTGAGCTACTGAGCTGGCAAGGTAGCAAATTAAATCCATAGCCCCGAGGATTGTGTTCCTCTTTCTCTCTCTCCCATGTTACAGCCACCTTCACTGCTAGTGTTTAAGATTAACTCTCCTATTAGTACTTGTACAATACTTTATGTTGTTGGGGAAGGGAGATATGACTTCAGTAAGGTCTCTTCACAGGATAGCAGCAAAGCCATGGGTTTTAGGTATTCATGGTTATGTTTCTTTGGTTGCCTGTTGTGATGTACATTTTTTGCAGATTTCTGGTTCATCTTTCCAGTCTTTCTAAGTTCTGAGGATAGATTTATTTGTTAATGTCTATGTCAATGAGTTGTGTTCTTGAAAATAAATTCTGAAAAAAGAAAGAAAGTACTTTTTGGCTCATTTGCTCTTCCTCAGACCTTTACAAGGCTCTCTTTAAGTTATTCAAAACCTCGAATCAATCTTCTTTCTCTATAAGGAATTATTTCATCTGTAAGAATAATTATCAAAAAATGAATTGTACAAAATAGAGTTTCACATTTCAAAATAATCTGGTTTTTTTATTCTAATTTGGATATGGAAATTCTCTTTTTCTTGTGTTTAGTAAACAAAAAAAATTAAGAATAAAATTAATCTACTACATCAGAAATTGAGAGGTACAAGGAGAAGGTGGTAAGTGGAATAGTGACCGGGGTGTGCTGGAATCAACTCATATTGACTCATAAGAGTCCATTGTTAAATTTCTCGTGTTAGCATTTACACTGCAGAAATCAGCAAGTGCTAAAAATAAAGGCTTTATTAAGTTATTGATTTGTTATTGGCAAGATTTGAGAAAGTGATAGAAAAATGCTAATAGTATGAGATAGAAGCATTATTTTTTCCCTAGAGGGCCTGTTATTAATCATTCAAAAGTACACCTGAGATGGTGGTGAGTAGAGAATTTAACAGGACCTCCCCTTTCAACTTGTTAGGATGTCTATTTTATCTACTAACATCTCCTTCACAGACATCAGGTTTCCATCTTCTCTACTTCCACAATCATTATTCCTATTTCAATTACTTGATCATCATTAAATCTTTTCCAGTATATGAACCACTTCTAATCACCACAATTTTTTTTTTTTTGCTTTTTGAAAGGGGGAGAGAGAAATTGGGGTTAAATGACTTGCCCAAGGTCATACCACTAGTTTTGTGTTAAGTGTCTGTGGCTGGTTTTGAACTCAGGTCTTCCTGACTTCAGGGCCAGTGCTCTATTCACTGTGCCATCTAGGCATCCCCAACAATTCTTTTAAAATCAATTGTAACTCAAGTTTGAGCTGTTTGCATTCTGCAAGGATGACTTCTATTTTTTTTTCTTTTCCCCTTTATAGGATGATAGATCTAGAAATGGAGAGGACTTTGGAAATTATCCAATTAAACCCTTTCATTATTCAAAGAAAAGGAAAATAAGATTCAGTGAAATTAAGTGACTTGGTCACAGACAGAGATGTAATAAGCATGAGAGGTAGAATGTGATCTCAGAACTGGTTCTACTACACCCTATTGCTTTACTTTCCAAGTCCTTGGGAATTTCCAAGTCCTTTTTTTTAGAGATGATGTTAAGTAATGGATAGAGTCCTGGATTTACATTTAGGAACACTTGGATTCCAATCCTCTTTCAGACATTTCCTAGCTGTGTCACCTTGAGCAAATCACTAATCTCTCCTGTCTCAATTTCCTTGGATATGAAATGAGGACATTGGATTCTATTGGCCTCTTAAGTTAACTTCTAACTCAAAAACTATGATACTATAATTCTAAGGGTAGAGACAGAGTAGTTGATTTCATCTAGATGAGGCCTGCAGGTCTAAAATGTCTCTACAACTCATAGTTTTAGTAAGGAGCTGTAATGTTAATGGAATCTGAAGATCTTCCATGCCCCTTTATATTGGCACTTAGTAAACAGGCACTTAGCACCTTAGTTCAAGTTAACACCTTGTTTAAGCTATTTAACTAACACAGAAGTAGTTAACACTTTGAGAGTAATTAACACCTTAGCAGAAAGGGGCAGAACAGGGAGGAGCTATACTATATATAAGGAAGGACAGTCAGATTTTCTCTCAGTGACCACCTGGAGACTGCACCTTTTTTCTGAGATGCTCCTTCTGCAACTTTTACTAAGAACTTCCAAGAACCAGGCTGAGTTGCTATCATGAGTGAGTGAGGGATCCCTGCTTGAGGGAACCTGTTCTATTGTGAAGGCTTGGGAATGTGGGTGTATCAACTTCCTGACTAATGTAATGACTTTGGCTTTCTGGTTCTGGGACTTGGTTTTCTGGTATTTGAATAAAGGCTTTGGGTCTGCCCTCCATGTAAAGAGTTTGCTACATTTTGTGTTTCACAACTATACCAGCATATTCATAACCACTGTGGATGTTGTGAATATTGCATTATTGTTACAGGAGCCTAGATCACTGAAAAGTTATGACTTGCCCAGGGTTGTATAGTCAGTAATGTGTGAAAGGTAGAATGTGAAACCAGGTCTTCTTGGATTTATCCTATAAAGCTCCAAATCAATTTTTACCTCTTCATGCCACAGATACTATGCTCAGTAATGAGGACCTCTTCATTACCAAATCAAAAATTAACATATCCACTTTTTATTCTTCATCTTTCCTCAGCTTTTTATAAGATGAATTATGATGTTCTTTGATAGTTTATCTTTTCCAGGCAACCAGATATTAGTATTACCTTCAACCTCATTGTAGTTTCCTTTTTATCTAATGGTCTCTCCCAGAGCAAAATATGGGCTTGAAATCATTGAATTTGGGTCAATATTTATTTACTTCTTCATATTTTTGTGTACTTTAATACCATCAATAAGCAATACAGATATAATAAATGTGGGGGAAGAAAAGAAATAGTTTCACAACCTGCCATTGAGAACTTGCGGATACTTGGAAGGCAAAGTTTGCACATGAGAGGACTTAAAAACTATTGCAAACCAACTTAAAAATAGGTTTAAAAATCATACTCTGAAGAATACATAGATACTGAGTGGCTAAATTTAACAAATTGGAGTCTACTAGGAGATCTGCAAGATTTAGTGTCTGAGACAGTTTTTGTAGGAAATGATTGAAAGGAAGTTAAATGATTGGCACAAAGAATCATAGTTTTCATATACGGAATCAAGTCAGATTCTCCAGATTCATAGACTAGTGCTTTGTTTCTAACATGGCATAGTACCATCTCTCCTGCCATAGATGTTCTAGTTCATCCAAATTCCATCATGCCTCATTTCTAAAACAATGGTGACTATATTGACCAGTCAGTGAGCTTGACAAAAATGTCATTTAGCAATGATGATATATAGGTGGCATATTTCCATTTAGATTGACACTATAGTGCTCAAGTCAGAGGCATACTGATGTTTACACAATAACACTATGATATTTCAGAGCATCTATGTGAGAATACCTGATCTCTACAGTGGAATGCAAGTCAAGTACTATGAAAAATATTTTCCATATGTTTGCAGATGTTCTCAGATAAAAAATTTCTCATATCACTGTGACAAGTCATATAAGATGTTCCATTTGTGTGCAAGATTGAATTTGAGATGACAGTTCCATGGGTTTGCATCATAGTTTAAAAAAATCTAGTCAAGTTTTAGTTCAGTAGAATTCTGAGATTTTGGAACATAGCAGTAGAGGTTCATTAAGGTCAGTGTGATTAAATGGACCTTTGATTTAGTTCAAATCAATAAGTATTTATTAAGAGCCTTGTGTTAGCAGAGTTCCATGTTATGTGATGGGGAGGCAAAGTCTTTGCCTTCAAGTAACTTATAGTCTAATGAAAGGAAAGAGCCTCATATACATGTTGGCATGATGTAAGTTACAACATGATTAGGACAAATATGGAAGGGAAGGGTTTAAGATAAGATGCATACAGATTCCTTTGTTTAACATTTAAAGCCCATTGCAATCCATATTCAAACTACCTCTCTGGTCTCATCAAGTGCTCCCACTCACACATTCTTTATTCTACCAAACTGACCTTAAGGATTCCATCTCCTTAGCTTTACGCAGTCTGTCTTCCATGCCTGGAGCATACTCTCTCCTCATCTCCATCTCTTATAATCTTTAGTTTCTTTCAGGACTCAGATCAAATGTTATTTCCTTTATGAAGACTTTTTAAATGTTTTCTTAATGTCTCTATCTCTATCTACTGGTTCCTTCCCTGCTATATAAGAAGATCCTATATTAAAAAAAATTTTTTTTAAACATTCACTATAATCCACCACTCCCTATATCTCTCTTCCCTCCCTCAGGAAAATGTCCAGGCAGTACTACCTATATTTATTGCTTCTTCTTCCTTTCCTCTAACTTCTCAAGCCTTTGCTATGGTCTTACAACCTCATTACTCAACCCTCTCTCTAAGGCAACCTATAGTCTCTAAATTGTAGAAACTGAAAGTCTTTACTGAATCCTTACCTTTTTTGACATCCATGAAACATCTGATTCTGTTCACCCTCTTCTTCCACTGGCTGCACTCTTCTTACCGAGTTTTCATGATGCTACTCTTAACTGGGTCTTTACCTACTTCTCTAACTTTTTCTTCTCAGTTGATTTCTGTATGATTGTTTTTCATCCACATCATGCCTTCTACTGTGAGTGTCCTCAAAGACTTTGTCATGGGCTTTTTCTTCTCACTACATTTCATCACTTTTTTTGGTTCCCATGGGTTTAATTCTCATCTCTATGCAATTGATCATAGAATAGAATTAAAAGTGACCTTAGAGGCCTTCTGATTCAACTTCCATATTTAACAGATCAAGAAATAAGACCTAGAGAAAAGTTAAATAACTTGCCCAGGGTCACACAGCTAGAAAGTGACTGAAATAAAATCTGAACCTAGGTCTCCCTGACTCCAAGCCTATCAGTCTATCTACTTTATCATGTAACTCCCAGTCTATATCTAACCTCAGTCTCTCTCCAGATCTCCAGTCCCACATTTTCATCTCCTTATTAGATATTTCAAACTGCATATCCCATTAAAATCTAAAAATCCCCATAGCTGAAATGAAACTCATTATCTATACCTCTTTGCCCTGCCCCATCTCACCCAAACTCACCCCCCAAAATCTTTTCTAAATGTCTCTATATCTGTCTAAAGCATGTCAGTTTTCCAGACTCTTAGGTACTCCTCACTCTCCCCCACCTCACATATCCAATCAAGTGACAAACATTGACATCTCTTCTTTCACAGCTTCTCCTTTACTTGTTCTCTTATCACTACTCACACAGCTATCATCAGGTAGTTCAGGTTCTCTTCACTTCTTGTTTGGGTTACTGAAATTGCAAAATCCCTGCCTTGAGTCTCTTACCACTCTGATCTGTTGTCTATGTAGTTGAAAAAGGGACTTGCCTCATTTGCAACTCTAATACCACTCCACCATTCAATAGTCCAGTAGCTCCCAATTGCACCTATGATCCAACATAAAACACTATACTTGACTTTTTTAAAACCCTTCAAAATTTGGTCCCCACCTACTGTGTTAGCTTTATGATATATTTAGCCCAGCAATAGACTGGTGCTTTAGTAAGCCACCTAATGAATAGTTGTTAATTTTGTTAATTGGTTAATATCACTCCTTTTCCCTCCTGCTGTGTTCAAGTCAAAGTAGCTTTCTTGCCTTCATTCACACATAGCAAGCATCACATATCCTATCTCCACACCTTTTCCTGGGGGATCACTCGTGTATTGCCTCTTCACTTGGGTTTCATATTAGTCCATACTTCCTCTAATACTCTGCTCAAGCACTTCCTTGTACCTTAAGACTTCCTTGTTTCTCCAGCTACTGGTACCTTCCCTCTCTCCACTACCTCCTATTTTGTCTTCATTCAGTATATATTTTGCAAATAGTTATATTTCCATATCTATCTATATATCTTTCTATCTAATCTCTAAAATTAGAATGAAAACTCTTTGGGAGCAAAGACTTTTTTTTTCATTTTTGCACTTAACACTGTCCCTAACACTTATTAGGTGCTTAATAGCTTGTTCTTGGTTGTTTTATTGATGCTATATTATATCCTTTATATATTATATCCTTTCACAGTATTAATAGAATGTAAGTTTCTTGAGAAAGGAATCATTACATTTCTGTCTTTGTATTCCTAACCAAGATATTTTTGGCTAAAATAATCAAATTCAGCTGCCCAAGAATTATAGCTCTGCCATGTTTGAACCTCATCAGGAGTATTTTGTTCAGTTCTGGACAGCAAATATTAGTAAGTTCATTGACAAATGTTCAGGAAACAGCATTCTGGAAAGCATCCAGAATAAGAGAAGAAGGATGGCAAAGTGACTGTAGATTGTACCATACAAAGATTAATTGAAGGAACTGGGAATATTTAGCCTAGAATCGAGAAGATTTAGCGGGAAAATGATAGGATCTCTTCAAATATTTGAAGGGTTGTCACGAGAAAGAGGAATTAATCTTGTTATACTTTTCTCCATAGGTCAGAACTGGGAGAAATGAGTGGAAGTTATAAAGAGAGAGATATAAGTTTGATGTAAGGAAAAGCATCCTAACAATTAAAGGTATCCAAAATGACCTTGGGAGATAGTGAGTTCCTCCTTGTCTTTGAGGATAACTATTTGTTATAGAAAAGATTATTGGTCTCTAAGGACACTCTTTTATACTCCATAATAAAGTTAAAGAAGAACCATGGAGGTCATCTAGTCTAATTTCTTCATTTTACATATGAGACAACTGAAGGCATATGAGGTGAAACAATATTCCCCTGGAGCAGAAGACTGCAGAAGACTGGAGGAGATGACAGAGGATAGACTCGAGAGAACAAAATGTTACACTTTTAAGGGTTAAATAAATGATTCAAAATTTAGGGCAAGCACTTCACATTCTTTCACATACTCCCAATATAAGATATGACTAAGAGAAATAGCCTTGAGAATGGCCAGGAATCAAACAATTATGTATGACTAATGGAAATTTATGGTAGTTTATTTTCCAACAAAGTAAATTGGAGTTAGTTTTAGATTTTTTTTTTTGCATTCCTCTTCGCACCAAAAACCATAAATGGGGTGGTTCTTCAAAAAATAGCTTTTAAATGAAAAAAATGTAGATAAGAAAACAGGAAGATGTTCACTGTTTCAATTTTAAATCATTAACTACTCAATTTTTTTCTGAAATTTTGGGGCAATTATATTCTTTCACAGTATTAACAGACAAAGGATAGTGTTCTTAGAAACCAAAAAAATTATTTCAAAATCAATCAGATCATTAATTATAGTTACTGTTGTTGTTGTTGTACATCTTTCATTCTCAAAGAGGACCATGACATCAAGGAGGTGATGTAATAACATGCAATTGAATTGGGTGTAAGTGAGGTAGGGCTGTGCAAGGTCACCAGCCTCACTTTCTCTTCTGGAGCTGTCTGAAACTAGTGGCAAAATATAGATCAGGATGACTGGAGATGGCCCTGGATGCAGTGCAATACCTTGGTCTTTTTAAGCTAAGGTCTTTCCCAGGTCTCAGTCTAACTGAGGCAACACCCATTCAGTAATTAAGGTGTTAAGAAATCTAGTTACAACCATTCAATTAGTGACTATATAACATAAAATAGAAACACAACATACAATGCATATAGAAATATATATGTAAAAGAAGAATTTGACTTAATTTTCTTGGTTCTTGATGGCTAAATAATTATCTATAATTTTACTAAATTCTATATAATTCTACTAAATAATTCTATCCATAGACCCTATGGATAGAAGATGTAGTGGGAAATGATTTGGTTCAATATAAAAAAGAACTTCCTAACAACTGGAGCTGTGCAAAATGGAATAGTCATGTCAATGTGTAGTAAGTTGTAAAGCCATCCAACTGGACCACATACATTTTGGAAGGGTTGTTTTGGTTTTTTTTTTTACCCTCAAGATGACCAATATCTGTGTATCTCACTTTAGGCTCTCAACATTGCTGTGCTTGGGATTCAGTCATAACTAAGAATTTTTGTAGGCAAATGTCGTTGATAGAGATGGGGACAGGGATGGCAATTTTGGTGGTAGAATCATGGAGTGTAAATGATTTGGTCATCTCTGAGATAATTCTTTACTTTCATAAGATTACTAAATCCTTTGTCTACTAATATTGTGGAAAGTGGTATGGTTGTTTAGAACTTTCACAAGCAGCCAAATAATAAATGCACTTTCAAATCTATATAGTAATTGTCTTTGTGTCCTTGCCTTCCTTGTGTTCATTCATCCATTTATTCATTCAATAATTCATCAATGATTGCTGTGTTCATGGTTATTGGTATAGCAACAGCGATAAAGAAGTATTTAAACATGGGGTTCAGTTGTTCCAGGAGAGGGAACTGACTACTGTATAGCTAACGTCCATGTAGGAGTTTGGAGGGAGTAGACCCCATGATATGAGTGCCCTACTGCTAAGTGCCATGGAGATGATAGATCATCAGAGCTATAAATAAATTGGGAGAAAAGGGACTGCATTCAAAGAAAGCATCCAAGGGTATTTTGTCCCCTTAGTGATCTTCCACCAGCCTCTACCACATAGCATGTCCACCCATGGTCTCTTGCTCAGCCATGGATTATTCTTTCTCCCAGAGTCCAATTTCCACGGACCACCTTTCCACTACCATGCCATCTTCTGCCTGTTACCTCCCCTATCCAGTTCCTCTCACATATGAAAATCAGATGCTGATGATTACACCATGGGGACATGAGCTGGACTTTCTAGCAACAGGCCTTCCTTTCTCAGAGCCCAATGTTTTGCGGGGTGGACTGTCTTTGCTCCTTTTTTCCTCAATTGATTTTTCTCACATGCAGCATGTTTTAGTTACAGCTCTGCTGCTTGGCCCACTTTTTTCAAAGATGTAATGCAATATTCTTTTTTTCTCTTTTTTTTTTTGCTTTCCTCTCCACCCCCTAAATGTATTTCTTCTGTGTACAACTTAATTCTAAAGTAAATGGCTTAAAACTAGTTTAGAAAATGTACTGCTATTCTCTAATTTCTAAAGTTCATTTCTTCTCCAAACTGTTTTTTGTTTGTTTTTTGTTTTTCCAGCAAAGTTATGTTTTACCCCAGGGTATCTTGTGGAAGTGGAGCATTCTGTACCCCCTCCTCTGATCTGGACCCCCTACAGAAAGAATGTAAAGCTTCGCTGAAGCAGGAAAGAGTGTCAAGTTACTATACCTAGAAAAAATCCAATAAAGGAAGCCCGAAGGAGTCCCCTCTAATTATGCTTTTACATCCAAAACAACCCAGTCATCAATTCCTATCTGAGTCTTAGGTAACAAAACCTTCCCTGCAGATGAATACCTTGGTATCTGTCAGTGTACCCAGTGGTCTTTTAGATACTCTAGCTTAATTTTTTAGATATCTTCATTTTGCTTCCAGACCTTCAATCTTACACTCTTTGAACATTTAGAATTTCATTGAGAGTGTGACATCTTTTGCAGGTCTAAAAAGCACCTTTCTTTTCATTTATGTGAATTCTATCTGCTGTTGCTTGTGCCTTTAAAAAAAAAAGCTCTCTCCTTCTTGTTATCTGTCTCCTCCTTCTCTCCCTGTCTCATTCTCTCTCTCTCTCTCTCTGTCTCTCTCTCTCTCTCTCTGTCTCTCTCTCTCTTTCTCTCTCTCTCTCTCTCTCTCTCTCTCTCTCTTTCTCTCTCTCTCTCTCTCTCTCTCTCTCTCTCTCTTTCTCTCTCTCTCTCTCTTTCTCCTTGTTTTTGTTAGTTTTTCCCAACTAAAGTGATTTCCACTTCAAGGGCTTCAGGTGAATAAACCCAATATGAATACATAATTAAGACACCGAATAGGATTTCCAATATTATCTTTTTAAAATACAAATTCAGTTCTGAGACTCTGTACCCAAGGGGAAATACCAGTGACAACCAAATCAGTTTCTGGCAGTTTCATTTCAAAAACAGTCGGGTTTCTGTTTTGGTTCTGGGCAATCTCTCTGCTGACAGTCAAAAATCCTCCCTTAGATGCATCCTCTGTCAAGCTCATCTCAGGGCAGGCTGCTGATTGACAATAGAAATCATGATACATGGATATGATGTCAGATCCATGGACAAACAACAAGGGTTTTGATTAGCAGCTTCATAATGGTGGAATTCTGGAATTCGTGTATTTTAACATCTGTTTAAATAGTTCCTAGATTCTTATGTGTGTCTTCACAATCTGATTCTGAGCCATTTCTGCATTTGGGGTGAAATAAAAAAATTCTGCTCATGCCGCAAATCTCAGAATAAAGAATAGAAGTTGAAGAAAACAAAGGTAACTTTTTTTTTTACTTCAAGGACTTAGTAATGAAAATCAACTTTGGGGAACAAAGTATGCAATCCTGAAGCTATAGTAACATTACAGAGAGGACAGACAGCAGTAAAACATATGCTTTGAATCAAAGATCTCAAATACTGAATGGTAAATATTATTATTATTCTTTTAAAAGGAGGACGAATTATTTTGCTTCCTGTTAGGAACTTGCTCTATTGTACTTATGAAAAATAAAATAAAATTACTTATTTTAGGAATAGAGCAATTAGGAAAAGCAGCAATAATAATTTTTTAAAGTTTACATTTAAATGTCACTTTAAGAGTTAAAAGTCACATTTACCCATTGTCTCTCATTTGAACCAAGCAACAACCCTATAAGGTAAGTGTTTTTTGGTTTTTTTTTAATTAGACCTGTGATTTTATAGTTATAGGTTACTCCAACTATTGATCTGGATTGGAACCTATTTTTCCTTTTATGGTTTTAGAGAGTTGTCTTTGGTATAAAGAGGTGAATACTTTCCCAGGATCACACAATCAGTATATCTCAAAGGCTAGACTTGAACCCTGACTCTCCTAATTCTGAGGCAAACTTTTCTATTCATTATCCTGTGCAGCCATTTTTATCCCCAGACTTAGTTTCTAAGAGGTTAAATGACAGCCACGTAAGTGTCTGAGATTGGATTAAAGTCAGGTCTTCATGAATCCAATTCCACCATGATGTCATTAGAATCCTATTGGCTGCTCCACAAGAAATTTAGATTCTGGTGGAGTTGTGAATTGATACAACCATTCTGGAGGGCAATCTGGAACTATGCCGAAAGGGCTATAAATAATTGCATACCCTTTGACCCAGCAATTCCACTGTTGGGATTAAATCCCAAAGAGATTACAGAAGTGGGAAAAGGTCCCATATGTGCAAAAATATTTATTGCAGCTCTCTTTGTGGTTGCAAAAAACTGGAAATATAGGGGATGCCCATCAATTGGGGAATGGCTGAACAAGCTATGGTATATGAATGTAATGGAATACTATTGTGCTATAAGAAATGGGAAGGAGATGGACTTCATAATTAC
>CM053591.1:123164726-123214310 GCA_028646515.1 Pseudochirops corinnae | reverse complement strand
GTGACTGAAGCAAAACTCGTTATCATTCTCTTTCATGTCTGGTTTTGCTTTTTTTTTTTTTTCTTTTCCCAGTGATCACTCATTGGTTACAACCCTTCTATATGACCAAACTATTGTACAATGTGAAAGTATTTGCAGATCCTATATATGATTACATGCCACCATGGGGGGGGCGGGGAAGGGAGGGGAGAAAATCTGAAACTCAAGTGATTGTGGAACTGAATCTTGTAAATTAAAAGTAAAAGAGTAAATAAAAAAAAATTTAAAAATAAAAATTTAAAAAAAAAAAAAGAAATTTAGATTCTGAATGACCAACATCAGACAGAACTGTTGTTTTGTTTTGTTTTGTTTTTTTAGAGAAAAGGTTTACTCACCAAAATGTAGTCAAATAAAAACACATGGTGCTAAGGAATTGCTGCTTGCTTAGAAATCAATGGTATTAACACTATTAGCAATCAGACCTCTTTACCTTCTAGCTGTTTTGGATTGCTGTCATGAGAGAAGATGGCATTAAAGTCACACTCCAACCTGATTTTGCCCCCACCTTCTGTCAAAGGTCAAAGGTTGCTGTCAAAGCAATAGGTCTGAAAAAAGAGGAAGGATGATTCAGATAAATTTAACATGCTCAGACTAAACAGGAAGCATATTTATATTTTCTTCTCTTCCACTTTCCTCTCCACCCCCAAAACTACCAGTGCTACCACATTGTTACTGTAGGTGAGGGTGCAATTCTGTAGTCTTAGCCTATCTGCTTCCCTGTGACTTACAAATTCTAAGCCTAGCATCTATTATTTGGATTTTGGCGAAAGTGAATATAATGCCATTCTCATCTGTGTATAATGGTATCATTAGCCTTAGTGTTAAAAAGTAAAATTTCCATATGAAGTTCCTGTTTTGGATGAGATTTGTCTATTTATGTGAAGCTAAATTTCAGTATAATCTACAAATTACATGTGTTGGTCACAATTCAATCCTGCTGATAAAAAATTTTATGATAAATGTGTTAGGGGATAGGAATGCAATAAATATTTTACTTTAACCTTAGGTTAAAAGTTGCAGATCGAACACAGCTGACCCCCTAAACACTATGCAACTTGTTTATAAAAAGCAATGCAAGAGAAGTATGAGAGTAAAAGGAGGCAGATTGATCAGGTAGAAAGAGCAAGTTATAGTAGAATGATATCCCAAAGTTTATACTGATACACACATTATGTTAAAAGAATTTGAGGATGTCCCCCTACCTAACACATTGGGTGAACCCACTATAGACGATTTCTCAAAGGCCATAGACAAGAGTCACGCATAAAGAGAAGCTGTGTATGAGTCATAATCTCACCATTGGACTGCATACTCATATTGTTAAGGTCCACTAAAACATAAAAGTGTATACTGTAATGGTAGTAGTAGTAGTAGTAGTAGTAGGAGTAGGAGTAGGAGTAGGAGTAGGAGTAATGATGATGAAGAGGAGGAGGAGGATGTCTAATATTTACTTAGCACTTTAAGACTGGTCAAACACTTTAGACATATTATCTTCTCTGTTTTCAGTAGGAACCAGTTGAAGGCGGATGTGGAGTATTTGAGGTGATCATTTGATAATAATGACGATCTATTGGCAAAAGAGAACATTTCCTAAACAGCTAGATTACCCACAGTAGATACAACCCATTCCAGTAACTTTGGTATCTTTTAATGTCTGATGCATTAGTGACTGCTAATGGAGCAATTATATTCTACTAAATTGTACTAAATTGCATTAAAGTCTTGTTACTGTCGGATTTTAGCAGAATTACCTAGGAACCTCTAAATGTGATTTGGAACCAGAGAAGCAGAACCTCCTTCAGAGCTGCCTTGAGAATGAGGTCTATTCCAGAATGTCCAAGAAAAGATCTCCAGGGACCAGAGAACTACAAGAGACATCTGGGACTCAAAAATGTGCTAATTAAATGGACATTGGGAGTGAGTTACTAGGATACAAAGGAACTTGATGTTAGTTACTATTGATGATTAACATTGATGATCTTTTGTTTCATGATATTTATGTTTAAGTTTTCTTGGCTACATGGCGTGGTGACAAGTAAATCTCCTCAAAATTAGCCCATTATGAGCTCTTTAAGTAGTGTGATCTGCAGGCTGACTTATGTAATTCTGGTTATGAATATATGAAAAACCTCATAGATTTTGCTTATAGGTAACTGATCTATGGGAGAAGTAGGGTGCCACTTCCCATGAATAAAAGGGAGGAATTGAGGGGATTAGAATAACAAGTTGTAATGAAAATTGAGTAAACCACACTGACTCCATCTTGTGACTCAATTCCAAAGCTACCTTAGTTTCTATTCAGTTATATGTCTAGTCCAATTTCTGTCTTGTGAGAAAAAAAATTATTCATTTATGGGAATTGTAAGAGCTCTTTGTTGCATTATTTGAACCTATCCCTGAATGGCTGGGAAACTGGACTACCTCTACCTGCTACTTAGAGACCTTTAACTAAGGACTTAGGTTACACTAACCAGAAACCCAATCGTATCTGAAGATTGATGCTGGGAGTTTTCTCACAATTGTATATCTCAAACAAACCATATATCTTATATGAAAACTCATCCCATACTGGTTAATCAGTCCATGTTCCATTGATCAAATACAGACATTGGTGGGGGAAGGGGGATAGTTCTTTTTTTCTGATTTCAGGGAATGAACCATTTACCTAATTGTGTATCCTGATTAATTGTTTTCATTAATTGGTCTTATTTGATTAATTGTCATGAATAAAAGTGTATCTCCCATATTTATGGTCCAATGACAAAGTTGAGGAGGGCTATTGGTCATGATTTTTTAGGCAGTTGGCAATCATTGAATCATAAATTGAACCTTAGTCATTTCAGTCAAAACTCAGTCATTTTATCTTTCACCTATAATACTGTATTATATTTATACAATACTATATTATACTTATACACCTCATACTACATTATACATTAGCCTATGAATCTATGTATGATCTCCTCAATGTGGATATTATTCCTTTCAACAGTGCCAACTATAACTTATCCACATTTTGGCATTCAGTGTAATTAACACTCTTCTAGGTCCTCCCACAAGTTTGCCACAGGGAATTTAATGAACATTAGAGGGACTTTGGAATATTCTCTTGATATCATCTGCATATCAGTAGAACACATGAACTGTCTACTGGTTATCCCCAGCTCTTGTCACATGACTACTCCATATTTTAATTTTTTTTTCCTGAACACCAATTTCTCGAATGATATCCTTTACATATCTTCCCCTGAATAATAACATGTAATAGTACGTAATACCTAAACTCACCATGAACCTTTCTGCTCTCATTTTGGAAAATCAAAACTTCAATTCTTCAAACTCTATAGTGTTACAGGCAATAATACAGCAGTACTTGGAAGAAAAAAGATCTGTGAGAAAAGTCGCAATTTTTCATATTGAATTTTGGTTCAGCATTTTTCTTTCCCCAGAGTTACACATGGGCTTTGAAGGTCAGCTTCTCAGTGCCCTAAGGTAGCTTCTCCTTAAGCTATAAGGCAAAATGAAATTTTTTTCACACTGTTGTAGTGGGTAGAGGACTAGTATTAATCAGACCTGGTTATGTCATATCTCTCCTTGGATATTTACTAGCTATATGGCATTGAAAAAAAATTATGTACTTCTTCTTGACTTTGGTTTTCTTTATGTGTAAAATTAGAGGGTTGTATTAGATGACCTCTAAGGTCCTTCTAGCACTAAATTTATTGAACTGAGATCATATTATCCAAATAAAGTCATAGAGCACAACAGTATTTTTTTTAGTTTTCTTTATAATCTCAGGTAATATCAGAAAAATGCTATAACATTTCACTGGAATGCCATTTCTAATTTCTAATATTAAAAATAAAATCCACTTATGTCCTTATTTCTTTCTTCGAATTTTGACAGCCCTCTCCCAACACATACTGCCCACCATGGGCCTCCCATCAGGTAACTAAAAATGCAGTAAAAGTAATCACGTAATTGCCACATTCCATGTCTTGGAGTCAGGCTGATAAGAATATTTATTTGACCATCTACATCTTTGGAACCATACTTGACATGTTTTATTATTAATGAAGTCTGTTCCTCATGAGTTAAATCTGGAATACAATCCATGAAACACTGTATTTAGCAGTTTTAATAGCTTCAATCAATTTCTGGAAAATATCCTTGCTAACGAAATTATTTTGAATATCTTTCAACTGACAATGAAGCTCCTGGGCATTAATAAGGGAGGATGAGGACAGAGGAGGGAAAAGGTAGAATCTGTTGATTTGGAAGGAAGGAGTGGTGTTCCTAGATTGAGATAGAGCTATTTGATTGAGGCAGAAAATGTACTATTTTCTCCTTTTTCAAAGATGGAGACAAAAGCAGATATGAATGGAGATTCCTCAAAGACAGGTTCAAGAGCAAGGGGCAAGGCCAAGGTCCTTCACAGTAGCTCCTACAAAAAGATCTCCAGGAGTTTTATAGCTCTGCCCTCAACTCCCAGATCAATATAGAAGTCAGACCTCCATTCTTACAAAATACCATCCTTTTGGACTCCATACCAAGACCAGTGTCAAAAGTGAGGGAAAAGAAATCAAGGAAGGGATCATATGACCATCTTTATTTATTTGATAGAGATTATGAAGTATAACCCCACAAATCCCCTTTTTCTCTTATCACTCATTGTATATGTTCTATCACTGCTTCCTAAATTCTTTCCATTAATAATATTCCATTAATACTAAAAGAAGACAAAATTCCTCCTCAAGTTTTTTTCTAAAGGCCCATGCTTGACTGTATTGTACTGTGACACAAAAGAGAGGTAAGGTAAATTTTTGTATTGTAGGTCCCAAAACATAGCAGCAAATATGAATGTCAGCTTTTTCTCTCATTTCTAAAGTACCTAAAGGCAATATTTAAAATCAGAGTAAGCAAAATAGACAGATAAGCCCATGTTTTGGCAGAGTAGCATATTCATAAAAGGTATGGTTACCTAGGTTGGTTTCCCTATGTGTCTATGAGGGAAATAAGTTTAGATATGCTTCCCAACTTGTATGCATCCTGACTAAAAGTCGAATGCAAATTGTCTGAGGTCTTGGGCATAGGTACACAAAGATCTGAGCAATGTTGACACTGTTGTAACAAAGTAAATAATAACTGCAACCTTGATAAGGCATCTGAACTCTTTTTTGTTTGTTTGTTTCAGGTATGCCTTGTTAGGGCAGCTAGGTGGAGAGTGGAGGGAATGCTGAATTGAGGACTAGAAAAAAATCTTAGTTCAAAGCTAGCCTCAGAAACTTCTTAGCTGTGTGACTTTGGGCAAGTCACTTAACCTCTGCCACTAGAGAAGGAAATGACAAACCACTCTAGTATCTTTGCAAAGAAAAGCCCAGGAACAGAGGTTCATGGGGTCATGAAGAGTCAGACAGAACTGAAAATGAATGCACTGAATACCTGTGTTGAAGTTCATAGGATGAACTTCCAATGCCAATATGACAGAGTGAGGAAGGAACCCTCTGAAGCCCTCTCAAAACCCTCCAAATAATTAGAAAACCACCTTAGAATTGATCTAAGAGCAGGGACGCAGCTTACCAGCCTGACAGGAAAGGTCTGTCTCACTGGAATGGAATGGGAGCAAGGTCCAAGGGCAGCAGCAGCAACAACAGGAGCAGCAGCCAGCCTCACAGCAGGGGGCCTGAAGCAAGGCTCTAAGCCTAGGGCAATTCACTAGTGGTCCTCATATGATGTTCCTTTTTTTGGGTCATGGTTTTAAAATAAAAGCCTGGATGGCATCTTTCAAGAAATTATCAAAGAAAACTGCCCTGATATATTAAAATGAGAAGGCAAAATAGAAATTGGAAGAATCCACAGATCACCACCTAAAAGAGATCCCCAAATGAAAACTCCCAAGAATATCAGAGCCAAATTTCAGAACTCGCAGATCAAGGAGAAAATGTTGCAAGCAGTCAAAAAGAAATAAGTCAAATATTATGGAGCTACAATCAGGATTGCCCAGGATTTGACAGGTTCCACATTAAAGAACTAGATGGCAGTCAAAAAGAAATAAGTCAAATATTATGGAGCTACAATCAGGATTGCCCAGGATTTGACAGGTTCCACATTAAAGAACTAGTTGGCTTGGCAAAAGGATATACTTGAAGGCAACAGAATTAGAATAAAAGTTAGTATGACCTCCAAATACAATACTGAAGGGAAACATAAAATGGTTAAAAAGGGGGGGGGAAGGGAGGGGAAGAAGAAAGAGAACAAAACAAAAGAAACAAGAAAGAGAAAACATGAGAAATTCAATAAGATTAAACTGTTTATATATCTATATGACAAGATAATATTTGTAACTCTTAACAACTTTATTACTATAAGAGCAATTACAAGGAGTATATGTAGAGAGAGGGTATGAATATAAGGTGAATTTGGTGGGATAATACCCCAAAAAACAAAATAAAGGGTTGGAAAAGAAAATTGCATTGAAGGAAGAAGGAGGAGGAAGAATCAATGGGATAAATTATCCCACATAAAAGAGGAATAAAAGAGCTATTATAATAGAGGGGAAGATAGGGGGGTAGGACAAACAGAGCTTAAACCTCACTCTGACCAAAATTGTGTTAAAGAGGGAATAACATACACACTCAATTAGATATAGAAATCTATTTTATCCTATAAGGAAGTAAAAAAGGGAGAGGATAATAGAAGCAGGAATGGCAACTGATAAAACAGAGGATATATTGGTAAAGGCAGTGTTCAGAAGTAAAACATTCATTAAGAGAGAAAGGGTGGGGGTAAAAGAGAGGAGACAGGGATAAGCAAGTGAGAGATAGCATAGAGGGAAATACACAGTTAGTTATCATAATGAGACAAACTCATAAATACCTCACACCTTATACCAAGATAAGGTGAAAATGGGTACATGATTTACACATATAAGGTGATACCATATGCAAACTAAGAGTATAGAATAGTTCATCTGTCAGATTTATGTATAAGAGAAGAATTTAGGACCAAGTATGATATAGAGGGCATTATGAAATGTAAATCAGATAATTTTGAGTATATAAATTAAAAGGGTTTTATACAAACAAAAACCAATTTAACCAAAATTACAAGAAAAGCAGAAAACTGGGGGAAATTTTTGCAACAAGTATTTCTAATTAAGGTCTCATTTCTCAAATATATAGAAAACTGAGTCAAATTTATGAAAATATGAGAAATTAAAGCTATTTATAGGCATATGAAAAAGTGTTCTAAATCACTATTGAGCAAAGAAATACAAATTAAAACAACTCTGAATACCCTCTATTTCACCAATGCAAAACACAATTAGCTGCTATGACTATGCAGGCATATTCCTAGGTTTGAATCACAAGATATAACAGACTCTCTTCCTTGAAGATGAAACCAAGACATTTATTCAAACACCAGTAAGCCAAATCTATCATAGTAACAAAGAAATCTATGCACATTGTCAATGCAGGAAGCGCTGACACCCCAAGTGTTCTTTTTAATACAAAGTCCATATATGTCACCAGTGCAAGGAACACAAACATCCCAAGCCCTCCCTCCATTAGGTCTCCCCACAAAACAAGCTCCCTTAGGCAAAATCACTCCCTCTCTTGCTCACTCTAGCTGCTTTGCCCTGATGGCTCTCTCTCTCACTCCCAGCTCTGTCTCACTCCCACTTTCTGCTCCACCCCTTCCTGCTCCACCATTTGACAAGCTCCTCCCACCACAGGCTCATGTGACTCAGGCTTAAAGCAGGTCACATAAGCCTTTATGTGGGACTATCCATCAATTGAGCAATTCAATTGGGAAATGTCTAAACAAGCTATGACATATGACCATATTGGAATATTATTGTGCTATAAGAAATGACAAGCAAGGTGATTTCAGAAAACCTGGACTGACATGAACTGATGCATAGTGAAGTGAGCAGAACCAGGAGAACATTGTACATAGTAACAGCAATATTGTTCAATGAAAAATTGTGAATGACTTAGATATTCTCAGCAATACAATGATCCAAGACAGTCTTATAGGATTATGATGATGCATATTATCTGCCTTCAAAGAACTGAGATTGATTGAATACAGATTGATGTGTGCTTTCTTTTATTCATTTTTTCTTTTATTAGAGTCTTCTTGTACAAAACGACTAATATGGAAATGTTTTACATAATTGCACATGTATAACCTACACCTGATGGTCTACTATATCAGAGAGGGGCTAGAGAGAGGGGCTAGAGAGAGGTAAGGATAGAATTTGGAACTCAAAACTTTAAATAAAAATGTTTTAAAAAATTGGAAAAAAATAGATTACCACTCAAAAAAAAAAAGATGGTGGAATTATACATTTAGAGGTCATCTAATCCAATCCCCTCATTACATAGATGAGGGAACTTTGCTATAGAGAGGTTACATGGTTTGTCCAATTTCTCCCAAGTAGCGGGACCAGGCAGTCAATGCCTTGGGACACTTACAACAAGAACATCAGGTAAGGGTGGGTATAACTTTGTAAACCCAGAGCATCTGTTGGAGGGTATTTGGAAATGGTGAATACATCATATGCTCCCTTAGTACTCCGTGAAGGACAACCTTCGTAAGCATTCCAAAAGTGTGACATCATATTCCTCTGATTTCAGACTATATGCTAGTTTGGATGCTGTGTCTTAAGAGCATCCATTGTTCTCCCTTTCTGCATTTCAGTCACCCACAGAAATGTCTCCCTGGCATACTCTATTGAGGCCACAAATGGCACTTTGCCAGATAGTATCCAAGAATAACTCACCCTGAAAGGACAATTATTTGTCCAAGCAGAGTCCTTCTTTGTGCTGGCAGTTTCCTGTTTACTCTTCCTCTCTAACTACCATAGTTCTTATACGTATACTTACCTACATCTTCAGACAGTGTTCAAACATCTTCCCGACAAAATTATCCAGTATTTCATATCTGCCAGTTGCTTCTACTCCATAGCTCTTTTTCAGTACAGGGCAACATTCTTTTCATGGGTGTACTATGTTACATTTATACAATTAGAATCTTATAGCTTATGTAGCGCTCCTATCAGTAGGAAAGAAAACTGTACCCTCTTCCCTTTGCTGTTGCCTTTAGGTAGAGTCAATCATACTTGCATGGCTTAAGTGGGTACAGTTCTTTACTCATGACTATGAATGAAAAAGGAATAAAAGTCAGACATAGCAAATCAACTATCAAACTAATCAGCCGTTGGCAGCAACTCTAAGACTGATGGGTTCAACTTCTTATAATCTGTAGCCATACCTCAAAGCTCAGGAGTTTAAAGAGATACCCATAGGATGCTTAGATTCAGAAATTCCCCTCCCACAGAGTAACAGAGGAAAAGTGTTGGCCACTTCTAAAACTCCACAGTTTTATTGATATTCTAAGTCTTTACTGGCTTTCAATCTGTTGCATTTCTTCTCACTGCTGTGTTCTTAGGTCCTGGCCCCTTTCCTTCCTTCTTTCCCCCTTCATCCCTTCCTTTCTAAAGGTATTCATTTAGAACCCATCTGAGCTCCTTGACTGCTCACATAATTTGGAAAGATGGGAGTCACCGAGATGGAGGACGTCTAGATATTGTATCCTAAGTACCTCTAATTCTTACCATCTACCTTGCTTCTACATCCTGTAAACCCTGGGCATGGTCATTTAAACCAGAGGCAGAAAATTAACCACCAGCTTGCACAAGATGCAGCAGCCTACAAATGCCCCTAAACCTGATGAAATTTAAGTGAGGAATGTTTAACAAAATAAATACAATACAATAAATACAATAAAACACAGGTAATGTTCATTTGTGGTTCTCTATGTCAATATGTGACCCTCTGGGATCAATTATTTTTTAAGTTGAACATCACTAGTAACTACTAATGTGACCTAAAGACCCCAGAGCTTTACCATCTGCCCCTGGGGACTTCTTGACTCTTAACATAATTTGACTTTCTTTTATATGTGTTCTCCCCCAATTAGAGTGTGAGATCTTTAAGAGTAGACTACTGGTAGAGACTGCCTAGTTTTTTTGCAATTGTATTCTCAGTACTTAGCGCAGTGTTTTGCACATAGAAAGAACTTAATAAATGCTTTTTCACCATTTCATTCATCAATTATCCTTTGTACTGGTAAGTACACTGTGATACAAGTCACAAATAAGGTTCAATTCATATCATTCAATCCTGTATGAGAAGCTAAAGGAAAAAGACATTTTATGACCTTGAATTCCCATTTTATGTCCTTTTCTTCTTACTGAAAAAAGTCAAACTCTCTGACTTGGCCTATATCCTATAGTATTTTCCCCTAGCTTTGCCTGTTCTTTGGTTTTTTCCATATTTCCTTTCCTCTAAAGCTCAGTAGATGGAGCTAACAGGTTCATGAGCTGTTAGAGCAGACATAACTATATCATATAGTAACGTCTTCAAGAGATCTGGCTTGGTTCATTGGTTTTCATTTTCCTCAGGAAAAAGCACAAAATCTTCAGTATAACTTTCAGCAATGATCCCAACTGCCAAGGACTCCCAAACACTCAAAATTCTTCATTTGATATTTCTTAGTATTCTATGAGAAGACATCATTCCTTTCCACTTCTGTTTCTCACATCAAGCTATCCTTTTCTCTTAAATTCTTCCAGAATATACAGCCTATACAACATAATTTAGGTATTAATCATATACCTTTTAATTTTTATTAAAGATTTCTTGTAGGTTGCTTTGCACATGTTATGGAGTAGGGCATTGTATATGTGAGCAGGTCCTCATACATTATAAATAAGGAACTAAGCAGGAGAAGGGAAACCAGATAAAGGATGAATCAAATGTATGATTAAAAAGGAAGATAGCCTATTCATGTAGTAAAAACAACGGATAACTAATAAATATTTCATATGTGCCACTGCTGTCCTCAAAATCATAAGAAAATATAAGAAATGTTGTGTAGTGACCTCTCCTTCATCTTTAGCAAATTTATGTGATGACCTGACTGTCATACAGGATGAGTAAGCATAGACAAATTGTAATCTACATTTCTAGAGTGAATGTTGACATAGAAGAGATTATGAATATTTTGGAATATTGTAGTATTCATGCATATCTCATTTCTTCACATAGATTGGTAGCTCTCTGAGGGGAAAAGTCAGGTTTTTTTCCTATCAATTACAGCATCCAAGTCATCACTGAACATTCTTAGCATGTTGGGTAGTTAATAAATACCTATTGATTTAAACATAAAAAGGAGAAATAATAAATAATAATAATGCAATTTCACCTTGCCCAACATTCCTCAAAATTAGCATTGGGTTTACTCACCTTCTGTCGTACATAGAGAGCTTATCACTACAACCTGAGTTCCTGTGGAATAGTCACCTACACATCTGTGAAGGACAGCCTGATTAACCTTCAAGTAGAATTCTAAAGTATAAGAACTTTGCTTTTAGTATCTATGATGGATATTCTGTACCCTTTCCCCTCCAACCATCATGCCAGATTCCCAGCTATTCCTGATATCTTATTTATGGAACCCCTGCCATTCCCTCTGATTAACTCATATTTTCACACTCTTCCTCACTTTTAAAACATATGCTCAAATTCTTCATTTGCTTTATGATATAAGAATCAAAATCTCCAAGGTATCATACTTTAAGAAGTGTAATAGAAGTTTTGCCACTACTGCATTGAAACTAAGGAGGGACTGTGCCTTTTTTTATCTCAGTAATTATTTCTCTTTGCCCTGTGTTTTTCTCATAGTAGACACTCAATTGTTTCTGGCACTGAATTAAATTGGCCCTATCCTACTTGTTCTTTAAAATATATATACCCTTATCATAGCCTTAAATGGATGAATCTCCAAGTCAAGTATCAGCAAGTAAGTATGGAAGGGATTACATCAGTAGACCCCTTGAAATCATGTTTCAATAAGCTTAATAAATTGTGATGCAAACAAAGTTTATCATAGGTCAAGGGAGGCTGTATGAGATAAAAGATAAAACACAAGGATCAGGATTCTTGACTTCTAATTCCAGATGGACAGTTAAATAGGGATATAATGCCTTGGAATGTCACTTAAACTTCTGGGGGCAGGGGAGGAGAGAAGATTGAGTTTCTTCACTTATAAAATCAGAAGTTGCATTGAAGACCAAGTTCCCTTCTAGCTCTAAAATTCTTAGGTTTTATGATTGTTTGCATCAGAGAATGACTATCATACTCCTGTCTATGGATATCATATTCAACGCAACCATTGGCTACAAACTTGTCTCTACATCCAAAATAAATCTTCATCTAATATAGTCCTTCACTTTCCATGTTCATTTTGGAACAGGCCCAAAATTTCCACCCAATTTTTGCTTAGAGTAGGAAAGGGACACTTTAACTTATTTCTTCAGAGTAGGAATGTGCATGGGCAAATGCCCATCATGTTACACAGTCCAGAGAAGGAACTTAAGGATCTATTAGAAACTGTAACAGAAGCAAGCAAAAAATATACAAAAGTAATACATAAATTGTATATGTGTGTATATGTGTGTGTGTGTGAGAGACAGAGACAGAGACAGAGAGACAGAGAAAGAGCAATAGAGAGAGTGAGAGTTAATTGTAGATAAAATCCCCTAGACACATATCAATATTTATTTCCAGACTTACATTATAGTACTCAGACATCCTTAGCTCCATTCTAACCATATTTTTAATATTTCAAAGTTTAATGTATGAATTTTATTAGCCTACTAAATTGTGAATGATACATTGACAGTCTTGTTCTCACTTATCATACCTTGTATCTCTTCGGTTTACTGACAAAGCATTCTATTTCTGCCAGTGTATTTGAATTGCTTTTCATCAACAGATCTGTATATCCAAAGATGATCATATGTCTTTTCTTTTCCAGTAGCAAAGTACTTCTATCCCTCTTGGGTGTCTTATAAAAATTATAAATCCTCAATATATTCCCTCTATATTCATTCTTTATTATTTTCTGTTACTCCTCTTGATCCCACGAGAGTGAAGAAAATGGATATATTAGAATATTTTGTGGAGTCTAAGGCTGAGCATTCTTTAGCCCTTCTGCCCGAGCTCAAATATGACAGCAACATCTTCAGATCTATGAGATTAGTGGGGAAGTCATATTCCTGACATCATGAAAATTTACCTCTCTGCCAAAGACAGAATACTGCCTCTTAAGTTGAAAGGACTTGGGAGTTAAGAACTCTGAGATTTAACAATAATTATGTTAATAATAACAATGATGATATACTTATTTAATTAAAGTTTACACAGCATTTTCCTCATAGTACCCATATGGCCTAGGTAATACAAAATATCATTTACTCCATTTTACAGATGAGAAAGTTGAGACTCAGAGGCCCATGGTCATATAGGTAAGCACAAACCCTTCAGGAAGCCAGGCCCATTTCAGACTGGGCAAAGACAGTCTGGCAGAATGTGATATACAGGAAAACTCAAGAAAGAAGGACTTTTAGTTTAGCTCCATTAGAGATGATGCTTGTTTTAGGTTTTAGAGATATACTACCTATTTTAAGAAAAGCTCCATTTATTCCTATGCTTTTTTTAGAGGAATGATTATTGTATATTATCAAAATCTTTTTTCCACATTTATTGATATAATCATATGTTTTTGTTAATTTTTTATTTTAATGGTCAATTATGCTGATAGTTTTTCTGATATTGAACCAGTCCTGCATTCTTGTTATAAATCCAGCCTGGTAATAGTGTATGATCTTTGTGTTATATTACCATAATCTCTTTGCTAGTATTTTATACACATTTTTCTATCAATATTCATTAGGAAAATTGGTTTAGAATTTTTTTCCTTTTTTTTTTATTCTCCTTAGGTTAGGTATCAAAAGCACATTGTATCATAGAAGGAATTTGGTAGGACTCCTTATTTACATATTTTTTCAAATAGTTTATATAATATTTCAATTAAGTGTTATTTAAATGTTCAGTAGAATTCACTTGTAAATCTATTTGGTGCTGGGTTGGGTTTTTTTTGGTTTCTTTGTTTTTAAGGGATTGGTTTTCCAGGGAGATCATTTATAGCTTATTTATTTTATTTTTTTAATTAAATTTTATGTTTACTTTTAGTTTACAACATTCATTTCCACAAGATTTTGAGTTACAAATTTTCTCCCCATCTTTCCCTTACCCACCACCCAAAAACATTATTAAATGTTTCTTTAAGAATTTCAGTGTTATGTCATTTGGTATATATATATATATATATATATTCAATACCACTGTTAATTCCTTGTCTATATTTTAACAAAATGTGATTTCTCTGATTATCACTTTTAATTAGGTCTATTTTTGTTTTTGCTTTGTCTGAACTTAATAATTGCTATACCTTTTGTTATTTCAGCTAAAGTATAATAGATACTTATGCTCCAGCTCCTTATCTGAACTCTTTACATATGTTTCTGTTTCAAGCGTGTCTCTTAGAAACAACATGTTATTGCATTCTGGTTTCTTATTAGCTTTGCTATATCTTTTCTATTTTTGTGGGGGAGTTCATCCCATTCTTATTTACAGTTGTGATTTTTAATTGTATATTCTCTCCATTTTATTCTCTTCTATTTATCTTTCTCTTTTTTGCCCTCTCCACTCCACAAAAGTCTGTCTTGCTTTGGAACACTTCCTCCTTAATACTCTCTGCCTTTTCAGCCCCCTACAATTTTTCTGTTGGGTGAAATGAATTTCTATATACATCTAGATGTGTATGTATTATATACATACATACATATAAACATATATGTATATATACATATATATACACATATATACATCTATCCATCCATCCATTAATCTTTTTCCTCCCTTAACATTTCAGAAGAGGATAAGGTTCAAGCTTTGCCCATTCCCTCCCCCATTTTTTCCTCCTTCAAGTTTCTTTTATGTGAGATAATTTTCCCCATTCTTCCTTTCCCTTCCTCCTTCTTCCAGTGAATCCCTCTCTCTCACCCTTCAATTTTTCTTTTGATATCATCCCAGTATAGTAGAATCACACCATTCTCTCTAAGTTGACCTCTAACTGCCCTAATGATAATGGTTCTTGGGCATTACATGTATCAGCTTCACAGACAGGAATGTAAAACAGTTTCATCTTCTTGAGACTCTTATGATTTCTCATCCATATTTTCCTTTTATGCTTCTCTTAAGTCTTGCATTTGTAGATCAAATTTTCTATTCAGCTCTGATATTTTTATCAGGATTGCTTTAAAGTTCTCTATTTCATTATATATCCATTTCCCCCCTCTAGCATAATACTTTGTTGCAATATTTTACTGGTTTGTAATCCTCCTTCCTTTGCCTTCCAGAATATATATTCCAAGTCCTCCACTTCTTTATCTTGGTAGTTGCTAAATCTAGTGTGATTCTGACTGTGGCTCCACAGTATCTGAACTGTTTTTGTTTGTTTCTTACTGCTTAGAATATTTTACCTTTCATCTGAGAGCTCTGGAATTTGTCTATAATATTACTGGGAGTTTTCATTTTGATATATCTTTAAGAAGGTGCCTGCTGAATTCTTTCTATTTCTACTTTGTCCTTTGGTTCTAAGGTAACTGAGCAGTATTGCTTTAAAATTTCTAGAAATACTAAGACTTTTTTGTTTATCATGGCTTTAGGCAGTCCAATAATTTCTATATTATCTCTTTTCAATTTATTTTTAAGTTTAGTTGGTTTTTTTTGTGTGTGTGAGGCATTTGTAATGGGAATGGGAATTTGAAGATCTTTCCTGCCCCTTAATAGGCCTGGGGCAGTTTGAAGACCTTCCCTGCTTTGAAAGTAAACTTTGCTCCCTAATAGGCTGAATGTAGTCACATGGAGCCTGTGATGGAAGGAGTTTGCTAAAGGATGAAGCAGAGCCAACAGGAAGCTGGGAGTCAGAGCTAGACTAGATGGCTGGTGGAGAGGACACTCAGGTAAGGATTCAGATAGGTTCATGAGTAAATATTGATCTAATATTGGTTTGTGAGAAGACTAAAGGATGCTGTGGCTCTCTGTGTTGTTTTGGCTTGTTAACTTTTTTACTAGTATGAAGAAATTGGCTTACTGGTTTGGGGATTTGGTTTTCTGGTGTCTAAATAGATGCTTTGCTTCTGTCCTCTATATGGAGAGTTTGTTCTATTTTGTTATACCATGCAGGAATCTTTATAACCACAGTGTTTATCGTGACCATGGGTGCTATAAATATTGCATTGGCACTATAGTATTTTACATTTTTGTCCCTTTTAAAAATCTTTTGTCTTTGTTTTATTGTTTCTTGATGTTTATTAGAGTCATAAGCTTCCACTTGACTAATATCAAATGTTAGGGAGATATTTTCTTCACTAAGGTTTTGTGCCTCTTTTACCTTTTGTCCAATTCTGATATTTGAAGAGATAATTTATTTAATATTTTTGTGTCTGTTTTACTAAGAAGATAATTCTCTTTTCAGAATTTTCTTGCACAGGTCTTATTTCTCTCCCCTCCCCCCCCCTTTTTTTTTTACCACTCTTATTTGATTTTTAATATGTTTTTTTTCTTTTTTTTCCTCTTTCTTTAGTTCTTCTAGGAATTTGTCTTGAACTTGTGTGCAATCTACACACCCCCCCTTATTTTTTTCCTTTGAGGCTTTGCTTGTAGACTTTCCTTTGTAAGTCATTGTTTTCTTCTGAGTTTGTTTTTTGAGCTTCCCTGTCACCATAGTTTTTTGTTTGTTTGTTTTATTTTTTGGTACAATTCTTTTTGTTTGCTTCTTTGTCTGTTTTTTTGCTCATTTTTCCGACCTACTTCTTGATTTTGGACTTTATGTTAGAAGGCTTGCTCACTGCTGGTGGAGACGACTGCCCTAACTTCATTCTTTCTTTCTTACCTTCTTTCTTTCTTTCGTTCTTTCTTTCTTTCGTCTTTTCTTTCTTTCTTCCTTCCTCTCTTTCTTTCTTTCTTTCTTTCTTTCTTTCTTTCTTTCTTTTTTCTTTCTCAATGAAATTTTATTTTCTTTTAAGCTTAATCTGGGGGCCTATGATTTTTAGTGCTTCCAATATTGCATTATCCATGAAGAGATCTATTCATTATTGTCCTAGTCTGTGCTCTTTTTTCTTACACAGGTAGGGCCCCTGCTTCCTCATGACCAGTACTAGTATAGGGGGCCCTCAGGACCTTTTTCTAACCAGGTGTTCAGTTCTCTTATAGTCCCTCTGCACTGCTGCCATAGCCATAGCCCATGCCTATTGATACTTCATCTGAGCTGCACTCCCAGTCAAGCTCCACTTAAGTGTTTATAGACCTCTCAGAATTCCATTTCGTAAAATCTATGGTCATTTTGTAGAAGAGGGGTTTTTTTGGAAAGTTTGACAATTTTGACTTTCTATTCTGCCGCCTTGATTTCTGCCATCATTTCCAAAAGGATAACATGATATAACAGCAAATATCTTAATGAAATCTAAGCAAATTATAATTATTACTATGTTTATAGCACTTCCCTGATCTCTCAGTCTAGTTATCTTACATCTTTAAAAGAAAATGAGAGGTTATGGAGGAAATGACTTCTTAACAAAATATATCACACAATAGGACTTTTTAAAAATAAATCTGTACTGATTCATGGTAATCACTGATTCCCTTTCTACATTTTACAAATAAAATTATCAATTCAATTTTTTTCCAAGAATAGATTTGGTACTCACTAGTTGATAGTTTGATGAATAGATAGATAGATATAGAGCCTTTTTATTTCTTTTTTTGAAATTTGGGACACCATCTGCATATCTTCTGGCATCCTTCCCTGAGGAACCTAAACAAACTAACCAAAAGACAAAAAGACTTAGAGTGAAAGCCAGGTCAATATTTGGATCAAAAACAGAGTATCTGGAGTGAGAAGAGGGGAAAAGGGAGAAGATAAGGGGAAATACAAGATCAGGTTTTAATTTGATACCAGGATCATGGAGAGGACCTGACCTCCACAGATTCCTCAATTTACTTCACCTAGTTTTCTAAAGATACTTTGATTTTATTTAAATAAGACTTTCATAAGATATATGAATAATCAATGTCTTCAAAACAATTTTTTTTAGCCTGTTTGTGATCTGTATCAGAAACTTATCCATTGGCGGATAATGCCTCACTATCCCAAACATAACACAATAATGTCACTTTTTGCTCATTTTGTCTTCTCTAACAAATTATGTTAGGATCCTAGAAGCATCGCTTTACAGTTAAAAGGCTCATTAGAAGTCATCAAACCCAACCTTCTAATTTTACAAAAGGAAATTTAGGCTGAGAGAGATTACGTGACTTTTCCAGGGTCGTACAACTATGTCTGAAGCAAAATCCAATCCGAGTCTTATTTATTCCAGACCAGGAATCTATTCACAGCACTACACTCCCTTCCCTATGCTATTGCCCTCCATTTGTTAAGTTTTACACAGATACGTATTTGAAATAAATTTCTATTTCTCTCACCTTATTTTGAAGCTTTTTGAAGTTTGCTTTTCTTTTTTTAAATAAATTCATTATTCATTTGTTTTTAGAATTATTTTTTTTTAATTTTAAGTTGCAAATTATCTTCCTTCCTCCCCCCAGAAGGCAAGCAATTTGATAACAATTATACATGTGAAATCACACAAGGCATATTTCCATATTAGCCATGTTCAAAAAAGAAAGGAAGAAAAAAAAAGAAAGAGAAAAAATCTGCTTCAATCTGCACTTAGACTTCATCAGTTCTCTATATGGAGGTAGAAAGCTTTTTTTAATCACAAGTCCTTTAGAATTGTCTTGGATAATTGTATTCATTAGAGTAGCCAGGTTTTAAACAATTTATCATCATTACAATATTGCTGTTACCATGTTCTCTTCATTCTGCTCAATTCATTTTGCATCAGTTCAATATGTTTTCTCAGTTTTTTTTTCTGAAACTGTCCTAGTCATCCTTTTTTAATTGATGGACATCCCCTCAATTTTCAGTTCTTTGCCATCACAAAAGAACAGCTATAAATATTTTCAATATATATAGTTCTTTTTCCTTTCTCCTTGATCTCTTTGAAATACAGACATAATGGTGCCATTATAAGGTCAAAGAGTATGCAGAAGTTTTATAGGCTTTTGGGCATAGTTCTAAATTGTTCTCCAAATGGTTAAAGCAGTTCACAAATCCACCAACAATGCCCTAGGATCCTAATTTTTCCACATTTCCTCTAGCAATTGTCATTTCCTTCTTTTTTCCTGTTAGCCAACCTGTTAGGTGTGAAGTGAGCTTTTTCCTTTTGAACAAGGCATAGCATTCCTTTACTGTATTACAATTATATGTATTTCAAGAAGTCTTGGTGATCTCATTGAAACACAACAAATTAGAACCACTGTATCAAACAGCTACGTAAACACATAACCCTAGGAATCCTATGTTATTAAAGCAAGATGCCTTTAAAAGTGGAGTAATGTATATTTCTTCAAATCTAATTCCATGAGAACTTTTGTGCATCTATGTTCCCAGTACCTAACTGAGATTAAAAACTGGTTAAAAAAAGAATTGGCATAGATCCAGTTTAAGAGGAGATGTTTACTACTAATGTAAACCATGTAACATTTCCTCTGTGGAATATATATGGAAGATATTCAAAATATAGGCTATATCTAGATTCCATCTGGCACAGAAGCCTATAGTTCCCTGTAGGGGCTACATGAAAACACAGACTTATTTCCAAGGAATCATGTTTCCCGTGTGTCCAACAACCATTCTCCATGCTTCTCTATCCAACCCTTTTTTTTTTTAAGTCAACTCAAGAACCTTACTCTCATTGGATTTGGCTTAATGAGGGAATAACATATACACTGAATTGGGTATCTTACCCTTCAGGAAAGTAAAAGGGAAGAGGATAAGGAGGGGAGGGGAATGATAGAAGGGAGGGCAGATTGAGGAAGTGGGTAGTCAGAAGCAAACACTTTTGCAAAGGGACAGGGTCAATCAAAGGAGAAAAAGAATAAATTGGGGAGGGCAGGATAAGATAGAGGGAAATACTGCTTGCCTTCTCAGTGAGGTTGGGTGGGGAGGGAAGAAGGGAGAGAATTTGAAATTCAAAGTTTTAAAAACAAGTGCTTAAAAAAATAAAGTTTTTACCTGCAACTGGGAAATAAGATACACAGGCAATGAGGTATGGACATCTATCTTGCCCTACAAGAAAGTAAGGAGGAAAAGGATGGCAGGTGGTGATAGGGATAATACTAGTACCTATCTTACAGATTTGTTGTGAAAAACAAACAATAACATATACATATATGTGTGTATGTATATGTGTACAATATGCACATATATGTTTGCATATATGTATGCATAATATACACATATGTACATATGCATGTATATAGACATGGATATGTGTCTGTATACACACATATGTATTTATAGATAGATGCAAACCTTAAAGTGCTATATAAATGTTATCTGTTATGAGTTTAATCTTAATCACCTCTTGCTATAACAGTACTTAACACAGTGCCTGGCATCTAGTAGGTGCTTAATAAATATTTGTTGAATTGAAGAAAAAAAAGTCAACTCAAGGATTTGACTCAGGTATATGTAAACTAGCTGTGAACTTGACTCAATAACAGAACACAGGCCTCATCATCATGGCAATGTGAACTCAGGACAAGGAGAATTCCATTTTATTTTCTCCACATTGTTTGGCCTGACCACTCTCTCACTTGATGACTACATTCACTTCCACGGGTTCAGTTATCATTTCTACGTAGATCACTCCCAGATCTGTATGTTCAGCCTTAGTCTCTCTCCTGAACTTCAACCCCATGTCACTGTCATTAAACATTTCATGTTGGATGTCCCATACAAAACTCAAACTCAACATATCCAAAGTAGAATTGATTATTTTTCTATCAAGACCCATTCTTGTTTCAAATTTCTGATTCTATTAGTCTCTTAGATTGATAACTTCACTGTTATCTTTAACTCCTTATTTTCTCTCAGCCCACATATTCAAAAAGTTACCAAATCTTGCTGTTTTGACCTCCACAGAATTTCCCACATACATCCCCTTCTCTTCAGTGGCATAACCACATGATCCAAATTCAGTCCTTATATATCAACTGACCTATTGTACTAGCCTCTTACTTAGTGACCCTGCCTTAAGCCTCTCCTCTTTACAATCCATCTTCCATACAGGTACCAAAGGGATCTTCCTAAAGCCCGGATCTGATCATCCCATGCCCCACCTATTCAATATTGCCCCAAGGATCATATACAAATTCTTTGTTTGACATTTAAAGCCCTTAACAGCCTGGCTGAAATCTACCTTTCAAACCTTATCACACATTATTCACAAACTCTGCTATCCAAACATTGGCTTTATAATATTTCCTCTTAACATTATTCCATCTTCTGTCTCTATGCCTTTGCATTGAATTTTCCTATGCCTTGAATGTACTTTTTCCTTGCCTTCACCTATTAAAATCCCTAATTCCTTTAAGTTTCACCTCCAGCATCATCTTCTATGAGAGGCCTTTTCTGATCCCTCAGCTGCTACTACTTTTTCTCCCAAAGTTATCTTGTACCTATTTTAGGCATAATTTATATGATGGGTGAAGGCTCAATCCACTGAGCATGCTCAATATGCCCTTTCTGGTTCCAAATTTTGTGAGGGTTGGTGAGCTTGCTTCTGGGCATAAGTAATGCAAGGACCCTTGCCCCTACTTCAGAGCACAGACCCTGAAATTTATTGCATAATAATGAATAGTCTTTTAGTTGGCTACTGAGCTTGAACAGAGTGTTCACACAAAGGTCTCAGCAGACAAGCTCTCAATCTTTTCCCTGGTGGCAGGCAAGCCAAGTGAACTATTATGGGTTTCTAATGGGGGAGGAACTCCACCACCTGGCTGCCATATGTACAAGAATGTATGGTGCCTCTATTTCTTCCGTCAATGTGATTATTTTCCCTCATCCAAGGTAAATGAGTATTCAGAGTTGGAATTGAAAAGGGAAAGACATCTTTCCTCACAAATGGGTAAGTTTCAAAAGACTGAAAGAGTCATCAGAAGCCCAGCATCTGGAGTCAGTACCAAGATCTGCTATTAACCAAAACATGAGTTCAATGAGGAGATCAACCGCATATCTGTCAAGCAACCTGCTTAACCTAGAGCAAGAAGGAGACAACTAAGTCAAATGAGGAAGAAACTCATGGACTGGCTATGCCACAAGAGAAAAATAAACTTAGTGAAGACTTGGTCATGAGAGAAAAGGACTCCCAGGACCAAGGAATAATACACTACTACATTAAAGAAGGGAGAATGTTTTATCAACCACATTCAGTTTCAGTCTGCATTCCACAGGGGACTACTAGGCATATAGAGGAGAGAGTGAACCCCAGGATTGAGAGATGGGGGAGATATTTTGGTATTTAATCTTTGCTATACCTTCTTACAAAATATTCCTTTGCTAAAGCTAACTGATTTTGTTTGTTTAACTGATATCGGGGGACATGCTAGAGAAAACTGGAATGGAATCCACAGTTCCTCGGGGTTATCTCTAGAGTCTTGAGGGAATAGCCACTCCCTGGGTATCATCTACAGGTGACTCAGCATAGAGATCTCAATGTTGTCTCCTCTAGATACAATAAAAACTTTGAAACAGGATCTGTTTCATTTTTCTCTTTCCATCCTCAGCACCTAAAACAGTCCTGGCCCATAGTAGATAGTATCCCATCTAGATAACACTAGATATTACCCCCTTTCACTTTCCCCAGCAAAAAGGGGAAAGTTCAAGCATATATTCCAAAAGAGGATTTATTATCAGTGATGACAAATGATGACAAAGATTCTGAGATTACAAAACATAATCCACTAGAAAGATTCTTGAAATATTGATTAAAAAGAGGGTAATTGAATGATTTTGTACAAGCCACTTAACCTCTCTTAGTATGAATTTCCTCACCACCAAAATGGGGGTAATTGACTCAATGAATGGACAAAGATTACATCTATTAATGAAAATGCAGCCTTCTGTCATGATCCATCACTACTATTCATCTTCCTCTGGAGAGAGGGAACAAGATTCTATCTTCCCCAAATTCCTTACCAAGTCTGTGGTTCAAGTTTTTAGATTATCCTTCAAAAAACCATATAAAATCTATATGCTGACCAATTTTTCACAAAATTCTTCTAAACCTAAATCTACTCCCTAAAATGTCCTCTTTTCATTATATATTTCTTTGATTGAGACTGCTCCTCAATATATTAATAATGCAAATAAGATTTCAATAGTTCAATGATGCCACATTAAAAGGAACTATGCCAACAAATGAGTGGTGAGTGAACTTGAAATTTGGCTACCTTAGGAATAATTAAAAGAACTGGGATGTTTGGACAGCTGAGTGGTACAATAAATAGAGTGCCAGGCCTGGAGTCAGGAAGGCCTGAATTCAAATCTAGTCTCAGATACTGGCTATATGAATTTGGGTAATTCACTTAACCCTCTTTGCCTCAGTTTCCTCATCTGTAAAATGAATTGGAGAAGAAAATGGAAAACTACTCCAGTATCTTTGCCAAGAAACACTAAAAGGGGTCCTAAAGTCAGACACAACTGAAAATGGCTAAACATCAATAGGGATGTTCAGCAGAGAAAAGGAAAGATTGAATATCAGCAAATATTGTGAGGGATTGTCATGTGGGAGAGTGATTGGACATTATGCAATTCCCAGAGGGTAGGCTATGACCGGTGGGAAAGAGTGGTAAGGATGTAGATTTCTATTCAATACGAGAAAGTGATTCTTAAGAGTTAGAGTTATTTGAAAACTGAAGGGGCTACATAATAAGTTCACCATTACTGTATGTGTTTAGGTAGAGATAAATGACTATCAGAGATGATGATGTAGACAGGATTTATAAATTGGGTAGAAGGATGATTTTTATGGTACCTTCCAAATAGCTGATGGCAGCACCATTTATAGGACAAACAAATATTTCTGAGACTGAGTAGACTTATTTATTCATTCTATAAACAACTATTAAATACCTCCTACGAGCAGAGCACAGTTCTAGATGATGAAGGAGATATAATATTTAAAAAGGCATGATCCCTGCCTTTAGGAAGCTTGTCAATTACCTTGTGTCTATTTTCTGTAAAGCTTATATACTGGATAAGGGCACAGTCCTTAAAAACATGCACAACATGTCCTGCTTAGCTCCAACATATGTGAAGACTCTGTGAGCCAGCTTTTTAGGTTATTTGATGAAGGGTCTCTTCACTTCAGAGCACAGACAGGAAGTCTCTGATTCTTTTGCGTCAGCTTACTGCATGGTGATAAAAGTCCTTTTAATCAGCTGGCAAAATGATCTGTTGCACATGTGGAAAAACTGAATCTTGAATTCATATCCAGTTTGGGTCAGTAAGGAAATTCTTTAAGTGAAAACTCTCTCCATCAAGCCATATCAACAACTTCTCTGTATTTTATAGTCTTAGAGAGGTACTTAGAGCATTGAGAAGTTAATGCTTACCCATGGCCACCCAGCTGGCATGTTTCAAAACTAGGTCTTGAACTTAGGTCTTTCTAACTGTAGTGCCAGCCCTCTTTCTACAATGCCACTGTGGCAATTGGTGTCAAACTATACTGTGCATATACACACACATACACACACACACACACTATATAACACACACACACACACACACACACACATAAAGACTGGCTACCTTTCTCTACATAGAGATATTGATAAATATAGATGGTTGCATATGCAGATAAATATAAACTAGAGAAGATATATACAGATAAATATAAATAAAGAATAAATTCAGAAAAGGAATAACCAGTACAACTATGGCATGGCCTGAAAGAGTCTTTTCAATATATAACAATTTCCCACCAACCACCCCCTTGGCCCTCCATAAGTAAGAAAGATGGAGCCTCTCCAGAAATTGAAAGCTTACTACCAAGGGCCTGATAACCACTAATATTAATAAAGACAGCTAAGAATTTTTGGCAAAATTATGGAAAGATTAAGCGTGCACCTGTTTTAAACATGTTCATTTGGAAAGCATAACAGAATCTCATCAATTCCATTTTAAAACAACATCCTAAAAGATACCCCATTCAGCTTTTCAGGCATTATGTCTATTCTACTAATTTGTTGAGGCATTAAGTGCTGTATTTAAGGGAACTTTAAAAGGATGTTTTACAGTAGATATATCAATATGCCAAAGAGACTCATCAGGTTCTTTTCCTAGTAAACTTTCATGGGAGCTTTTAATGACCTAGGCTCATTAAAAACAAACAAACAAAAAAAAAACCAGTCTCCTTAATGTCATGCAGATTCTTACTACTATGAAAGAAAAGACACCTTTAACAGCCAAAGCCATTCACAGATTTGCAAAATGACTATTAAAAACCACTTTAATCTCAGCTTTTCTTTAGGAAAAACCATTTTTATCCCTCCTCAACGAAGTCATAACAAACCAGTAGGGAAAAAAAAAATCAAGTCCTTTTGTGAATTTTACTCTCACTTCACTCACTATTCTCTCTTCATTTATCGAAATGGCTCTGTGGCTCAGCAATGGGAAAACAAAAGGAATGAAAATTCATTTAAGTCATGCCTTTTATTTATGTTAACATTTCATCATGTGCTGTTTAACAATTTACTAAATGTTTATTATGCACTGTGTTGCATTCACAGGAGAATAAATACATTTCTGTCAGCACTTCATTTATGAAATCCTATTTTTGTTGTGGATCTTTAAAATCCACAATAAACATTTCCTTCAGGAAGAAGCCAAGAAAGGAAATGCTTTGACACTGCTGTTAAGCAAGCTTGGAACTAAAAAAATGGAAAATCAACATCCTCATAAGTGTTCATTGTCTCTGAGTGTGTAAGTGTGGGTGTGTGTGTGTGTGTGAGAGAGAGAGAGAGAGAGAGAGAGAGAGAGAGAGAGAGAGAGAAGAGAAGAAAGGGAGAAGAAAAGAGAGAGAGAAGACAGGACTTAGTGGTGATAAGGATACCTTCTTCAGGTCCTTTGGACTTTTTTTATTTGCAAAATTAACCAAAAAGGAGCAAGTTGCACCATGAAAGGAAAGATATCTTCCAAGAACCAATGAGCTTTAAGTTTATTTCCCTTCCTATTGGGGGATTAGCTCTTTCTAGAATTTTAAGACAGTCCCACAGATCAACCCAATGACTACTTTCTTACCAGAGAAAGTGAATAATGTCATCCTCTAGTGCCCCCTTATGGTAGAGTGCTTTTTTTTTTTTTTTTTAACAAATCAATACATTTTTCTATGATTGACAAGATTTAAGCAGAGTAGCAGCCTGTGGGAGGGTTCTAAAATCCCAATCTTTCCTTATTATAGGTTGAAGTTGTTGAGAGACATGAGACTTTCATGTAGATGTATTTTTTCTTTCCCTCAACCACAATCAGTCTCAGAATGTCATGAGTGGTTATAAAGAGGGTAGTTTTAATTATTTATTTTTTATATTCTCACATTCTAAAACTTAGATATCTGAACAAATACTGAAATTTGCCATGCGCATATGCTTATTTCAACAATGCAACAGTTGTGTGCACAGTTCTGGAAATCACTTTAAAAATATCTTTAGACTTAATTTAATAAGCTATGCATACATATAAAAAAAAAACCTTCATTTTTTTGTGGTCACATGTTTTTACCTTTTGAAACCAAAAATGAGACTGTTATTCTTGATTACTAACCCTATTCACCAGGCTTAAGACATTGCAACTTGACTATTTTTTTTTAAAAATCAAACCCATCCTCAACTGAAAAAGATTTGATAATATTGAGTTCATTCTATGGTGTATGCTATAGAAACTGATAAAAAAAAAAAATCCAAAAGAAACATTCCAAAACTGTGTTGAGAAATGATAGTTTTAATGAAACAAATACATAACCCCCTCAACATAGATACTTTGAATGGAATGTGGACATCTGTACTAAGTAGTTTCAGTAACGCAGCCAATTTGCTTTATAGTAGCATTTCATGTACCTTACTCTACACAGCATATGCTCATTACATATTATATATGAGATCACTAAATTGTATGTGTATGTTTAAAATTAAACACAATTAAATGTAAATATAAAATTAAAAATATGTAATATGTACTGTTACATAATATACCTTAATATATTGTTTACTATAATAAATACATATTTTTGTTATATATGTGTGTATAGATGATATATATAGAGAAGCCTAGTCACCAATGCTAAAATTAAATGCTAATATTAATGGGGTTTTTTTATATACCTCCCTTAAACAAATCTTTCTCTTCTCCCTGCACATGTCTTCCATTTAAATTTTCCATTCATGACTCAAGAAAGTCTGAGAGTAGAATTCTTTTTCTGTACACACACACACACACACGCACACACACGCACACACACACACACTCTTCCACTCCTCACTCCTAACCAGGAAATTGCGTAGTAAATATAATGACAAAGTAGACCAGAGAGTTCACAGAAAGCCATTATCTGGCCCCAAACTGTGCTTTCTAACTGCAGACTGGTGAGAACATCTTTTAAGCCTTGAACATACTCACAACTAGGAAGAAAGTCTATAAAGTATGTAGGATTTTTGCAAACGCTTGACTTAAGTGTACCATGAAAAGTTAAAGATCACAGAGATACTTTTTCTAATGAAGGGCACAAGCAGTAGAGAGCCCATCCTGGTCTTGCATGTACAGTCTTCAGAGAAAAACACCTATGATTGTTGGTTTTGTTTTTTTTCCTCCTGCTATTCCTTTGCCTGGAGCATTAGTCATAAAGAGGATATCTTCTTTTAACTTCAAGGCAATATACTAGTGCAGTGACATTTAAACCCTAAAGTCAGTCATATAAAAATGAACACTCTTATACATAGTCCCAAAGACACGCCCAAATACCGGATACACAAAGGTAGGCTTTGAATAGCACTTGACCTTGTTCACTTACTATTTCCTGTCTGGAGCTTCCTTTGTGATTTGGGCTACTCTCAAACTTCTCGTCTCACGCAGAGACCTTTTGATGCTGCAGTCTCAACTATCTCAACAACTTCAGTGGGTAAGAAGTGAATATGAGGATTTTAGGACCTGTCTACTCCCTGGCAGTTTATCTACAAACATCTTAAAGCATGCAAATCTCAGGAGTTACACTGATTTTTAATGTGGTAATCTCTGGGGAGAACTAGAACTTTTCATCTTTCATCTTCCCAAGTAAGAGGGAAGGGAGATACATTTTAAACAATATTTACTCAAAAATGAGTGTTTATTAAGTCCTTTTAGGTAGAATGCATTGCATGAGATGCCAGAAACATAACACTTGATGAAATTGAAAGACTTCTGCACTTAGAGTCAGAAGATACTAGTTGGTTGACTTTAGGCAAGTCATTTAAGAATACAAAAGTAGCTTGCCAGCAAGAAAAGGGTAACAATACATGATTATCTGATCTACCTCATGTGCTTGTTTTGAGCAAAGTGTTTTACAAGACACCAAAATGAAGTATAAATGTGAATTATTATTATTGTTATTAACATTACTTATCCTCCAGGAACTCAAGACCCCCTGGACAGGGGAGAAATAAGAAAAAAAACTATAATTACTTATAAGAAAAGTTGCAATATAAATTCATGGGAAAGGTCCAAATATTTGCAGTGGCAAAGAACTGTCCGTATTTGGAACCCATCCAACAGAATGAGATGAAAAGGCTAGTTCCAATGGCTAGGGCTTAAGAGGGCAGCAGTATAGCCACTGGATCATACATTCCGATAGGGAATTATGTCTTGCATAGGAGCTGAATCTCATTTGGATATATAGTTCCTCAGATTCTTGCCTGATCTTACACCAAATTTGCCTATTTTGCTTTTTTCTGATTTTGTGTTATTTTTGTATAATATGGGATGAAGAAATCATCCTTGTCGCCCTTTGTTATGATGGTGGCTATAAACCTGTCAGTGCAATCCAATAAGTTCCAACTAGGTGCCAAGCAGTGTGCTAAATGCTGAGGATACAAAGAAATCCCAATACTCTTTGTCCTCAAGGAGATCACAATCTGACTAGGTAACATAATATGTAAAGAATTGTGTACAAACAAGATATATAGCCAGCAAATAACTAACAAAGAAAAAACAGTGGTATGGAAGAAGGGAGGATTGAGAAGGGCTTCTTGAAGAAAGAGGGATTTTAGCTGAAACTTGAAAAAAGTCAGGGAAGCCAGGAAGCCAACATGAGGAGAGAGCATTTCAGGAATGGAGAAGAGCCATTAAAAGTGCACTGAGTCAAAAGATGGAGTTCTTCTGAGGATAAAAGTAAAGAAGCCAGAGTCACTGGCAGGGAATTGTATATAAACTTAATGGAACCAATGCTACATAGAAGCAGTACTTAGTCTTAGCTCTACCCATAGACCAATGTTGTATAGGGGAGATTGTTCCCTTAAGGTGTGGAGGAAAATAGTTTGTACTTTTCTTCTTCCTCTACCTTTAAAGCAAATATTCCTTTGCAAAAGTTAATAGATGTTAAATAGTCTAATGGGACTTGGATGTTAATGATTCATGGCCAATGAACACAGCATGGTGGCTCAAGTTGATGGCACTGGAAAAGAGACAGCGCATCCTTTCATGATGTAGAAACCTAATTGGGAAACATAGCTTCCTGGCTCTGGGAAAGTGAGCTGAGAGGATATTTACCATATTCACCTATTACAACTTTGGAATTCCAGTATTTCCACTTTGCCAATCCATTTGCTTTTAGTTCTTGCATACATGCTACCTTGTGATAGCTGTCCCTTAACACTGTATCTCTACTTAATTCTGCCTCCTCTTCACTAGAACCATTATCATGTCAGATAGTGCCATCTAAATCATACCATATTATCAACTTCCCAGTATACTCCATTAAAGAAGCATATCCCTTGATTGGTCTCAACTCCAGTGCAACCACTGGAAGGGCCCAAAAGAAACATAAAAGAATCTGAAATTCCAGTTTAAGACAATTTTATTTTATTTTCTGCCTATATCATATCTGATCTGTTCTCCAAATATTACAAGTGAAAAAATTCTGGATAGGTTTTAATTGAGAACACCAATTATGCATTGGTCCTGGTTTTTCCCTAGAGATTAACATACTTCAGGAAAATATCAGAGCTAGCCGAGTCAAAGCTCATCTTTTCTAAGCTGCATATGTGAATCCTCTTTAAGCATTCCTAATAAAGGACATCCATCGTTACTTAAAAATGTTCAGTGATGGGGAACTCATTGGCTCCCAAGGGTCATTGCAATTTTTGGACAGATACTTTTCTTGGAAAAGTTTTCTTATATTGAGCCAAAATCTTCCTCTCTACAACTATTACCTAAAGCTCCTACCCTTGGGAGCCATGTTGAATAAATCTAATATCTCTTCTGTATAACAGCCATTCAAATACTAGAAGGAATGATATTGTGACACTTCAAAGATATGAACAACAGTGAAAGATTAGCCAATGTTACTCAAAAGTAGAATATACCATATAAATGAGGACATGAGTTCCCTTAAAAAACTGCTAGAATTTGAAAATAGTTGTATGATCTCAAAGAATGTTTCTGAAGAAGTTAGGAAATATGCATTCCAGTTCCAATATGTCTATGATGAGTAGCATGGTCCAATATGAAAAAAAATAAAAAGCAAAAAAAAAACATTAGGTTTGGAGTCAGAGAACCTGGGTTCAAATTTTGGCTTTGTCATGTTTACCTGCATAACTTTATCATCTTTAAAACAAAAGGTAGTACTCAAAAGTTCTTTTCATATTAAACTTATGACCCACAATAGTGCAATTGCATCATAATATCAGAGTATGATTAATTTTTGTGCTTTTGGGAGGGGGGAAGGTAGGGCAACTGGGGTTAAGTGACTTGGCCAAGGTCACACAGTTAGTTTTTATGTTAAGTGTCCGAGGCCAAATTTGAACTCAGGTCCTCCTGACTCCGGGGCCCATGCTCTATTCACTGAGCCACCTAGCCACCCCCAGAGTATTATTTGTGATTCTGATTCCATAATAAAATATACTGATATTATAAAACAAAGCAAAACAAAAAACCCTAAGTCAGACCCAGAGGGAATTATCAAAGAGGACTAGAAGAGCAAACTTGGCAAAAAAGTATTATAATATTCAATAAATGGTAGTATCTAACAAATGGTTAGAAAAAAATAGATGAAAAATTGAAGTATACAATAAGAAACTAGGAAGACTGTCATTACCATACACCAGGAACACTCAGGCAGACAGGAAACAAGGAGCCAGGGAGTATGCAATTACCAGGTGTCAGGAAATAGGCAGGAGGATAGGCATGTACACAGCCAAGAGGCAAAGGAAGAAGCAAGCATCAGAGTCCCAGGCAGACACACTGACAAGATCTTAACTTTATAAATCTATCTGTGAACCGACTTGTTCTTATATACTTTCTTCCTTATATACTACAGAATATTTATCTACTTCTTATCAAAATAGAAATCAATCCCAGGGCCTGGAAACCTCAAAATGCTTTGAATAAATAGGAACCTAGCTATCAACCTTACTCTTTGGTCGTAGCTTACTTCATCTTGCAATACATGTCTAGGACACTCAAGGAACAATGCTGTGATGAAATATTTATCTTCTAGGTAGCATTCCTGTTGTACTGTCCTGAACAGATGATGTCTGGAAGGTTGTGTTCAGCCATAGGTGCCACAACTTTTATTAGAGTTATTTGTGCATTTTCTCTGTATTTCCATATTTCTCCTCTCTCTGGGAGATTTTAAGTACATGAGGGCAGGTAATTTTATTGTTCAGTTGTTTTTGGTCTCATCCAACCCTTCATGAACCCATTTAGTGTTTTCCTGCCAAAGATACAGGAGCAGTTTGCTATTTCTTCTCCAGCTCATGTTACAGATGAAGAAACTGAGGCAAACTGAAGGTTAAGTGACTTGCCCCATGTCATCTCACACATAAAGATAGGTACGAGGCCCCTGACTTCATTGAAGTGAAAAAGAACTCCTAGAAGAGAAAAATGTCCAGATAAGGGCCACCTGAAAACTAAAAACCTCAAGCCTATGCCACATGTGACCTGATTGAAGGAAACAGCACATTGGCTGTCTTCAGGTATATGAAGGTCTGTTGGGCAGAAAGGGGTACCCCATGTGGAAGTGAGAAGGAAACAATTGAAACAATGTAAGGGAAAACTTCCTGATTATTAGAGCTATCAAAAAGTGAAATGAATTAATTCACAAAATAAGGGGCTGTCCCTCTTTGGAGACCTTCAAGCAGATACTAGATGTCCCCTTGTTGGGTTTTGAAAATGGGGGATTCAGAAATGAATTAACACTATGGTATGTAAATTGCAGGGAGAAATCACAGCATGTTATGATCAGAAAGTGTTGAAAATTAAATCACAGGCCATGAAATCATAGCCAGGTGTTGCCATTCAGAAATCTGAGTAATCTGAGAAAGTAATAACATCTAGGGAACTCAGTTTCCTAATCTATAAAATGACATTATGTGTTAGATGACAGATGACTTCAAAGATATTTTTACACACACACACACACACACACACACACACACACACACACACACTGCTCTATCATCGTTAAATATACTCAAAAATTATGTTTCTATAAATTCTTCCATTTTTAAAGTTTTAACTCTTACATTTAGATTTAATAGTTGTTAAAATCACAGGAGGGAGAAACTGGCTAGCATAACATTTTTTAACAATAATAGGATCAGAAAAGCTTTTAAAAGAGTAAGCTATTTTTGTGATGTGATTTCTGAAGACCCATTTTATATTACATAGGTATGTACATATGTATTTAAGCAAATACATACACATATAGAGTTATATTATGAGAGGTAGTGTAGCCTTGGGGATAAAGCTTAGGAGTCAGGATGAATTAGACTCAGTCTCATCTCTGACATATCCTGGTTATGTGAATCTGAGCAAAACATTTAACCTCTCCGTGCCCACATGGAATTCCCCTAAAGTTGTACAATAGTTGTCTATATGAATTGTTAGAACAACTTTTCTCATTCTCATTGACCCCTCAGTTCTTTCCCAAACCATTAACTCTGCAGTGGCTACAATCTTTTCCTTTTCCTACCCTGGAACTCTGTTGATCCAGCTCTGATCTACTATATCTGCTGCACTTGAATCTTTTTCTTCCTTGTCCTATTCCCAATCATACCTTATCAAATGCTACCCTTAGATTCTCCCCCCATCCACCTCCTATTCATGTGCTACTTAACAGGGGTAGAGGAAGTCACAAAATTGTATCATACAAACTTAGGTTATCTCATCAAAACTGGGCATTCACTGAAGCAAGGCAAATACTCCTTTTCTCCCTAATTAATTCATTATCTTACTCTTCACAGCAACTATTTTAAACATTCTCATGACATTCCTCCCATTCCCTCAACTGAGAATCTCACCTAATACTTCACTGAAAAAATTGAGATCATTTGCCAAGTGTTCCCCTTCTCCCCTCCTCTTCATCTCACAAAATTCAAATGCCATCCTACACTCAGTCAAGAAATACCAAAGTACTATGGCGAATGCTGGGAATACAACAAAAGGCAAAAGACAACCCCTGTCCTCAAGAGACTCACAATCTAATGGGGAAAAATAATAGATAAAAAGAAGTTGAAAAGTGGAGGGGGAGGAAGAGGAGGAGGGAAGGTAACACAGAGGAATGATGAAGTCTGGCAGCTGGGTGGGAAATGATGAGGTGGCTGCCTTGAGCTCCTCTTTAAATGGAGGATCTGGGAGGAGCTCCCCAATGTCCACTGTCTACTCTTTCCAATCAAAGGGAGGGAGGGGCTATAGGAACAGGGGTTACTATGAGGAGGTGATTCAGAGTTGATGTCATCTTGCTGGAAGATAAGTTTTTTGAGACAAAATTATCTCTATTATCTCTTTATTCCTGTATCAGATGGAAAGATTGCCATTCTCCTTGTCAAGGTTAACCCCTTACATATACCCTTGATCCTATAGACTCTCTTCATCTGCAGGATATTGTTCTCACTATCATTTCCCTTTCATTTGGAGTACTATGTTAAGTTCTGGGAAATGGAAACGTGAATAAGCTGGAGAGTGTTTAGAAGTGAGCAATCATCTGTGTTCAAATCTTATCTCTGATGCTATGACTTTGGCAATTCATTTAACATCCCTTGGTCCAATTTCTACATCTGTAATATGAGGTAGTTGGTCTAGACAAGCTTTGAAATTCCTTCTGACTCTAGATCTATGACCCTATAATTCAAAGTATGGAACTTTTGCCCATTATGATGGGGAAGTTGGTCCCAGAGGAAGATCATAAAAGAAAGATAAACAGAATGAAAAACCAAGTTTGTCTATCTGAGGTTACATATATTTGTGTCAGCATAAGAGATAAACAGTAAGCTAAATTAGTGTCCCAGTGGACAAGAAGGAAGTTCTATAGAGCCAATTCTTTTGAAGGTAATGAATTAGTCTATACTGAAAGCATTTGGGGGCTTTCTTTTTTGGGAAGAAGAAATGCTTCCTCCTGAGAATTGTTAGTGGCAAAGACTGCTAGAAGTGAAAGGTAGTTACTAAGAGTCACAGAGAGTTCTGAATACCTTAGTTACCACAAAGGCAGAAAAAGAAGCAATTTTTGTATTTCCAACCATTGAGGTAAAGCACTAATCTCTCCACCTTCCTGCCCTTCTCTCACCCCCTCCCCCCACCAATTTTCCACATACACTAAAGTAGTAGATGTATGTTGCATTCAGGAAAAGTAGTCGAGCTTGAAATCCTGGTTTCAAAATCAGGTAATCAGAGTTCTAGCTTTGGTTTTTCTGCTACCTGGCTGACTGACTCTGGGCAATTCATGATATCATAAATTTAGAATTTAAAGGCATCATAGAAAGCAAATCTCCCTCATTTAATTGATGAAGAAACTAGGGCCTTAAGTGGCTTGCCCTATCACAGGGGTAGGAGAAGATGGAGGTGGGATTTGAATAGCACCTCTCACTCCAAATCCTTCACCCATTCCATTTTACCCAGCTTTCTCCATATTGTTTAGTAACCAGCTTCATATTCAGTCCTTTAGAATCATGGTTTGTCACTGCATTGATAAGAGTTTTAAACTCTTCCAAAGATGTATTTCTTTTTAATGCTATGGTCATGGTATAAATTATCATCCTAGTCCTGCTCTAAACATTTTTAAATGATATGCACTCCTGAGAAAATTAGTGTATATAACCTCCCTTGAGCTCCACAGGATGAGACCACCTTTGGTTCTCTACTAAATAAACCTGCTTTGAGGGGGTCCAAGAAAGAGCAGCCTTACAGAAGGCAGAGTGCCGGCATAGTGATAAACTGCCAACATCACAAGGACAACAACAAGGGAGACATTCCCATTGACACCATTATGTGGAGTAGGCTTAAAGCAGAGGTGGAGATCGGCCAAGTGAAAAGGAAGCAGGTGTATGTGCTGGATGTGAGGATAAACAATTAGTAGCTCTCTAGACTTGCAGAGAAGCCTCTTGAGACTTGTGTTGCTGTTCTCCAACAGGTTGCTCAGTCCCATACCCAAGATAGCAAGCTGTGCTCAGGGAGCTCAGGGCAGCAGCCACATGGCTAGGAACAGGGTTGCTGCTCAAGGGAGGAAGGGAATATATGGAAATAAGCTCCCTAAGTCCCTGAAGAGTTTTGCTCCATTTCCCTTGGCCATGGATTCTGCAAGGTGTGGTTTAAACTTGGCATGGAAATGCATCATTTCTAATATTGTTTCTGTCTTAACAGGGCCTTCCAGTGGCTTCATTTCAAACCCTGTTGTTATTTCCATGAGTCCAAGTTCACTATCCTCAGTTTGGTCGATGATGCACACAACCAAAGTACTTCAATTCACAGACACTAATGAGATTTGATTCAGAATACACATGTCAGCACTCTCTTCTACACACACACACACACACACACACACACACACACACACACACACACCCTTTTCCATGAAGGTTGGCACCATCCTTTTATGATCACCATGAGAGCAGCCTGTTAGCCAGACTTGGGTTTTAATCACTACTTGCCCTCCATCTTCACAGGCAACACATTCCTTACATTCCTCACATTGTGGATTAGAAAATACCTTCCTTGCGGTGGGATGTTAACTGACAAAAGTATACTATTGTTTATCTACCATTATCATTAAGAACATCACCTTTAAAGGAGGCAGATTCTCAGGGACTTATGACCAGCATTCTTCAGGTCTTCTGAATTATAGTTAAACCACAATCAATTTACTCAGGACAATATCTCAGGATTTTTCTTGCCTCCATCAACCTATTCTTAGGATTATAGGAATCATAGATTTAGCTGGAAGGGATGCTGAAGATCATTACTTTACAAGTGGGGAAACTGAGTCTCGAAGAGGTTAAATGCCTTGCCTACAGTCACAGAGTAGCAGGGCCAGAATACAAACCCAAGTCTTTTGGCTCCAAATCTAATTTTCTATTATCTGCATTGTACTATCTCTCTTATACATTAAGTCATAGTATTCTCTCATATAGGAATACTATCCCATAAAAAGAGTATCCTTTACATATAGAGGATTTCATTCTTGACTTATTGTGTCACAAGTAATCCAGTTTCAGGTATTATGATGCAGTGCTGGGTGGTAAAGAAGGTCTATAGCATGATCCTTGAAAAAGGATCTTTCCCTCCTACTTAAAGACCAACTTCTTAAACTTCCACATTTCTTAAGCCAGGCAGTCAGTTTCTCAGTGCAAGTACTATGCATGGGTTGTCATGTGCTTTAATCTTCTTTTCCCTGGGAAACAGCTAGAAACCATGCAATACATCAGTGATTTCTTTTATTAGATAATGTTGCTTAGCAGGTGCAACCAGGACCAGCAGCAAAATGATCTCTCCTCTGACTGTAACAATTCCAAACACTGTGGTTTTCATGGATAGACACATTGTGATGCATGGACCATACTCATTAGGGGGCCCACCTCTATAGGCAAGTAATTCATATGTGAGAGGATTGAGAATTTTTAAGGGTCATGAGTTTCCTTTTTAAAATCTTTATTGGTAGAGAAGTTAATCCTAACCTGGTAATGCTTATTCACAGTAATGCCCTGAACTAACAATTGTTCAAGTTGGCTGTTCTGAACAATTGATAGAAGAGTCTTTATAAAGACACCTGCTGCTACCTAATTGCCCCATATACTGAATAAACTACATTTCACCCTTGTGTGTTTGACTGACTTTTTTTTTTCAATTTATAACATACTTGTTCTTATAACAACTCTAGATTTCATCTATCCACTTAAATATTTGAATTGAGTAACCAGAGGTAGCATACCATGGGGGACAGAGTGATAGATTGAGAATTTCAAAGATCTCTAATACATAGTTGCTCTGAGATCCTTGTCAAGATATTTAAATTCTTGGTGCTCTCAACAACTCTCTAAGACTTTTAGTTACAGAGAATTGTTGACCTGTATTCATAGAGGAAGTTTTCTTATCCTCAAAGTCCATTCATCAATGAAATCACAGGTTCGATCCCTATCCCTTATTGGATTATGTTTCACATCCTGGCCATTTCCTACCTTTTCAGTCTTCTAACACCTTACTTCACTTCTACTCTACAATCAGACACAACGACCTCCTACTTGCTTCTCTGACAAAACACTGCATCTCAAGACTCTGGGCATTTTCACTGGTTATTCTCCTCCATGTGTGGAATTCTCTCCCTCTTCCCCTTTGCTGCCTAAATCCTTGGATTTCCTCAAGTCTCCTACCTTCTATACCAAGCCTTTCAAGGTCCCCCTTGAGTGCTTTACTTCTGTGGATTATCTCCAACCTATCCTTTATACGGTTTGTTTATACATAGCTGCTTGCATGTATCCCTATTTGTACATGAGCTTCTCAAGAGCAGGAAGCCGTTTTGCCTTTCTTTGTATCTTCATCTTTTAGTATAATGCTTAGTACATAGTAGGTATTTAATAAATGCTTTTTCACTTGATGACTGTTACTGGGTTGGGTGCTATGGAGTAGTACATAATGAATAATGTCTTGTCCTTGTCTTCTAGGTGCTTATCATCTAATAATGTAATGGCGAATATTTGTATCTGCAGGCATATATGTATATAACAGATACACATAGGTGTATATGTATGCATAAATACAAATTAGAAGGCAATAGGTGCCATAAGAGAGTCACTTCAGGTAATTCAAAGAAGAAAAGGATCACATTAGAGAGAAGGGATCAGAGAGGTGCCATAGAGACATTGAAACTTGGGTTTTTAAGGACAGGTTGAATTTGGATGCATGAAGGATGTGAGGAAGTCACTCTAGGTAGAGAGAATAAAGTAAAAACGCACAATACGTGTTTGAGGAAATAATCCAATGGGATATGGTGACATAGTTTACAGAAGAGCCAGGGTGCCCTGGTCCCCTTTAATAGCCAGAGAGGGCTGAGAGAACTGCCAAAAACCCTTTAGAATGAAACAACATCCACAGACTAGTTTCAGAATCAATTGGACCATAGGACTTCCTGTCAAAGGATCCTGACTTTCCACCCATTCCCTGACTTTCCTTTCTTTGATTCCCAACCAGACCCTTTAAGAACGGAAGAAACCCTAGAGATAACCTAATTAAAGGCTCTCATTTTACAGATGAGGAAATTAAAGCTTATATTTATAGAGATGACTTTCTTAAGATCACAAAGATAGTAAAACCTTGGTTCTTCAATCCAAATCTATTGTTGTTTCCACTACAGCACAATGCTCTCACCCCTAGGTTCTTCAGTACCCCTCTCCTTTCAGGTTTCCTAAGAAAACACTCTGCCTGGATTTCTACTTACTTAAGTTCAATAACCACATTCTTTTAGATTTTCTGAAGCTTCCAGCTGAAAATCCTTAGCTTTTAATGAGGACTTTTTGACTCAATAGACCTCTGTAGCCCATATTGACCCAACTTTTCAACCATTTGTTCCTACAATTACAGACCTATTTAGGTCCCAGAGTCCCATTGAGCTATGCAGAGGGAACCAATAAGAGATTAGGCTAGAACACAAGCTCAATTTTAGAACAAAAATAGAGAATTTCACAGCCATATTTCTAGGCAAGGAAATATTTATTTTATCTTCATTCTTATAAATCATTGCCACTCTTGACTGCCTAAGATCAAGTTCATCCAGTCCATTCTAGGTCATCAAAATTTTTACAATAAAGGAAGTTGTATACTTATCCAAGGGGGTGAAATAATTTGCCCAAGGCCATATATGTAACAAGAGAAAGAATGAGGATTTGAACCCTGTACCTGACTCTAAATCCAGCACTTACCCCTCTGCAACACAGTGACTCCCAAATGTTTCCCCAGTATCTACTACATATTTCCTTAGGGACAGTTCAAAATGAGTAGAACCCAAAGGAGATACTTACTAGCTGTGTGTTTGGTCATTTTTCAATCATGTCTGATTCTTTGTGACTCCATTTAGGGTTTTTTTGGAAAGGTACTGGAGTGGTTTGCCATTTCTTCTCCAGCATTCCTTACAGATGAGGAAACTGAAGCAAATGGTGTCAAGTGAATTGCTCAGTCACACAGCTAGTAAATGACTGAGGCTGAATTTTGACTGAGAAAAATGAATATTCTTGATTCCAAGGTCAGTGTTCTATCCACTGTACCCCCTAACTGCCCCCTCATTTTACAGATGAGAAGCTAAGGCCCAGAGAACTTAACTGATTTGCTCAAGGTCATGTTTATTTGCCCTGAGTCACAAAGCCAGTAAATGGGAAAGTCAAGGTTCAAACCCAGGGCTCCTGCCTTAGTCAGTCAGTAAACATTTATTCAGACTAACTAGGCACTGTGCTAAGTCCTGATGATGGAATCCTAATAAAGCTGCCCCCATCCCCAGTATTCTAACTTTATTATAGGCCAGGCCCCACTGAACAGGCCCACTGCACATACCTAGGGCCCACCCCCACCAGTGTTCTAACTTCTTTGTATATGCCCCACTGGTCATTGCTCACTGGAACAATAGATGTGTCTCCAAGCTCTTAGTTCCCACAGAAACAGTAGGTGTGTCCATGTTATGGGAACCCAGCTACTGCCTCTACCTGATCACTGCCTCCAGACCCATTCCCACAGAAACAGGTATGCAATCACAATCACAATCACGTCATCCATCTTGACCAGACAGGACCACGATAGTTAACCAGTTGGATGGCAGAATGACTGGAATGTTTAACAACTGAACCATAGATGGGACCCCTCCTCTATTATCTAATCCTTTAACAAACTCCTCCCACCTTTTTAATATTAATGATATTCCTCTATTCTATGTATATTTGTTATGTAATTGCATCTTTACCCTATAAAAATCCCTCTCGTTTTCTCTAGAGTTGCTGGTTCTTGTTGGAATTTAGCCAGCTTCATGAGGGGTGTCCATCTCAATAAATGCCTATACTTGGATTAGAGGTGGTCTGACTCTAAATTCTTTGAGATGGTTCCACCACAACACATCATGAAACCACAATAGTTTTAGGGTGGGCAGAGACCCCACCTCAACAGTTTTTGGAGTCCCTGGATTTAAGCCACAACAGCTTTTTGGCATCCCTGGGTTTAAACCGCAACACCGGGGGTACAAAAAGAGACAAAAGACAGTTCCTGCCCTCAAGGAGCATACAATCTAATGGAGAAGAGAAAAAGCAAACAACTAAGGCCTTGCTACTCCAGACAGATGTCCCAACAGAGTTTGGACATGTTAATCAAACCTTGGCAAGATTCACAGAGTCTGGGTCCCTAAGTCATCAGATTTCAGTGATGTCAATATGCATTTTATTCCAACATACATCGTTCCCCGTATCATGGATTGTACTGCCCTGGGGATTTGGACTCTGTCACAAGCTGGAGCCTTGTATTTTAGTTTAAATGTAATGCTCACAAACACAATGAGAGACATAGACATCAAATCTACTCTTTTTTGCCTTTGGTTAACATGTCTGTCTTTGGATTATAAATGTCTTCCTTTCCTCTAAAACCTCTTAGTCAATAATAACATTACAAACATATATGTGTATACTGCATGTATATGCACGTATGTATATATACACATATATGTATATATGAATATGTACATACAGATATACTATGCACATATATATGCATGTGCATGTATATGCTATGCACATATTGATGTATGCATGTTTACACATATACTCTATACAAATGAATGTGTATATGTATGCTTAAATAAGTGTATATGAATATACATAAGTAAAGACATTCTTTTTCTTTGTATGTTCAGAGACATCTGAGAATTGTCCTACTAGGTTTTCTTCTGTTGCTTGGGATGTATCAACACTCTCTGTTGACTTTTAGAGCAGAATAATTGCCAGATACCATGGGTGAATGAGTCAACCACCATCACATTCCCCGAACTACCCGTGTCTGTCCTGTATAAAATCACAAAATCAAAGAGATTGGAAGGGACTTCAGATGACATTTAGTCCAAACTACATCTGAACAAGGTAGCCAAGTGGCACAGCAGATAAAGAGCTAGGTCTGAAGTCAGGAAGATTCATCTTCCTGAGTTCAAATTGACCTCAGACACTTTGAAGTTGCCTATATGACCTTGGCCAAGTCACTTATCTCTGTTTGCCTCAGTTTTCTTATCTGCAAAATGAGCTGCAGAAGGAAATGGCAAACTACTCTAATGTCTTTGCCGAGAAAATCCCAAATGGGGTTATGAAGAGTCAGACATGACTAAAACAACTGACAAACAATAACAAAAATCTGACTAAGACTCCCTTATAAAACATCACAACAAGTAGATATCCAGATTCTTCTCAAAGACTTCCCAACCTTCTTTTTGCACAATTCTAATTGTTAGGAAGATTTTCCTTGTATCTAAATTTAAATCTTCCTCTCTACAATTACCAGCTGCTGTTCCTAGTTCTTCCCACTGGAGCTAAACAGAATAAGTCCAATATCTCTTTCACATAACAGGGTGAAGAGAGCTACTTACTAGAAGACACTTATTCCTCCTTGAATAGGATTACTGAGAACATTGCCACCAAAACCAAGGGAGAATAAATATCTACAAAGGGTATTTCCTCTGGGTGTCAGAAATTTGGGAACTAAAATCCTAGGTTTATTTAAAGTGCCATTTAACCCAGTACAAAGGCTAAGAATCTTGAGGTCCCTCTTCAAACCTTGGGTCATAAATACATGTAATTTTTTTCTTCACAAGTTGAATTCTGAGTATTACAATACCCCATGTTGACTTCTTTTTATGCTGTTATTCCCTAAAAATATAGCCGACATGATAAGATGGATGGCACAGGGTTAATGATCTTTTCAAACTTGGGAGGATATTTCTTAGCATTCTTTGAGGTCTTAGAAAGAGAAGAAAGCCCTATGGGCTGTTGTAAAGGAAAGAGATATTTATTTAAAATTCAGTGATGGCTTTCAGCTCACTAAAGTCAGTGCCAATCCTCCAAAGAGAACCACATGACAGTAATAAAAGGGCATTCCACAAAATAAAATATACAAGAGAGACAAATATAACCAGAAGTCTAAATAATATCTATAATGTGTCATCTAATGGCTCTCAGGTAGTATGATTGTCTAGGGCCTCCCACAGCAAATCACAAATCTGGAATAGAGCCACTGAGACAAGCAAATCCTCCTGCTACTGCTGCAGAGGGGAGTCCCTATGTGAGGTTCTGACAGTCTGACTTCCAATCAAAGAACCAGATGGATTATTTTCCACCATACCAGTGCATAACATATCTGTTTGGATATCTCATTAATTCTTTCTTACCCTAGCCTGGTTCTCTTTACATGGCCTTGCCCAAACCACTTCTCCAGACCAAGATTCTTCATAACTGTACAATGTATTTGCTTCATTTCCTTTGATCAAGCTGTACTAGGTCCCAAATTTCTCAGAGAAATACCACAATCACCACAGAAATAATTTTTAAAATTGAACAACCAGTTATCAAAAAGATTAAAATATACATTATCAAAAATACATAATTTCCTCTCATAATCAAAGAGGCCTTAAATTTTGAGTTGTATTACTAGAAAATCAGAAATAATTGAGAGAAGAAATAGTATCTTGGGGAGTATATAATGAAGGTCTTGAGAACAGGATGATAGATGACCAAGTCCTAAAATTTTATAAATTAAAAATAAAAATAAACTAAAAGAATCACAGGTTTTACCCCTACTGAGCAAAGAAAGAACTGTGAAAGGCTTGAGGTAGAGCACAGCAAGGTTTCCTATTCATTTAAAAAAGGGAGGAGAGTGGAAAGAGCAAGGAAATTTACATCAGAAGAAATGTGAAATGAAAATCCAAGTTCTGAATAAAATCAACAAAAGTTTACTGTCAAGGTTCAAAGCACTAGAACCTTCTCCCAATGGGGCGCCATCTTAATGTTACCTGCACAGCATCCTGTTGTGTTTAAATTTTGCAAATCTGATCTTTAACTGTGAATTTCCATCCCCCTGGTTAATCTAAGTTGGCGCCTTAATGTCCTTTCGATGTCATTTTTTGCAAGTGAAGCTTTTTAAAGCAATGTCTGTATTACACAGAATGTGTGATGCATTTTTACCAGTTTATTAAAAAGAAGAAGCTTTAGAAATCATATTTCCTCCATAGATATAACTAACACCAATGGAAATGCAAGCAGTCAGATGATCTGCATGCACCTCCTATAACTACTGGATCAGAATAAAGCATGAGTAGGGAAGTATAATATAGTCTGGAAAAATCAATAGGCTCCCCAAAAGATTGAAAAGGCAGCTAGATGGCAAGGTGGACCTGAGACACTTACTGGCTGTGTGACCCTAGGCAAGTCATTTAACCTCTGCCTCACTTTTCTCATCTGTAAAATGGTGATAACAATACCTCTTAGGGTTGTTGTATAGATAAAATGAGATAGTAAGTGTAAAGCGCTTCATAAACCTTATAGTACCATACAAATGTGAAGAAATAATAGAAGTAGTAGTTGGTAATTAGTAGAAGGAAAAGTAATTAGCAGTAGGGTAGAAGTAGTAGTAATTAGTAGTAGTAGTAGTATTTGGAGGCAGCTATGTGGCTCCGTGGATAGATTGCCCGGCCTGGAGTCAGGATGATTTGAGTTCAAACCCAGCCTCAGATACTTACTAGCTGTTTGACCTTGAGCAAGTCACTTAACCTATTTGCTTTAATCCATTGAAGAAGGAAATGGCATGCCACTTCAGTATCTTTGCCAAGAAAATCCTATGGAAAGTCATGACCCCTGGGTCACAAAGACTAGGACACAACTGAACAACAGCAACAAGTACTAGTAGTAATTAGTACTTAGCAGCAGCAGCAGTAGTAGTAGTAGTAGTAGAAGAAGCATTAACAGAAATGGTAGTAGTTGGGGTGGGTAGGTGGCACAGTGAATAGAGCACCAGCCCTGGAGTCAGGAGGACCTGAGCCCAAATATGGCTTCAGACACTTAACACTAAAACTAGCCTTGTGGCCTTGGGCAAGTCACTTAACCCCAATTGCCCTCCAAAAAGCAAAAAAAAAAATTTAAAAATAGAAGTGGCAGTAGTAATAGTATTAAAAACTCTAGTACTCTGTCCAGCACATGTATGAAAAACAACAAGAGGTCATATATACATATCAAAAATCCATTTCTAAAATACGGACATTAAAATTCATTTTATGAAGAAAAAGGAAGAAAAACAAAACAAAGCATCCCAAATATTCTAATTTATCTATGATAAATGATAAATGATAAATAAATAAACTCTTCTTCTTAAAAGAATTTGAAGGAAGCATCATCCTAGCTATTTGGTTTTCATGGCCTAATTATAGGTGTAAAATCAGCACAGACAAAGACATCACAAAGGGCATACGTATGATAGGGCATGTTGGTATATGAAGCTCTTGTTTCAGTGATATCATAAAGGCCATAAATTCATAAAAGTAGAATAAATAATGATCTGTTTAGCAGATATTTGGGGAGATGTGAGGTTAGATGAGGTCATACTTATTCATTCACTCCCAGATACATGAAACCTAATGGCACAATAAAGAGAGGAAGGAGAAGCTATTTTCTAATATGATTCATCTTATTTCTCAATTATAGTTATTTCTTTAATGTAGTCTTCACTACTGAATCAGTGTCTACATTATGTATTTTGTTCTAAAATCTTTCTCTTACTGTGTCATACTAGTCAGTCTCCTCCAGGGGGAAATTGAGCATTATCCCAGTGGGGGACTCTACTCTTTTCTGCTTTCATTTGGGGATGAAGATGTATCCTGTTGTCCCTGGCAAGTATCCTTGATGATGACCTGACAGGGAAAGATACCAGCCAGGCTTGGTGCAGTTAGTATTAAGGCTAGGGTTCTTAATCCTTTTTGTGCTACAGACTCTTTTGGCATTTTAATGAAATCTATGAACCCCTTCTCAGAATAATATTTCTAAATGCATAAAGCAAAATGCATAGGATTACAAAGAAAACAAATTATATTGAAATTATCAAAATACAAAAAAAAAGAAGAAAAGAAAACCAAATCCACAGTCCCCCAAGTTAAGAACCCATGGTCTAAATCAGAAGTGTCAAACATGGCACCACCCACCAAATGCTAACCACAACACTCCTGAGTACAGCCTGAACCAGATTAAAATGTAACCGAGAAACATTTAACAACAACAATAAGAAAAACCATAATAGAACACAGATAATTTTGATATTTGGTTTTCAAAGTCAACATACAGCCATGGGACTCCTTAGTGGCCCTGTTTCTAGCACTGAGATGCAAATAGACCAGTGATACCGATAGTTGTGAATCTGTCTCATTAACACATACTGAGGAAGGAATTATCCCAAAGGCAATATAAGACAATAAAAATAAGTGTTTAGAAATGGTGAAAGAAGGTCTACTTTCTAAATGTTGCTTTTTGTTCATGGACACACACCCCCTCTGCCAGGTACCGTGTCTGGAATTTTTCTACCTAGGGCAAATAGTCAAGTCATGTTTATTGAGAATACCAAAATCTTGCCTACACTGAGTTATATAAGAGAATTGAAGGAAGGAAAAAAAAAGGAAGGGACCCTACTCCCTTCAAGACTATTGCTGAATAAACTACCAAACAGAAGACATGGGGCAGGAAACTGGACAGGGTTGAGTATGAACTCACTCCATCAGACTATCTGCTTTTCTTTTTTTTCTATTTTTATTAGTTATTTCTGTCAACTAGATGCTAAGATTAGTTCTTTTTATATTGTAGGAAATACACAAGTGTTATGACTACCTTCAAAATCCAGTGTCCTCAATATTTGGTGGCCTCAAATTTCAGCAAAATTTCCCTCATCCTAGTTACAACTCTAACTACCATTGGTCAAAAAAGATTTATTGTGTCCTTCAGTCACAACTAGAGTTGGGAGAAGAGATGCCTCTAAAACCACTTGTGAAGGAAGTGTTCTCTCAGTGATATCTGCACACTAGTGCATTATTGGTGGAGCTGTGAATCAGTACTCAAAATGATAATTTATCAGTATTATGAAAAAAAGAGAAACATAGAAAGATTTACAGCATCTCATACAGAGTGAAGAAGGTAAGTCAAGAAAATAATATACATAGTGACTACAACAGTCTAAATGGAAATCACAATAACTACAAAAACATCAAAAGTAAATGTGAAATTACAAAGAACAAACTTTGTTCCAAGGAAGAAATATGAAAATGTGCCCCCACTCCTTTGCAGAAGTGGGATACCCACAGATATGTTAACATTGCTTATATCTTCAGACTTTTTTTTTTTGATGTATTAATCATTTTTTCTCCTTTTCTTTTTCTGTTCTTTTAAAAATATGTCATTTTTTATAAGTTACTCTTGGGATGAAGAGAGACACTGGGGAAAATTCAAGTGACTGAAAGAGAAAAATACATAAAAAACCTTTTTTAAAAAGTAAAACATGGAAATGATGCCAATGAACCCAAGACAGATCCTCGGAAGATAGAAGTAGTATGACAAAGAGAAAGTGTGTTGGGCTAAGAGACTGAAAATCGAGGTTCAAACCAGCTCTGATGAGTTCTCACTAGCTATTTGACTATCATCAAGTTATAAGGATAGAGGCAAAGAGAGGGGGGCCCTATAATTGCCCCTCTCTTGATATGAGTGACTTCATTTTATAATTAGCCTCTTCTTTGGTAAGAATTTAGCAAATCCCTATATCTGGCTTAGTTTATATCCATCCCAGATTTTTCTTCAAGGATAAGACAGAGAAAGATACATTATTCCACATAAGCGCGGAAGAAATAAGTTGTTTTGCCAAGCCACACACACATCCAGATCTCCTCCCTTACAAATCTAATTTTAGAGAAAAGTCCCAAGTGGACAGTTACATTCAGCTTTCATTATAGCACATTGTTTACCTTAGGGTTTAAGTTTCTTATCTGCTCTATTGGGAGTGGGGTGGAAACAGCACTCTTCTGTAGACACACCCAAGACATTTGTCAGAGGAAGACTTTGCCTTATTCTCCTTCTTTACTGTCCTTTTGGTCACACCTCTATTAAGTACCAGAAGCAAGATTTGACATAGATTTTTAAGACTCCAAGGTCAGCATTCTATCTTCTGTTTCACCTCTCTGCCTTTGGATAAAGTAAATATCATTCCCATGGTCCTATCTCCTACTGGAGTTATTTCAAATATAATTTCTGTGAGCTAGTATTCCAAAACTTGGATTCAATTACAAAAGGCAGTTATTTTATCTACCTATGTCATAGGCAGCAGAACATTAAATATAAAAGAATAAAAGCAGCATAATTCCTGTCTTGATACCCTTGCATTAGCAATGAGTGTACTTCCCTTTCTTTGTATCCCCACTGTTTGGCACAGTGCCTGGCAGAGAATAAGCATTTAATTAATACTTATTGATTGGTGGAAATCAACTTGAACCAGAACTATTTTATATCTGAATTCCACTGAATAAGATGAAAATGAGCTTACTACAACAACAACAATATCTACAACTACTACTACTATTACTACTACTACTACTACTACTACTACTACTACTACCACTACTACTGTTACTACTACTACTACTACCACCACAGATGATGATGATGATGATGGTGATAACCAAAATTACAGAAAGGTCATCCTTAAGGATCCTAGATTTCATGATCATTGTAGATTATGTAAGGAACAAAGGGAGTGAGCAACATCTTATTGAAAATTGTAAAAAATTATACAGAATGCTTAGAAAGACATGACTTGAGGACTAGAATTGCACAAGAAGACCTTTGTATCTTTGATGGATTAATATATATGAAATCTCCATACTACAAATAAAGACCTCAAAATATCACAGAAAATTGAAACAAAAAATTGTTTTGGAATCAAATCATTATCATAATCTATCATTGTCTACCATTGCTAGGACATAACTTTGGACCATAAAATTTTAAAGAGATTGTTTTAATAGATGTTGCTATGCCATAATCTCATAATCCCCAAACTACATCAAACAAAATCTTTTCAAAGTGAAGAAATTTGACTGAGGAGATGAAAATTATGTCATCCTTATTCCTGTCTACTAGTAGAGTTGTACCAACATGCTTTCAGTTAGCTTACAAGAAATGACTTTACATTCTAAAACTTACTTACTCATCTACATAAAACTTCTTGTTTTATTTCCTTTATTTCCTTTTATCACATAGAACAATGAATATAATAATAAAGGAATAATAGTAACAGAATAGTAATTTGTCCTAGAAGGTTTTTTGGGGGGTTTGTTTTTATCTAAAACTTTTTCAAAGAAATGAAGATATTGAGAAGTCATAATGAAAATAACTTGCATATTAAGGTTTGCAAACTGCTTTACTAATATTATCACATTTTATTCTCTCAACAACCCTCAGAGTTAGGCATTATTATTATCCCCTTTTAATAGAAGAGGAAACTGAGGCAGACAAAAGTTATGTAATGTGCCCAGGTAACCACATAGTGACTAAGATTAGATTTGAAATCAGGTCCTCTTAACTCTAGGTCCAAGACTCTATTGTTAGCATTACCCAATTGCCTCAATACAATTTGACAGACAGATAGATAGATAGACAGATAGATTAAGCAAAGTGCTTAACATGTTTTATCTAAGTTGTGCCCAACAGTAGCCTGTTTTATAGGGACAAGTGCTATTACCCACACATCATAGATGAGAAAACTGTGGTTCAGAGAGATTAAATGATTTGTTCAAAGTCACTTAGCTTATAAGTACAAGAAGCAGAATTTGAATCCAAGTCTGGGCTTTACTTTCTTCCTCTGTCAAATGAGAGGGTTGGTTTTCATGACTTTTATGTTCCTTCCAGCTCTAGATCTATGAGTGATTAAGACTAACTGTTCCAAAGTTCCTTCCAGCTCTAAATACAATGATCTCAGATGGTTCTGAGGTCCAAGACAAACAGGGGACAGAGGCAGAAGCAGAAAGATTCTATTATAAGCCCAGGTTCAGGACTCAACCCAGATATGAGGAAATGAGCAGAGAAGTTTAGACCATGAGATTTAGAACAGCATTTCAAAATA
>CM053591.1:123125240-123164226 GCA_028646515.1 Pseudochirops corinnae | reverse complement strand
GGACACACTGGGTTGGCTGTTTTGGGGCGGTGGGTAGGGGGAAGAGGGGGAGAAAATATGTAACTCAAAATCTTGTGGAAATGAATGATGCAAACTAAAATAAAATTAAAAATTAAAAAAAAAAAAAAAAGAAAGATGGGAAGAAAAATGAGAGGCAACAAAGATAAACCTTACCTACTTATCAGTCTTGCCTCAAATCCTGTGGCTAGTCAATACAAGCAAAAAATAGTCATGTATTAAAATATCAGAATGAAATGGAGATTGCAATTGGAGTACTAAGGAGATATTCAACTCATTTTTTGTTTTACTTTATCATTTTAAAATTCAAGTCTAAAGTTCATATTGGGATTTTTATTTCCTATCAGAAACAAAATATGGAAAAACTATTGAGAAATGTTTGCAGAAAGAGAAGAGAGAGACAGAGAGAGCACATATTACTTAAGATATGCCAGGCATTGTGCTAAGTGCTCGGGATTAAAAAAAAAAAACAACAAGTAAACTCTACTTAAAGATTACATTCTATTTATGGAAGATAATACATAAAGGGAAAATGGAGTGGGAATGGGATAAGGCTGCTGTCAAGAAGGTGGAAAAGTCTGAAAAGTGAGGAGGGACATCAGAGTGTGGTGAGCATAGCATGGGCACATCATGAAATTAATAGTCCATGCCAAGGACTCAGCAGTCAGAAAAGATGACAGGGCAGAAACATTTCCAGAGGGAAAAGGGAGCTAACTAGAAAGTAGAGAAGTCTAGAAAAGAGTCTAAATACAAGTAAATAGAGTTTTGTAGCTCCCCATTATTCACTACCTTGAATAATATAATTTCTAAAATGTGCTTTCTGAACAATATGTTTTCCTTCAATTAGATGGAAACCTAAAGGTAGCTAGTTTGGGAAATAGTAGGAACAACTGTTGCAATAATTTGTGTCATGTAGTGGCTGATGAAATCTCTATGTATCATTTAAACCTTAAATAATCTGCCAAGGGTACCAAAGGTCTGACCAGACCACTAACCTATTCAAGAACTTCCCATGGTTCCCAATTATTGATTAGATAAATTTCATTCCTTTTCCTGGCATCTTAGCCCCTATAAGTCTTTTAGATGAAGTAGGAAAGAAGAAATATAAATGTTCACTATAATACATACTCGCTATAGACACAAGCACTATGGCAAGTCTATTAAGGAAAAGGAGTTTTCATGACAGTCTCAGGGCAATGCTTTTACTAAAAGATGACTCACTTTACCATTACTCTATTGATATAGTTCCATTCTCTTGAGAAAAAATAATGTTCCAAAGTAGAAATAGATTTTTTTTCTGTGATTATTAACTTACTATTTAGACTTTTTCAAAGGGAGAGCAAAAGGCCCTCTCATTAATCTGAACATACTCTTATTTTCATTGCAAATTGATTTAAAAGTAAAACTAATCTAAATAGAGCTCAGAATGAACTGAATATATATATATATATATATATATATATATATATATATATATATTTAGTCTGATTCTCTTGCAGTGCTGGACAAATAAATGCCTATGAGTTGAATGTTGTACCTAGTGCTTCAATTTAAGAGGGAATAGATTGGGTTTCAAGTCAAAATTGATGGGAAAACTTTACATTTAAATATAAATGAGTCTTCATGGACAAGTGACAATTCATAACTGGAAAATAAAAAGGATCCTTAGCATATTATTTACTGAACTCCACATACATTAAGTGCCTCAATCTCTCTTCCTCTCTCTTCTCCCTCTTACTACCATTTACAGTACTTAGTCCCCTGGGAAAAGTGACTGAAGAATAAATAACACTTATCTGATAGTACTTGATCAACACAAGTATTTTGATTTTATTTTTTAGCTCATTTGCTTCTGAGATTAGGTCACTGCTAGCCAGAAGTAGAACATTTAAAGGAATAAATTCTCAATATAAATACAACACTTTTCATTTTATTCACCTTAAATTTTAAAACATAACTTATGAATTAATATTTAAGGAACAATTGGATGAGTTTACAATACCGAGATGGAACAGCTGCCCTAACTCATCTCTCTTAAAATTTCCTTTGTTATGGACACCAGCTGGGGAAGCCAGGAATATGCAGTGAAACTGAGGACTTAACATTGTTTTCATACAGTACCCTGAAATATCCCAATACCTGAGGTTCAAAAAGCCCTGAAGGGCCAGCATTCACTGCATACACACAATATTTACTATCAGATGCTGAGGGTGCTATGACTACTAGAGCTTCTTCGGTGCAATGCTATTATTGTAGTTGTTCTTTTTGTTTTAATTCCTCCTCACTTTCTACAATTCTATAATGTTATAATTGTATGGTGGGGATTAACCAGGAAATTAAAGGACTAGAATTTTGAAGATTTTCTGCTTGTCCCTTGCCTATATTAGGGCAATCCAACACAATCCCTTCTCTGTTGATGATGATGGCATCCTATTAGAACTGAATAGACAGTATTACTATATCCTCAAGCAGTTATAAGGATTTAATATATAACCTGCCCTGAAACACATACAGACCTTTGGTTTTAAATGGTAGATTTGGGGCACATTAGTGAATTTTATGTCAGTCACACATTTTCTGGAATTCATTTGAAGAAAAACTAACCTTTCTAAATGATTTGACATTATTGTCTTCTCTTTCCTACTGTGTATTCTCATCTCTTGACTCTAAACGTGACATTCCCTTCATATCTTTTACTATTCTTTCTATCTTCTTTACTTTTTACTTGTCTGCGTAAGGTATTGCACAAAGTTCTGTTCTTAATACCCTTCTCTCTAATTATACTCCCTTGGCAATGCTATTTTTTCATATAGCCCCAAGATCACAGGTATGCTGTAACAGTTGTACCAAGACAAAAGCTAAAGGTCAGATGAAAGCACCTAAAACATGCAAGAAACACCTATACTCAGTACTTCTGCCAGTCAACTCTTTGTTATTCTTGCTAGGGATAGGTGTTTATAAAACCTGACTTTACCTAAGTTCACAAATAGCTAATCATCAATGATGCCTGCTGTTTATGCCTAAACCACAATCAATTCAAAATTCACAAACCCTCAAAATCCACTAAAACCACAATCATAATTCAAAACACCCTTTCTCGGGACATTGGAAATGGATCCATGAATGATAACCCCCATCTTCAAAGGAAGAAATTCAAACCTCCTAGGGGTACTCAATTTCTACCTTATTTTTTTTCCCTCAAAAGGTAGCCGTTGCTGAATTATTTTATCATCTGTGGGAAAAAAGGTATGGAGGGTTATTCCATGAATTTGGTCTTGCCAGCAAGAGGAGCATTTCCAGTCCTTCTATTGACTAGGAGATCTGTGCTAATACATTACAATGAACATAAACCATGGCCTTTTATTACTGACATTTTGCCTTATGGTGTTGGAATTGCGCCCAACCATGAAACACCAGATGGTACTAAGTACCAATTGCTCAAGAGCAATGTTATCTCCAGAAGTTATGCAAAGATTAATTTTCAAATAAAACCCTTGCTATTATCATGAGAATTAAGTTTTCCCAACTAACACAATGGCTAACAAGGAAACCTAAGCCCTGATAATGTTTCTGTGTGTATAGCACAACAAATAATATCAAATGTTAATTACCTAAATTGTCTGCCACCTCAGATCCCAGATTATGTTGTCTCTTCTTACCTGGACGTTCAGAGATGCCCCATACTTTACTTATTATTTAAAGCTCATCGAGTCACATTATCTGAAACTTGCCAGTATCTTGACCTACATATGGGAAAGATTTCTGATAGAGAAATTGCCTAAAGAACTCAAGCCATTCAGAAATCATCATTTTGAGTTCTGCCCACAGAAAAGGCTTTTTATAGGAAATCATGCTGTTAATTCTAGAAGACAATCATCACATTATTTTGGGTACACTGCAGTCAGAACATCTGGGAATTGATCAAATGAAATCATTGTCCAGAAGTTATGTCTTGTGGCCTGGAATTGATTCTAATATAGAGGAGATCATAAGTAAGTACAGAATATTTGAGGCTTCTTGAGCTGTACTCAGAATTCTTTGGAAAACTTAAAGCTAAACATAAATATGAATTATGATTGTGCTCACCAGGATTGTTATTATTGGTATGAATTCACATTGATTTTGTGAGGAGTATGGCAATCATCTTAAAGTGAGGTCTAGCTGAAATCTCTGCTCTGCCAATCCCAGATGTCTGGCAGTCATTGTGTTGTACATATTATCATGTCTGATGACAGGTCTGCATTTACCTCAGAAATAGGTTTAAGAAATTTGAAGTCAGGAACATTATCTTAGCTGTCACTGTCATACCTTCTCCTCCTCAAGAAAATGGTCAAGCTAAAAGCACATCCCAACCTCCAAAGGATGCCCTGTGGCAGACTACTGGAGAAGATGGAACAATAAGAATGCCCAAGTTTCTCCCAACTCAAGGTATCACTCTATGTGCAGTGATAGCAGTCCCATTCAAAAACAGCTTTTCTGGCTTCTCATTGAGTAGATATCTCCAGACTTGACTCCAAATTTCTATATTTGCATTAAACTAAGAGGAAGATGAAGGAAACATTCTGGATACTTCCTGTCTAGTGACTTCATTTTTACTGTGTTAGTCTGTTTTTAGACGAAAAGAGAAAGACAAAAAGACGGAGAAACGGAGCATTCGTTGAACATTTAATATGTGCTAGGAAGTGTTCTAAGTGCTAAGCATGCAAATACAAGCAAGGAAGACAGCCTCAGTCCTCAAGGAGCTTACATTGCAATTCAAGAAGACAACACATAAAGGAGATTTGGAATGGTGGGAGTGGTATGTACATGGCTAGAAGATGAGAGGAAAGTGGTATAAAGTGCTAGGCCCCAGAAGGTGAAAGCCTACCTATTAAAGGTAAGGGACCCAAGGCTGAAGTCTGATAGAACATAAAGAGAATGACCTGAAAGCAGAAACCATAACTTTCCAATTCAAACTCTTTATTTTATAGGTAAGGAAATCGAGGCCAAGAGTGTTTAAGTGACTGGTGCAAGGTTAACCTGGATAATAAGTATCAGAACTGGGACTTGAGCAGAGGTTATCTAATTCCAAATGCAGAGTCTTCTTTGGTGTACTACATCCTAAGAACAATAGAGATACAATAATTAAGGTTAGAGGGGTTATGTCCTATAAGGTCACAATTGCAGATGGCTTTGAGTATTATGGCCAATGTTGAAAAATTATGAAAGGAGTCCTCTGATGGTGACTACACAACAGAATGGCAACTTGAAGGGTCTTCTCTAGAGCTCTTTCTCTGATCTTGACTTTTAATGTACTTGAGGACTTGCCTGAGCTCCAACTTAGAGCTCCAATAATTCCTCTGTACATACAAGTGCTGTAGTGAAGTTACTGTGATGTATTGCTAATGCTTTTATCATCATTATCAGGTCTTTCTGTGACTGTTTTGTTTCCTTTGAGTTTCTACCAAAGGTTGCTGTGATACATTTTTAAAGTTTTTATGATCAACACCATCATTGTCATCACCATCATCATCATTAGGTTTTTTTGTAGCTGTTTTGTTTCCTTTGAGTTTCTGCACTTGGTGATGTGAAGTTTACTCAGAATATTCATGTAATAATACATGAATGCCATCTGAAACAGTGTAACACAGGGAAAAGAGTGATGTATTTGGAGTCAGAGATCATGGATTCAAATTCTGACTACCAATTATTTCTTGTATAACTCTGGCTAAGTCACTGATCCTCTCTGGGTTTCAGGGTCCTCATCTATAACATGACTGAATTGTATTAATTGACCCATAAAGACTCGTGTTCTAAATCTATGAGCACATGTTGAAGACCTCCTCTTCGATTAGTATCTTTACTGACAGACAACCCTGACAGTCAGGTCCCTCAGACAATATGATAAAAGCCAACCTGAGGCAGATAAGTTTGGCTACTGAAATACTCTGACGTTCCTTCTATATGTTCTAAAATATTTATAGAAGTTCTCTTTGTGGTGGCAAAGAACTGGAAATTGTGGGACCGCCCATGAATTGCAGAATGGCTGAACAAACTGTGGTACACAACAGTGGAGAAGGGCAAAGTGATCCTTTCAAAATGAATATCATGGAATCATAGATTCAGATATCATATAAAGTTCTTTATTTGTTCCTAGTCCCACACAGGTAAGAAAGTAGGAGAAACAGGATTCAAACCTGGACCACAAGATAATAGATCTAGAGTTGGAAGTAATTTCAGAGACTGTCTAGGCCAATTCCTTCATTTTACATTAGAGGGAAATCAAGTTCAGGAAGGTTGTGACTTGGCCAGATCACAAGCATCAGTGGCAGGATCTGACTCCAGGTGCTTTCACTCAAAATCCAGTGCTCTTTCTCTTCTACTATATCTCAGACAAATATTAGTGTAACATAAAATGTCCAGCCTTGCTTAGGAACTCAGCTTCTCCTCCATTGAAAACTCTGAGGTTTTCATTCTGGCCCCCTAGAACATAGTCTGAATGTCTTAATTCCCTGGACCTTCCTTCTCTTAGATCTTTACTTTTATGAATTTGGCATTCTGGCCTGCCCTCAGTGGTTCACCTTTATAAAATGGACCTCCTGACCTGCCCTCCTTTTGTATTGTTGGTTACAAACCTAGCAAAGCAACCCGTCTAAGGCAATGCTGAATAATGTGGCTCTGGGATTGAAATTCCATGTGCAGAACATCCATAAAATGCTTTCTTATGTCTCAGAAATCTTAAGGCTGGATTAACAAGGCTTCTCTCAACAGCCTCAGAACTTATTTGCTCAATAATGTTGGCTCATTGGGAAAAAAAAAAATTCGATATCTATTTGCCTTTAGGTATAATTCAAGTGCACATAGTTTGATAGGAAATGAATTCTTATATGGTAATGACCTCTCAACACAAGCTATTTGCTTCTCTACATGTAGTAGACAAAACAAATATTGAAGATTTTTGTTTTTCAAAATAATTTTAAAGGTAAGCAAAAGAAGGACAAAGTGTTTTCTGCTTCCCCTCACTTCTTAGCTATTTCTCTTCCACAAAGTAGATCAGATGAGAGGAAGTCATAGAAGTGAAGGTGACTGAGATGGGACCAGGAATACACTGTTTTCTAAAAGTGAGAGAGACAGACAAACAGACATGAGACAGAGAGACAGAGAGTCACAGACAGACAGAGGGTCAGAGAAAGACAAATACTCACAGAGAGCAAGAGATTTGGGGTTTATTGTTTGTTTTGGGGGGGTTTATTAAAGGCAACAAAGCTGACTCTAGAACCTGATTGGCCCCTGCCTCCTATGATTCATCTCCCTGGTCACCTAAATGCATAAAAAGGCGCGCTCATATGCAGTCAGGGTCCCTCCAAATTGGTGAATGTCTAGACAAAACATCAAATCCTTCCCTGCTGGATAGATAGATCTCAATACGAGGCAAAGTGGGGGATGGGGGTGGGGATGTTATAGAAATTAAATGTCACCATATCCTCTTTGCATTTCAAAGTAAATCAAATCAAAAGCAAATCAAAAATCCAGGTAAATTTCTTAACTGTTAAAAGACTTGTGAGTACCTTATTTTGTCCCAAATCATACAATCATGTCTTTCAATACACATATGATTCTAGGGCCACTGTTCAATTGAGTATACTGCCTCTCCTCAACATGAGCATTTCATTTTAAAATAGACACAAAACTCCCCTTTTGTCCTTTCAAAAATGCATGAGAAATAATTATCAACCATTTCCAGAAATGGATTTAATCTAATGTATTTGGTTACTGGGTTTTAATACCCCACATATCATTTTGTCTCACTATTATCTTACCAAATAAATGAAAAAAATATTGAAACCTATTTTCAGAGATACAGAAGAATATTATCAACACATATTAATATTTTGGAGGAATATTATCAATTCTTTGGGAACATTTGGTTTTTTTTAATCACACAATACTTCATCATTCCTAAATATTCACATTGTTCTTGCTAATTTTATCAAGAGGATAACAATATTTGAGAGATTTTGCAGCTTTGAAAAGAAACATGCAAATCTCTCCAAAAAAAGAAGGGAGGCTGCATCTGTGGATTACTTTATCTTAAGGATGTCCTTCTACCATTTAAGTACTACCTATACCTGAAATGAATTCCCACTACAACATATCTGACAAGTAGCCTCTGTTTAAATACTCCTTCTACCTCCCAGACAGGTCAGCATCTTCTCTACAACTTAAAGTTTTGGAGAGTTGCCTGAAGGCACTGAGAGATGGAATGCCTTGTTGTAATGGCAAGCAAAGAAGTAGCACTTTGTTTCAGCTACTTAAGTATTTAGCACCTTGCCTGAGTCCCTTGCCATCTGAAGGTGGGAGGAACTTGCTGATGCAACAGAAGGGGTGGAATAGGGAGAGGGTAATAACCACATAAAAGTAGAAGCACAGGCTGGAATAGAGCAGAACTGGGAGGAAGCATGGCTCTGGTGCCAATACTTTGTCTGTCTGTTGTGATGTTACTTTATCAGATCTGTCTGCTGATAGAGGATTTTGCTGTTGTTACAGAAACACTGGGACTTTACTGCTGGTTCAGAACCTCTGAAAGAGGATTTTCTTGTTGTCTTTTTAAAGAAGTTCTAGAGGAGGGTTGTACTGATATTTTCAGAGGTCCTGGGACTATACTGATGATTTGTGTTGATTTCTCAGACATTGTTTGTGGGTCTATGTTGATTTCACAGGCAGAAAGTGAATTGATGATGGTGCCAGCAATGTGTATGAATGTTATTGTGGCTCTGTTAAACTTTGTCTTCAAAGAAACAGAAACTGTGAAGGACTTGAGGTGGACTGGACACTGTGACCTTCAGTATGGAATGGGAGTTGGATGAGGATCTGGACAAGGAGCTGAGAGCTGCCTGCCTGTGAATTCAGGTGACAGATGGGTAGATGCAGGGACCTGGACCCATGGAAGAAGAACCATGGAATTCAAGAGCCAGCCTGGAGCCAAGATGAGAAGACATCTAATTGGGTACTTAGTGCCGACTGAAAGATCATAATTTACTGTGATCTAGGGTGAGAGAATTTTGTATTTTGTACCTTGTACCCCTTAAGGATGGTTGAGTTAAGAATGATTGGAAACTAATCTCCAACCAAGAAGAAAGAAGACTTTTTGACTGAGAGATTAATTCAATGTGACCTAGGGGTAGGAAAACTTTGACCTTTATACTTCATGTCCCTTAAGGAGGATTGCTCCTTAAGGATGATTGAGTTAAGGACTTACTAAATGATACCTTTTGTTTAAAACTATGTGGCCACTTTAGTAATAAGTTGTTATGTTATATCATTGTGAATGCTGTACTTTGGTTTCTGTGAGTGTTTTGCTTTAGTTTACTGCTGAATAAATAGAGAATTCACTATACTATGTGATCAGAACTTTAGAGTTATTCACAGCAGCAGTCCTCTAGAAAGCTGCTCATGCTTGGCTTTACACTTGTCCAGAGTCACACAGGGAACACATGGCAAAGGAAGGACTTAAATCCCATTCTTGCTAAATTTGAGGTTTGTTCTCTATCTACTATACCACATTACCTCTAAAATGTTAATAGTTTATTTATGCTAACTTTCATTCACAAGATAATTTTGTGGGAAAAGGTACAGACATATATCTACTGGTGTTAAGCAGATTGAGAGCTAGAGCAAAACTCACTAGTTCTTTGGCCTTTGCTGTTACTACTACCACAAACTAAAGTAACAAAGGCCTGTCATTGACCTCTTTGTCATTCACAGTTCCATTCCAAAAAATATTACTGACTTTGGCAACTTCTAGGAAACAATTGCATTCTCTTCCTAATACAATAAAGAGGTGAGGTAATCCATAGACAGGCTCAGAAACTCAACAGATAAAGAGTTGATATTTCAGTAAAAAAGTGATGGGGTTTTCTGGCATGCAAGACAAGAGTTTGGAGGAAGCAAGTAAACCAAGAATTAGTTACCTGGTGAGCTCATTCCTCAAAATGATTAGCAAATAGCATTCAAATTAAATCAATCATCCAGAGAGAGGCTTGGTCTTTCACAATCACAATGTTGTACATGAGAGTTTAGCAAAAAAGTGGAAAAGAGGGAGAAAGTAAATACAAGAGCAATCACTTATGGTGGAAACTGCCAGCAAAAGGATTCAATGAATATCTGTCTCTTTGTTGATTTTCATAGTTAAATGAAGGCATGCTCAATTAAGATTTTTTTTAATAAATGACATAAATCAATACTTATTTCTCCTCCAAATGCAGACATTGAACAGTTAGGAATAACACTAAAACTGTTCAATAATGTCAGACAAGTCAATAATTTTGTCTCCTGAGGAAGCAGAAAGCTCATTGTGTGTGTACACATGTATAACTATATGCATGTGTGGAATTGGTTTTTAAGGGATTGTAATGGAAATGATACTACCTGAACAGTAATGGTTCAATTCCAATGAAAGAAACATCTTGAAATGTTGTAGAAGCTCATGAGACTTGGAATCAGAGAACTAGGTCCTATATCTAGTTTCTCTCTGTACTACCTGTGTGATATTGGGCAAAACACCTTTTCCAGACTCAGTTTCCTCCACTGTAAAATTATGCCAACCTAACTCTAAATAATTCAATTTAGGCCAATGCCTCAAACATACCCAAGTCCAAGTTTATCATTTTCCCCAATAAGTACACCATGCATATACACACTGAAATCAACTCTTTACCACTCAATGAACTGCAAAGTTGAAAGGGCCCTCAGCGGCCATTTAAAACTACATATACCTTAAATGAATTCCCACTACAACATATCTTACAAGTAGCCTCTGCTTACATACCCTCAATGAAAGGCAACCTACTACATCCTGAGATGACCATTCTATCTGAGAATTATTGATTGTTAGGGGGAAAAAAATAATGACATAAAGCCTAAATTCATATGTTTCACTTTGATCTTAAAGATTATCCTACTCTTCTTTTCTTTTCTTTTGTCAATAGCACTACTATTTTTAAAGTGGACCAGACTCAAAACGTTACAATTATTTCTCTTTTCCCATCATCCATTTTGCAACCTAGGCCTATCACCATTTAGGTGGTATAGTGGATAGAGCAGCAGACCTGGAGTAAGAAAGATGTATCTTCATGAGTTCAAATCTGGCCTCAGACACTTACTAGTTGTGTGATCCTGGACAAGTCAGTCAACCCTGTTTGCTTCAGTTTCCTCATCAGTATAATGAGCTGGAGAAGGAAATGGCAAACCACTCCTTTGCAAAGAAAATGCCAAATAGGGTCACAATGAGTCAGATATGCCTGAAAATCTATTCAACAACAACAAAACTTAGGTCCATTTGTTCTTTCTTTAAAATGTCTCTCCATATACGTTCTTTTCTATTTTTTTAATCATCACTGTAGTTCAAATAGTAACTAATATAGCTATAATACTTTGAAGTTTACAAAACATTGTAAATATATGTCATTTAATCCATAACAATAACCTTGTGAAATAGATATTATTATTTCCATTTCACAGAGGAGGAAACTGTAGCTCATGACTTACTGGTGGTCAGTCACACCACTACTAGGTCAGAGGAAAGATTCAAAAGTAAATATTTGTGCTTCCAAATCCAAAATCCTATCTATACTGCATGATACTTTTCTGGATTATTTTAACAGTCTCCTAACTGATCTTCCTGTCTCTTTTGTTTTCTTTCTATTCTGTTGTCAAATTGATCTTATATTTCTGTTCTGATCATATTACTCCCAAAAATTTCTAATGGCTTCCTATTGCATAATGAATAAAAACCAAGGTTATTAGCCTAGTACTGAAGTCCCTCTGGTTTCTGCTGACCAATCTGGGCTTATCTCCTGCTTTGCACATACACACTCCAGCTAAAGGTGACTTCTTACCTCCAAACTTTCTCTACCTCTATGTTTATGTCTATGCAATTCCCTTTCCATGGAATGCCCACCCACAGATCTACATCTTCATCTGATGAAATATTGATTTTGAATATCTAGTTCAAATCCCTCCCTCCCTTCAAAGTCCAGTCCATGTATTGGCTCCTCTGTGAAGCCTTCACTGATCACTTAGGCAAAAGCAACTGTCAGTCTTCTATACTCCTATCATATCTCACACCTTTCATGTTGAATATTATACTCTTATTTTGATCATAGTAATGAATAGGTTGACAGACAACTAGGTAGTCTAGATTGTACTAAATTATAAACTTTTACAGGGCTACTTCTTATTTATTTTTTTATCATCCATAGCATTTTCTTCTTTTTTTAAAACTTTTATTTATTTTAGTTTACATCATTCATTTCCACGAGATTTTGAGTTACAAACTTTCTCCCCATCTTTATGCAGGAGTTCTGATTATGTTGCCTTCCTCCCGTTCCCTGCTTTGATCCTTCTTTTCCCCAAAGAAGCAATCTAGGGTTTAGTTGCTGTTCTTACTTTGCTTCCTATGCTTATTCATGGCTGGCCAATCAGAGATTTTTTTAGCTCTGTGGAACTCTGTTTCCAGAGGGGAAAGCTCTGTCCCAAATCACTGGGGTTTTCCTAGCTGCCGGAGCTTTTAGGAGGCTGCTGGGGCCCTCCCCAGCTCTGGCTCACTGAAAAGAGACCCCAGGACCACCACCCAAGACTGTGTTCAGGATGCAGGCTGCTCAACGAGAGGGCACTTGGCCTCTGAACGATTGCTTGGCCCCCCTGAAGTCTGCAGGCTGGGAACTCCAAAGCAGCAATGTGGAGGCAGGTGCAGGACCTCCGTTTCTGCCGCTTCCTTGCCCTGGAGGCAGTTTGGCCGGACTGCTTTTCTCCCCTGATTTTATCATGTTCCACTAACCTTTTAGTCCTTTTTTTTTCTTTATGGCTTGATAATTCTGGAAACTGCCACAGCTGCCACAGATCTGCTCTTCTGTTGCTCCAGGGCAGCTCAGGTCGTCCAGCTGCCCCCAGGGCCAAGGTGCCATTTCAGGTTGAGCTGATTTAGGCTTCCAGCCCTGAAATGGTGCCTCCTAGCTGAGCTGCCTTTAGTGGAAAGTATATTTGTGTGCATTTTAGAGTTCTAGAATTTGTTTAGAGTCATATTTTATGGGTATTTTGAAGTGGCTATGTGGGAGCTGCAATACTTTGCTGCTCCTATGCTGCCATCTTGGCTCCGCCCCCCTGATCCATACCATTTTCACTTTACATATGGCAGACAATATTTTCAAAATGAAATAAAATTATTGGATATCCTCTAGAACAGCAGTTCTCAACCTGTGGGTCGCAACCCCTTTGGGGGTCGAATGACCCTTTCACAGGGGTCGGCTAAAAGCATTGGAAAACACACATTTCCGCTGGTTGTGGGAACCAAGACACAGCTCCTCAATCTGTCTCCAGGTGGGTACGCCCACATGCAGATATGCCCACATATGAGTATTAAAAGTTCATGGCATTAGGAAGGTAGCTCTAGATGATTATCTGTCTTCCACCATCCTGTCCAGTGCTAATTCATTTTCTCTCATATCAACCAAAATAACTGTTCTAGAGGGAAAGTAGCAAAACTTTGTACTCCCTATTGTTATTTTCAGGACAACTATCTGCCACCATCATGAAGAAACCTCTACTCTCCTCAGACTAACTCTATCTATCCATCTATCTGTCTGTCTATCTATGAGAATTTAAATCTATATTATAATCTATATAATAGATATATACACATATTAGCTATATCTACATATATCTTCATTGTCCTTGTTATTAAGTCTTTTTCAATTGTGTCCAACTCTTCATAACCCTATTTGGGGTCTTCTTGGCAAAGATACTGGAATGATTTGCCATTTCCTTCTCCAGCTCATTTTACAGGTGAAGAAACGGAGGCAGAGTTAAATGACTTGCTCAGGGTCACACAGTCACTAAGTGTATAAGGTTTGATTTAAACCCATAGAATACTTCAGAGCACCACAACTGTGCAAAGAAATAATCATACACTATACTGCCATCAACTACAAGAGTTTTACTTCCATGATAATGAATTTTGGGATTCCTTGGTCTGATCATAAGCTTCTATCATTCTATCTCTTCCTATGCCTCACTAAGGGCATATACTGGTAAATGTTTAACCATCAGCTACCTGAAAAAAAGATACACCCAATACACTTTAAAGTTTAATCTCATTATTAACATTTTCTTCATAACTTACTTAAATCTATATAATTAAAAAAAGTCATAGATCAAATTCTTACTTGATTCCTGAGCATAAATACTCATACGGAAAACTCAACAAGCAGCTCTCATGTTAAGATGGCTCCAGTATATCCATGGCCTTGTTCTTCCTGAAATTTTTTTTTTTTAATCCTTGTGAACTCTAATACATCCACCCTTCATTATGGTTCCAAGTGATCATTTTTCCTCTAACTTTACTTTCCTTCCTTTTTAATACCAACCATTTAGGAATATTTTACCATGGAGCTTGTGATTTGGGGGGTGGGGGGGAAGTAACTCTTCAATATACTTGGTTTCCTTTGTAATCCTGTTTCTTTTCTTTTATATATTTGAAAACATTATTGTGAGAAGGTACCCATAGGCTTTACCAAGCTCCCAAAGGGATCTATGATAACAATATAACAACAAAAATAAAAATAAGAAGTAGAGAATTCCTAGTTAATAAGAAGCTTGAGTTAATAATAATGTTACCTAGCATGTTAAGACTTGAAAAGCAGTTTGCATATGTTACCTCATTTGATACAACTTTCATTTACTACAAATTCTTTGAAACTGCAGAGAAGGGTTATAGAGGAAAGAATGATGCTGACCATGTTGCTACCCTACTTAATAAAACTTTAGGACTTCAAGGATTAAATATAATCTATAATCTATTTGGAATTTAAAGACCTCCAACCTATCTTTCCAGACTTATTTGCATTAATCCCTCACTTGCAATCATTGGTGCAGTCAAAGTGGGCTTCTTGCTGTTCCCCAATCATCTCCCATCTCTGTGGTTTTGCACAGGCTTTTCCCCATACTGGAAATGCATTCCATCTTTACTTCCTTCTCTTAGAATTCCAAGTTTCCTCAAAAACTAAGGTCAAATACTATCTTCTACATGAAGCCTTTCTTGATGCCTTCACTTGCTTGTTCCTCCTCTCCCAAAAATAATCCATATTTATTTTTGAATATCTATTTATATACTTCTATATGTATGTGTTGTTTTACCTGACAGAAGCTTGGAGCAATTAAGTGACCCATTGATTAGAGTGTTGGACCCACAGTCAAGAAGAGCTGAGTTCAAATTTGGCCTTAGACACTTACTGTGTGTGTGACCATGGACAAGTCACTTAACCTCCATTTGCCTAGGTTCCTTTACCTATAAAATGAGAATAATAACAACACCTATCTCTCAGTGTTGTTATGAGGATCAAATGAGATACTAATTGTAAAGCGCTTAGCTGCCTGGCATGTAATAAAAGCTATATTAATGCTAGCTATGATGATGAAGATGATGATGATGATGATGATAGATGGTAAGTTCCATTAACATGACCCCTTCATTTCTGTTTCTCTATGCCTAACATTCTCTGTCATTTAATATAAGTTTAATAAACATTTATTAATTGATTGATGATAAAAATTACAACATTAAGATTATACCAGTATCTCCCATTCTATCTTCAATAGTTTTTTCCACATCTTTATCTTTACATATTAAAAATTACATGTTCTTAATTCAGAAATTAGTTAAGAAAACAATATATTTCCAGGTTCACTAATTGCTTTCTATGGGATGGCAGCTAGAAGCACAAAAATGTACAAAATATGATGATATGAAAGTCTATCTTTTTTTAATCAGATCTTATAAACTTTGAATTCACTCTGTTTATCTTTTATTATTAAAAGAGTGATGATTTTCCAAGGGACTTTGAATCATTACCAGTATTCTCAATAAATGAGAGAAAGAGTAATCTATTAACATTTAATTAGATTAATGGAAGGGGATTTTCCCTGTACAAATTCTACGTGAACTTTTCATGTTTGGAAAAGAATCACGGAGGAACTTAAAAGTACAAAATAAGCAATCAAAGGAAAGGTGGAAATATTTTAATCAAAATCATAACCATAAATTATTAAAAATCATTTTGTAGATTGAAAGGTACAAACCAAGGGAAGGAAAAAAAAAAAGATACAGCCACAACAAAGATGAAAAAATAATAGAACTATGAAAGTACATTTATTATGGGTAAATATAGAAAAGATATGTTGACATACTGCTATGTGTTACATAAACTTTAGGCCCTGCCCTCATAATTCAGAAATAGGATCTGACATCAATTTATTAGTTTGTACAATAAGTCACTAGAGAGCCAAGTGAGTAGGCCTGAATCCAAGTGCCAAAATCAATCTCACATAGCCCTGTAATGTGAGGATGGGGACTGTAGGCTGTATAGTATATCTGCCTAGAAAAGGACCTTCTTATAGTCCTGGGAAAGTAGAATGACAGAATCAGTGCTATTTAGCATAATCTCATCATTTCCCAAATGTTATTTAATATAGTCTGCAGAGAAGTGGTTTCAAACCCAACTTGCCAATCTGGAGAAATTATCATCCACTGTGGAGGATCCATTTCCCCAGACACCTATCAGGCCAAGTGTTTTCAGAGTGACATTTAGAGAAGAGGCTGTGTGGGATCTAACCCATCACAAGTATTTTTGTCAGGATTCCAAAAATGGAAATAGTGGGAAAAGAGTGAATTACAATATGTCATGTCATACTGACTTCTAGAATTCTGATATGCTGTATCTCCCCTCTTGCCACCTCCAAACTATGGCCTCTAGGATGTTTGTTTGGCAGTGGCATTTTTAGTTCATTTTTTTGCCCATTTTTCTCATTGTCAGATGATGGTTTTTACAATTACAATTTTTGGAAATTCTAATACTGCCATGGCACTACTCAGTAGATACATGTGCAACAAACTACATATATGGAGAAGCTATTGTCTCAAAATACAAGTATGAAGTAATCTAAAAAAGATCTAATTTCTTTAAACTCTGAAAAGAATAGAAGATAAACAAAAAGAATGTCAGTTTTTTTTTTTATCACGTTAAGTTTGATTTAAAATAAAAATTGTGCTTTCCTATCCAGTCTTTCTAAGAGGTAACACGACATAAAGCAATGGACTTAGAACTGGGAAAACACGAATTTGAGTCATTCCTTTCATATTTACTGTGTTATCATGGTATAATTACTTAATCTCTGAATGTCAGTTTCCTAATCTGTGAACTGTAGCAAATGATAACTCTAGAACCCATCCTGTAGGTTTGTTCTGAGTCCCAAATAAGATAAAAGTTGTAAAGCTTTTTCAAACTTAAGTGCTACAAAATGGCAGCTATTATTGTTTTTATGATTTATGTCCCAATAGGATTTACAATTCTAGGGGGCTGGTCTGTTTCATTTTCATCTTTGTGTTCCTAGCAACTAGCACTAGAGGCACTTAATAAATGCTTGTTGAGACAGTGGGGTATAGAAATACATCTTGCCCTACGAGAAAGTAAGAAGGAAGATGGGGGGGGATATAAGAGAGGGAAGAGTCGGGGAAAGAGTATTCAGTATGCTTGCTATCTTGGGGGTGGGCATAGGGGAGAGATAAGGAGAAAATATGTAAATTTAAAATTTTTAAGTAAAAAAAATAAATGCTTGTTGAATTGAATTTCTTAATTTATTTCTGCATGGGGGGACAGGGAAGTAAGAGAGAAATAAGGGGATTAAAAAGATCATTAATCTTCTTTTGTTGCTGGTAAAACCTGACTATATATACATACACTTTTATATAATATAGACATAAATGTACATGTGTAGTCATATATACACACATGCAATGTATATATAAAATAGACATACATGTATAACATGACATGTGCATGCATTTAATACATATATGCGTGTGTATACCTATAAATCTATACACTATACATGTGTGTATGCTTGCCTGTGCATGGTACATGTGCTGCACACATGTTGGTATGTACACATTTACACTGCATATATGTGCACATATATTCATATACACATATACTTACATATACATATATTAGATACATATATATGCTCTGAGTCTTACTTTTGATGAGTCATAACATTTAGGAGGGGCAGTCTGAACCCAGAATGAGGTTTTTCTAATTTCTTGAAATTATCCTAGGGGCCTTTTAATATATTACTTATGCCTTTTTTTTTCCACTTGAAGAAAGAAATGATCTGACCTCTAAGAGGCACATTCTCTATCTATTCCATAAAGCAGCAGGAGAGAATGCAGATTGGAAATGCCGTTCCAGCATCTTGCTCTTTAAAAAGCTTTTAAAGCCTGTCTCCTGCATTTATCTTTTAACAAAGATGAATGCACAAGACACCTCATACTCTACACTGCCTGGCAAGGCAGTGATAATGTAAAATCAATGGTACAATGATCAGAAATAAAAAAGGGATCAATATTCTGATCAATTCAATTGCCTGAGATATTAAAAAGTAATTATTCCAGAACAAGTCCACATGAGGAGGAGAATAAGGGTATAACTGACTTGTTTAGCATTGCACACTTTAAATATTGACCAAATTCAATTCACAAATAAAATAACAAATTTGAGCAAATTATATTGAGTACAAAATTACTAAGAAATGTGTCTACAACAGATTAAAAGACAATTATATTCACTCAAACATAGTGCAGTTGTGTAGGAAGAAATTTCACCTTAAAACAGAGGTGAAGCTAATTTATCATCTGATTCTATATTAAAATCACCAGGCATTTATGAAATAATAAGTGTTTATAAATGGCACAGTATCAGTGCTATGTATGAAACAGAAATGTTAAGTCAAGGAGAATCTATTCCACACCTACAATGCACACAGTGCCTTAGGAAGGTAAGAAATGGAAAAGAGATAGTTGATTTTCTTCAGGGCATTACAATCTAATTGGGGATGCCAGACTAAGATTACTGAAACAGAGTAAGAGTCTTCACAACATAACATGCCACAAATACTCTTTCTTTAACAAATACATCTGTGATCCCACTGTTATGGATGTTCCTTCCAATGATGCAGACCACAGCCCATCCATACCTGGTCCATCCTGTGTGACTCTTGTTAACATCATTCCATAAGTTCATGTCAGGTTGCTTTAAAAAGTATCTGTTGCCTAACTGGCTGAACTTGACAACATAAATGGAAAATGTGAGTTGAAGGTCATTTAGCCCTCACTCTAATTGTATGACCAGAATATCTTCTTTTTCAATCAAACCATACTTTGATGCCATCCTACTCATTCCTTATTTTTACTGGTCTACAATCTATTCAGGTAAGTGATAGCCACTGGTCCTTACTTTCCCCATCTGTACAATGCTAATTTTTTCAAATGTGATAATGGATGTTAAACTATTAGAAAAAAAATCAAGTCCCATATAAATTCTGGGTAATGTAATTATTACTATTGACTACTGAGTAAGAGAAAATGCATAATATAAAATTATAATTTTTCAGAAAAAAATCTGTCTTCTTAGTTTATTGTTCTTAATATTATGAAATGGTAATGGCAGTGAAACTGTATGATTTCACTGATATAAGGAATGAAGAAATTTCCTCTGACAATAACAGATAAACCTTTAAGTTACCATCTTAGAGAATTGTCTGAGGCACTGAGAAGTTAAGAGACTCACCCAAGGTCCCCATAATAAGTATGTGGGAGGTGTAGGACTTGAACACAGATATTTCCAATTTGGAAGCTGGCTCTCTATCCTCTATGCTAAGGTGTAACTCTTTGCTATTATAACAAATATAAATAATAATGCAAAAGTTAAAGTGACTAGACTTCACTGTTAACACTATTTACACATTTTTAATGTGTTGAAAAATTTAAGCATGATTGTTTGCATAACATCTGCCCTATTTAAATATGACCTCCTTGAGAGCAAGGACTATGGGTTGTTTTGGTTTGTTTCACGTCTCCAGTGATTAGCACAATGTCTAGAACACAGTAAGTGCTTAATAAATATTTGTTGATGGATTGATTATTAACCAGTCTAGTGCTCAGGAACACTTTAAAAAAAAAACTTTTTATTATTTGAGCAATACTTTCTAGTATTCCATCACACAGAAACTGAATATTTCAAACAGTAGCACCAGTTATTGATAAAAATAAATTGTTAATGTTAATTGTTAATTTATAAGAGATAATCTTATAACTGGCTTACAGTGCTCTAGCAATGTTTTATATGTTTTAGTTGGATCAATGGAAAGGATTTGTACAAATATTTAATTGGTGCATATAGGGACACTCACCAGTACCCACAGAAGGCCTCTCAGGTTCATCTCATTAGCATCAGAAGAAAAGTATTAGTTTCAGATAAGAGATCTTGTGAAATTTTCAATTAAAATCTAGTCAGTATTCAGCTTTTGTGTCATGAAGTCTCCAAAGACAACTCTATTAAGTGGGGGCTATTCTCCTTTTCAAGTGAAAGGGAACCTGGACTCTTAAAACCTATGTGCCAAGAATTATGAAACATGCTGTTGAGCCCACAAAAGAAATGGCTTTCCACTCATCAAGTGCTGGGAGAATAATTCACTATCTAATCGTAAGCCAAGGCCAAGAGGAGAATCTGAGATGAGTTTTACCAGGATTTCACTCCTCCTTGTCTGAGAGATCATGTTCCTATAGCCCTCTTCAGGACATAGTGTAGTGAACAGAATTAATTATGTACAACTGAAAAGCACTTTAATCAGAAATGAGAGTACAGAAGGAAAACTATGCTCGCTCACCTAATGGTGACCACCTGTTAATGGCTTTGTCTGTCCAGCATTCATTTGTTTACAGTGAGCAATCTTTTTGGTGCTTTTTTTTGCAAAATATTTCTTAATAAAACATTTTAATAGATTAAAGACACACTTAAAGAACTAATCATTCTTCCTTTCCCAAATATCTCTTGGAGGAAAATATACAGTATTTTCAAGGAGGTTCAAATAAAACAAAAGAATGTATTATAGATAAAAGAGAACTATGACTGGAAAAAAAAATGTTGAACCAGTCATGTTGTGAGAGTGAAGGATAAAAGATCATTCCACACATTGCTTTTTTCATGTACTGATATTAGTAGAATATCATGAGATCTGGAGAATAGCCCCCAGCACATTCAGTGAACCTTTCTCCTCATGGAGCATATATGCCAAGTCACAGGGAGGCAATAGGTAGATAGAAAGGACATAAATAGATTGTGATTGACACCATTGGAAACCATACTTGCAGATCTACAGGTCCACTGAAGTATCGAAAAATCAGATGTAAATGAGAATTAGAGATAAAAGATTAAAGGTGGTACATGAAACTAGAGAGGAAAAATGAGTATCTGGTCCTGAAATTAATTCACTCTGCCAAAGTGCCAAGTTAGCGTTAGTAAATTACCTTTTCCTGTGTACTAGATGGTACACTGATAGGGTTAATTTAATTTACGTGGATGAAAAAGTGACTCCCAGAGAGCAGTTTACTCACCATAGGCTTAGGGCCAAAATAAATTAACTTGATTTATGTTTGCAATTAAATTTAGCCATTAAAATATTATTCCAAAGTGCCAACTTCAAAAGCCAGATAGACGATCAGGAGCCCCCATGATAATATTTAGGACTTAACCCAGTTATCTTCCACGTCCCTTGAACGTACACAGCATTGCCTTAAACAACGAAGCAGCCTATTCCTTCCCTGCACCATTTCCCTAAATGAGACTTGCATAAATCCTTATAATATCACTGAAGGTCACCATCAAGTATCCGAGATTCTAACATTTTTTAGATTTGCTAGCCGAGATACTGAAGGAATATTAACCAGCTCAACCCTTCAACAACAATTATCCTTATTAAATAAAACCTGTATCAGCTGAATCTTTAGCACAGAAGAAATCCTCAGTGCTTCGGTACATCTGCAGTATAAAACCATGGCAGGAACCAATTTTCGCAAGAGAATATTAATCAAGAAAAGTTTTAACTTTATCAACTGCACTAATGAAAAGACATTTTCTATTGCATAGCACACAAAGCTTGGAGAGGTGAAGGAGAGTCAACCTTAAGCCTCTAGATTTTTAGCTGATGTATTATTTCTCCAAATTCACAATGCTTTTGAAGTAGCTCAGATCTTAAATCAAGACGCTGACACCATAAAGAGGATTTTTGCAGGAAAATTAACTCTTCCTGTCTTTTGCATGTGACATTATATTCTCTTGTCTTAGTACCTTCAAATGCAAGATGTATAACACGGAATGGAACAGGATTTTCATATAAAGACTCAACTGGCTGATTTAGTGAACTGAAGATATTATGACACAGGATTTTACACTACCTTCTCCGCTTATCATCTTGAAGACTAACAAAATTATTCCTCCCCAACCATCATTTCATTGCAGTTGCTTCTATCTGATCTATTGTCAATGAGAGGTAGCAAAGCAATAATGGACAAGGTCTATAGTTTAAATACTAACAAAGAAAAAAAGGATTACCAATAAATTCCTTATTTAGTCATACCTCCCAATACATTTTCCCATGTACATATTTTGAAAATAACATAAACAAAGCATTTTTTCACATTCCTCACATATTGCTACTAAATTTTTATCTGTCTAAAAAAAAAAACTGCATTATCAAGAGAGATATGTCCAGGTGGAATGAAATTTCTCCTTGGCAGGACGGAAAAGGGTTTAAATTAAAGCTGTAAGTAGTTCCTGAATATTTGTAATTATATGAGTGAGATGAGGGAAGAAATATTCACTGCTCATTTCACCATCCATGATTGACTTGCTCTAAATCATAGAATGCAGAATCATGGATGTTTAGCTAAAAGAGACCTTAGAGATCATAAAGTAAAATGCCCTCATTTTCAGATAAAGGAACTGAGTCCCAGAGAAATTAAATGAATTTCATTAGGTCACTCAGGTAGTAAATAAAAGAGAGATTCAAACTCAGGTCTGGTGACTCTAAAGCACCCCAGGTTCAAAATTCTGTTTTGCTTGCCCAAGGTCACACAGCTAGTAAGTGTGTCAAGTGTCTGAGGCTGGATTTGAACTCAGGTCCTCCTGACTCCGGGCTGGTGTTCTACTCACTGCACCACCTAGCTTCCCTTCAGGTTCAAAATTCTACTGCACTGCTATCATTACCCTTAACTTCTCTCCCACCACTCATGGGCTACAGGTCAACATACAGGTAGCTCCTTTTTTATAGGGAGGCAATTACATTTAGCTAGGGATACAACAGTTTTTTTATTCTTCTTCTCAGCAAGTAAATCCAATTGCGTGCTAAAATTAAAAGGGAATAAGATTATAAATAGAAATATAAATTGTTAGGTTTTTCAAAAATCATTTCCCAAGTCTTTTCCTCCATACCCCCACATGTCTTCCTTGATAATTTTCTGACCTCCCATTTTGATGGGCAAGTCAGAACCTCAGAAAGAAGCTAAATGCTCCTTCCCTCAGAGTTCTAGGGTAACTCTGAAGGGATGAGACAATATTTCTACTGCTATGATTCATGAGCCCCTACTGGTGTACTCCTTCATTGGTATCAGTTGAGATCAATTATCAAGGCAGACTTCATTACTACAGTGGTCTTTTTTCCTTCTATTCCTGAACTTAGCACAGTGTGTGGCACAGAATAAGTACCAATTGGTGAGGAATTGTTGAAGAAAATGAGAAGTGCTGGGTTATCTTAATTATGGTTAATATTTTTATAATTTTGTTGCTCTGAGAGCAAAGATAAGGATCTTAAAGATTCAATTCAATTCAAACAATATTTATTGAGCACTTATATCCTTCAGAGCACTGAGCTAGAATCTCAGGATACAAAGAACAACAAAAACACAGTTCCTACCTTCCAGGAGTTTTTATTCTCATTGGTGCTTAATATATGTTTACAAATAACTTCAGTATGAGACTGAATAAAATAAATGAAAAGAAAAATAGAAAAGTCTATAAGAAATTTGAGGAGGATGAGATCATTTCCCAACAGAGGACAGGAATCACAAAGGTTTCATGAGAATGATCTACTTCAGGGGACCCTTGAAAAAAGAAATTTTGAAAGACAGAGAAAGGGAGCAAGGAAAAGGCATATACTGTAGGTGTAGGAGATGATGTGAAGAAAAGCAGAGATGAAAAAAGACAGATAAAAAACAGGTGGTGGTGAAGCATATATTTAGGTTGATACATGAAATGGAATAATGGAGCAAGAATTCAAGGATTAGAAAAGATGGGGTAGAGTTTGATTTAGGAGGATGTTGAATGCCAGGAAAGTAGAGAGCCACTGGATGATTCTGAGTAGAAAAAATGATAGGATTATGAAAGTGTATTAGGAATATTACTCAGACATATCAAGAATGACATGTAGCGGTGAGAGACTGTAAGAATAAAGAGCATTCAGAAAGTTTTTACAAGTGAAAAGTAACCCAATATGGTAGATAGAGAGCTGGTCTTAGAGGCAAGAAAACCTGGGTTCAAGTACGGCCTCTGAAACATATTGACTGTGTGACATACAGTAAGATAGATCCTCTCCATGGCCTAGGAAACTATCTGAGATTATGAGTTACAGAGGTGCTGACAGGCAGGGCACAAGTATAAACAGAGTACAAATTCTGAATTGAGTTCAGGAATATCATCCGCAGAGATTTAAATGGGCATGTACACATCACCTAGATCCAGCAAGTGGGCATTAAGAATAAAATCCCTAGAAGATTAGAGAGTCAAGGTCAGAATGGGAACATCAATCAGACTAATAATACAGAACCAGAGAAAAACTGATGAATGACAGGAGACTTTGTAAAACCCCACCATAATATATTTTTGGTCCCAGACTATGGTCACTGGGGGAAGAGGGAGGAAGGTAATGCAGGGGAGAGGAAAGCATTAAGGCTGTAGACAGGAACTAAGTTACAAAATATCAAGTTGGAGAGAATTTGGTGCAAAGAGTCAGTCCAATAAACAAATGCTTAAATAATTCTTCCTTAGCACTGTAGATATTCATCTTAGAGTGAAAATGTGAAGGTGGAAAGAAATAGTGCAAGTTAAATATGGAATCCATAGTGATGTTGGGCTATGAAATGTTACCACTCCAGAATGATGTCAAATGACACAAAATAAACATTTTAAAATATGCAGCCCAACACACAATGAAACAAGATAGAACAAGGAGTTCTAACCAAAGAAAGGCTTTACTAAAGCATTTTCCAAAAGGAAGTTGGATGACTTGAGTGATCCCTATTCCAGTTTCCCTAAATTGTCAGATCCCTACTGTCCTGATTTTGTTAGGCAACTATTTTTCCCTGATGCCTACCCTTCCAGCACCAGGAGCAGGAATGGCATTATCATAATGCCCCACACAGCGTCTACAAAGTTAGTCTAAGTATGTGGCCTGAGATGTTAAAGTTTTCTGCAACCTCTACTTTACCTACTCTGAGGTTTCCTTGACATTTCTTGTCAAACTGTATTTGCTCAGTAGCAATGTATCCTGATGCTTATGACAACATGCTGAACTTACAGAACGACTGGCATATTGTGCAATAATTCTCAGAGTAGATTTCTACCAGGTCCCTACCCTTCCCACCCTCTAATAGCAGATAAAAGGGACTTGTGCTACTTTTGGTGCAGAGAGGTATTAATTAGTTAATATTTTTAGAGCATGTTAAAAATGGAACATTATATACATGCAAGGTTTTGCTATTAATTTCTTTTGCTGTAAGCACCAAGATAAACAGAGTAGCACATTAAGCTCCACTTACAGAAGGATTAACACATGGGTAAGATTACCAAAATATCCTGGCAACAGCAAAATAGTGTCTGACAATATTTGATAAAATTAACAAATCAATGTCCTAAAATGGGAGATTGATCTGAAATTTGAATGTAGATAAAATGTTCAAACATATTTTGACGCTTGTTGACAAATATAAAGATATTCATTTGAAAACAAAAAAAAAATCAGATTCTTAAGCTCTGAAAAATAATCTGCTAGAATGAACACATTGTCATCATACTTCTCACTCTGTACCTCTGTGTCTTCTCCCAACCCTTTCTTCAGCCTCCATCAGACAAAGTTCAACTTTTCTCTCCATTAAGGCCAACTAGCTGAAGGCTAGCTCCCTAGCTGAAGGCTCCCTAGCTGAAGCAGGTAAGATGTAGTTTTCATGGAAGGACTAGGGAAAGACACTGGAAAGGGCAATGAATTTGGAGTTAGAAGACCTGGTTTCATAGGGCTGCCAAAACCTTGACTTTGCCTCTGACTCACTGTGGGATTCTTGGCAAGACACGTAATCTCTCTGGGCCTCAGTTTCCTCCTTCACAAAATGTGAGAATTGGACTAAATGATCTCTAAGGTCTTCCATGGCTTAAAATCTGTGATCCCATGACCTTCAATGTTGGCCCTGGCCACTGCAGCATATTGGCTAACTCTTAAGAATTTAACTAAGCTACCGCATTGTCGCCACAGTCTAATTTGAAATGGTCCATTGGGCATTTACAATCTGATCTTTCTTACCTTTCCATTCTTCTAACACTTGACTCCTCTTCCCATAATTAACAATCCAGCTACACCAGCCTATAAGACACTGCATCCCCTGATCCCATGTTTTTCCCCAGCTGTCCTTCAGACCTTTTGTGTCAAGGATATAATGATCTTTCTAGTTACCCATGTTTGCAAGCTTGGGGTCATCTTTCATGGTTGCCAAATGTTGTCACTTTTAAAGCTGTTAGTACCCTTTTCTCAACACACAAACATGATTCTAGTTCAGGTCTAAATCACAGATCCCCTGAATTATTGAAAATCTTGTCACTGGTCTCACTAACTCCCCCTCCCACCACCCTCACTCCAGTCTATTCTTCACACAGCTTCCAAAGTGGTCATTTTCCTTAATCATTAACCATGATAACCCTCCTATTCAATAAAGTCCGGTGGCTTCCTATTACCTATAATCATAAAGATTAACAGGAATGTCCCTGGCTTCCTTAAAGACTTAGGAAATGCTACTTTCTTCAGGAGGTTTTTCGCCATCCCATTCAAGGCTCAAAACTGAAATCTTTAGGTGTTGTCTCCCCTATCAGAATTTAAGCCATAAATAAAGAAGGTTAAAACGGGGTAGGTTTGAGCTGAACAATAAAAACCTCTGCTATGAACTAATAATATTAAGTTCAAGATGTTTCAGATGGGAACAACAAGTTTGAAATTCAGTAAGCAACTAGTGACCTAAGTAATGGCTTGAAAGTTTACTCAAATAACTCTTTTTTACCTCTAGAATCAAATCTAAACTCCTCTGTTTGGCATTTAAAGCCATTCACAACCTAACTCTAACTTACCTCTCTAATTTTATTATACATTACTCCTCTTCATACACTTTTTGATACAGTCAAAATGGTGGCCTTCCTGATGTTCCTCATATACAACTTTCTACATCCCCCTTCTGTGCCTTTTGCCTAGGCTCTTCTTTATCCCTTGTGTGTTGTTCAGTTGGGTTTGACTCTTTGTGACCCCATTTGGGGTTTTCTTGGCAAAGATACTACAATGTTTCACCATTTCCTTCTCCAGCTCATTTTACAGATGAGGAAATTGAGGCAAACAGGATTAAGTGACTTGCCCATGATCACATTACTGGTAAGTATCTGAGGTGGGATTTGAACTCAGGAAGAGAAGTCTTCTGGATTCCAAGTCCAGTGCTCTATCTAACTACTGAAATGTAGTGTCAATGCAATATTTACAGCAATGCAATATTTACAGCACCCACAATCACTATAAATATACCTGCATGGTGCTCAATTGCAAAATATAACAGATTTCCCATATATGACAAAAGCAAAACACTTATTCAGACATCAGAAAACCAAATCCCAACACAAGGAAACTGAATCTATCATAGCAACATAGAAGTTAATGCATTACAATGTAGCAGAGAGCCACACCCTCCTTTAGCCTTCCCAGAAACCAATATTTGATCAATATCTACTTACAAGCTTATTTATCTCCCTGGAAAACAAACTCTTCTTCCAACCTTCTAGCAGGGTCTGATTCCTGCTCCACCCTTCAGTAAACTCCTCCCACCACAGGCTTCATGTGATTACATTCAATCTATTAGGGAACAAAGGATATTTTCAAAGCAAAGGTCTTCAAATTCCCTTAGGTTTATTAAGGGGCAGGTAAGATCCTCAAATTCCCTTACCACTACACCAAATCACTCTAGCTCTCATTGATTGGCCACCAGTAGGTCCTAACACAACCCCGAGTTGGTCATTGTTTGGGCTCTGATGGCTCAGAGTGAGTGTAAATAGTAATTGTTTCTGTTTGGGTCAGAAACTCTGAGGGTCTGCCCCTCTCAGACTGATTTTTTTTCTTGACTAGGTAAAAGAGGCCATTCTTTCCCTCATTTCTTACCTAGCCTTAATCACAGAATGGGAATTGCCTCAGTCAAACTGAGACCTGGGAAAGAACTTAGCTTAAAAAGGCCCAGGTCTCCTACTATATCTGGGGCCATCTCCAGTAGTCCTGTTCTATAGCTTGCCACTGGACCCAGATGGCTCTGGAGGAGAAAGTGAGATTGGTGACTTTGCACAGCCCTCCCTCACTTAAATCCAATTCATTTGCAAGTCAATGGTATCACCTTTCTCACATTCTGATCCTCTATAAGACCAAAGGACAAACAACAACAACCACCTTCAGACCTGGAATGTACTTCCTCCTCCTGCTTTTTGGTTTCCCTGGACTCCTTCAGAACTCATTTTCTATAAGAAATCTTTCCCAGTGTCCTACCTTCACCAGCAACTTTCTTTCCTAGATTACCTTATATTAGCACTCTACCTTGGATCACATAGTCATTTGTACATTATTTTCCTCATTAGAATGTGAGCTGCTTAAGGACAGGGCTAATTCTTATGACTTTCTTTGTAGCTCCATTGCTTAGGACAATCCAGCATATAGTAAGAGCATAATGAATGCTTATTAATGGACTGGCTGCTCCTGAATACAGAGTAAAATTTCAGATTAAACTAATATAGAATCTGTAATGTGAAGTCAGGTGGAGAGAAAAGTGTATGCTGAGTTGAACAAAAATTTATAGAATTCCATACCCCATATCCTTGGGAAGTTGGAGATTAAGAAAGGTGGAAGCAAACATCTTTTCTAAGTCTGTGATATAGCTTCTAGACCAATGGTTCTCAACCTACCTAATGTCGCGACCCTTTAATACTTGTATGTGGGCATATCTGCATGTGGGTGGACCCGCCTGGAGACATAGAGGAGCAGTATCTCGGTTCCTAAGACCATCAGAAATATGTGTTTTCCAATGGTCTTAGCCGACCCCTGTGAAAGGGTCGTTCGACCCCCAAAGGGGTCACAACCCATAAGTTGAGGACCGCTGTTTTAGACCAATGGTTTCTCTTATTTTCTGTATATAAAATATTTCATATTCCAGATATATTGGGTGCCATCTATGATTGACTTTTCCTATGTGATTGAAAGTAAGTTACAACATGAGCAATCTGGGAGGGCAAGGAATAGTTTACCTGTCAGATTTACAGAGAAGGGAAGATTTTATGACCAAACAAGAGTTAGAGAGTGTTAGGAAATGCAAAATGGATAATTTTGATTACTTTAAACTGAAAAGTTTTTGTACAAAAAAAAATCAATGTAACCAAGATTAGGAGGAAGTGGGAAATTGGGAAAGAATTTTTATAGCCAGTGTTTCTGATACAGGCCCCATTTCTAAAATATACAGAGAATTGAATCATATCTATAAGAATACAAGTCATTCCCCAGTTGATAAATGGTCAAAGGATATGGACAGGGAGTTTTCAGAGGAAGAAATTAATGACATTTATAAGCATATGAAAAAATGCTCTAAATCACTATTGATTAGAGAAATGCAAATCAAAACAACTCTGAAGTACCACATCTCACCAATCAGATTGGCTAAGATGACAAAACAGGAAAATGATAAATGCTGGAGAGGATGTGGAAAAATTGGAACACTGATGCATTGTTGGTGGAATTATGAACTAATCCAACCATTCTAGAGAGTAATTTGGAATTATGCCCTAAGGGCAATAAATAAGTGCATACCTTTTGACCCAGTAATACCACGTCTGGGGCTATATCCCAAAGAAATCACAGAAGTGGGAAAAAGACCCATATGTACAAAATATTTATAGCAGCTCTTTTTTTTTTTTTTTGCGGCAGAGAACTAGAAGTCAAGGGGATGCCCATCAATTGGGGAATGGCTAAACAAGTTGTGGTATATGAATGTAATGGAATACTATTGTGCCATAAGAAATTAGCAGCAGACGGACTTCATAATAATTTTGATAGACTTATATAAACTGATGCTGAGTGAGGAGAGCAGAATCAGGAGAACTTTGTACACAATTACAGACACATTGTATGTGTGATGACTAACTTTGATAGACTGGACTCCTCAGCAATACAAGGTTAGAAGAGAACTACAAAAGACTCATGTTGGAAAGGGATATCCACAGCCAGAGAAAGAACTACAGAGTCTGCAGATTGAAGCAAACTATCTGTTCTCTCTCGTTTATATTTTGTTTTTTTTTATCCATTCTTTTTTATTATTCAGCCAGCAGTTATAATCCTTTACAACATGACTAACATTCAACGTGAAGGTATTTGTAGAACCTATATTTGATTACATGCCACTATGGTGGGGAGGAGGAGGAGAGGGAAGGGGAGAAAATTTGAAGCTTAAGAGATTGTGGAACTTAATGTTGTAAACGAAAAGTAAATAAAAAAACATCAATTATTAAAAAAGAGAAAAAAGAGAGAGTTGCATAGGAAGGGAGAAAGGGATAAGAGAAAATAATAAAATGGAACCTGCTATAGAAATTAGAATGGCCATCAGGATCACAATTTTTATTTTTGTTTATTTTTGCTTTTGGTTTTTGATCAAATTGATATAGATGCATCAGGATATTTTTTGTGATAGGGTTATTAGACTATTCAATCAGGAAAAGACTATAGAAATGGGATATCCTGAGTTCAGCAAGGCAATGGACAAATTATATCCCTGAGAACAAGATGCAGAAATGTGGGCTAACAGACAGATGGATTTGTGGCTGGCTGAACAATCATAGCTGAAGTGTTCATTAATTCATGATGCCAAGCTGGAAGAAATCTTTAGTGGTATGCCCAGGGCTTTGCCCTCAGTCCCAACTTATTTGGCAGTTTTATCAATAACTTAAATGAAGACATAATTATCATGGATATCAAATATGTACTTGACACAAGGTCATGAAGGATTGCTAAAAGGTAATATGGCAGGGGAGGGGATGGAAGGGAACAAGCATTTATGCAGCCACTATTATGTGCCACGATCTACGCTAAGCACTTTAGAAATATTATCTCATTTGATCCCCACAACAAATCTAGAAGGTGGGTGCTATTATTATCTCCATTTCACAGTTAAGAAAACAGGTAGACAGAGATCAAGTTATTTGCCCGTAGTCATGCTGCTAGTAAAGTGTCTGAGGCAAAATTTGAAATCACATTTTTTTTCTCTCAGTGCTCTGTGTTTTAAAACAGCCTAGAATGATTGATTGAAAGTAAGATCAGTTCATTTGCAGAAGTATAAATGACCACTTAGCATTTATCCAGACTAGCTTATGACCAATCAGATTTAATCCAATTCAACATGCATTTATTAAGTGTCTACTATGTGTTAGTCACTATCATTAATGCTGGAGATACAATAAGGAAAATAAAATCATCCCTGCCCTCAAGAAGCTTACATAATGCAGGTAGGGTGGGAAGACACAATTTAAAGACAGATAAAAAATTATGTAAATTTACTTCAGGAGAAGCATTAACACCTGGGTGAGTAAGGAAAATTCTCTTAGAGTTGGTGGCACTTGGGTTGAGTCTTGAAGGGAATTAGAAGTTATAGAAGGTGAAGAAGAAGAATATTTCAAGAATGGGGAGCAGCCTGTGCAAAGAGAAGGAGATGAGAGATGGAGAGACATGTATAGGGAAAAGCAAACAACCCAGTTGAGTTAGATAATAAGTGAGAGAAGTAGTAATGGGTAATCAGCCTAAAAAGAGTAAGGTGGAACCAGATTGTAAAATCTTTAAATCTTGACTCAACATACCACTTGAGATTTGTTATTAGCACCTACTAATAGTAGTTACTGTCATGGAATATTTGCCATTGGTTAATAAATAAATATCTTATCAATGTAATTAACCTCCATCAGGCCAAATTCCATAACTTATGTACCCTCAGAGCACAGAACTAAGGACATAGCATATGTTCATTAAATGTTTCTTGTCAGAATATGTATAGTTTAGTCTTTAATTTAACATAACCACAGAGTAACCTGAGGCAACTCACTTAATCTTCTTAGGCCTCAGTTTCTCTAGAGTATATCTAAAATGAAAGATTTTATTTAATTTCCAAAGCCCATCATCCTATAATTCATTCTCTCTTTCACACACAAGAGGTTTAAGATCTATTATCCTAATATGTTTCCCACGCCTCTTCCCAGTTGCTGAGAGTTATCAAGGGGAGACTGAATGATCATGTAGAGGAAGTTGTTCAGGAGAGATTCCTTTTCATTTAGTCAGATAAAGATGGAACTAGATGTTCTCTGATATCGTTTGCATATCTAAAATTTTTGTGGTTCCCTTCTATTTTTTTATATTTCATGAATCTATGATTGATTTTTTTAACTTCTGATTTTTTTTGCCTTTGATTATTTATCTGTGTCTTAATTTTAGTGCCTTTTCTCTGTTATCTTCAATTTATCCTATGAAAAAGAAGGAAGGAAGGAAGGAAGAAGGGAGGGAGGGAGGGAAGGAAGGAAGGAAGGAAGGGATGGAGGGAGGGAGGGAGGGAGGGAGAGAAGGAAGGAAAGGAAAAGAAAAAAAATAAGAACAAGCAGTTAGCAAGTGCTTACTAGGTGTCAGGAATAAGAAAAACAAATTGGACCCTACTCTCTAGGACAGTGGTTCTCAACCTTTCTAATGCCCCAACTCTTTAATACAGTTCCTCATGTTGCAGTGACCCCCAACCACAAAATTATTTTCGTTGCTACTTCATAACGGTAATTTTGCTACTGTTATGAACCGTAATGTAAATATCCAATATGCAGGATGTATTTTCATTGTTACAAACAGAACATAACCCACAGGTTGAGAACCGCTCCTCTAGGAGCTCACAAACTAATATTGGAATATAAAACACAAAGAGGACTTTAAATGAGGAGAGAAAAGAGTACACACTTAAGGGCAAGACAGTCTGTGTAGAGGTGGAGCAGATCAGAAAGTAAACGGGAATTAAAGTGAGCAACATGACTGGGGGTCTTCATGATATGGTGGCTCTAAGCAAGGACTTGCCAATCAGTAAGAAAGTCTCAGATGATATCACCGTCAGATGGGTAAGGTAGGCAATGTGGAGACAGCATAGACCAAAGAGTGAAGTGGAAATGAAAATGAACTCCAGTACATAGTATGTGGGAGATCAAATCAGCTCTCTGTGCCTCAGTTTTCACATCTGAAAAACTAAGATAATAATCCTTGTAGCAGCTACTTCACAGGATTGTTGGAAGGGTCCATCAAAAGAATTCGTTAAGAATGTGCTCCTAAGAATTGGAGACACAAATACAAAATGATATCAGGTAAGATAAGAAAAACTTTAATCTGTAAGTCATATCATCATCATCATCATTACGACTATTTTTATTACAGTATCCATCACTCCACTGAACCCACATAACACTCTGGACTTCTCCATACAATCATCATTTTATGCTTACTATTATAGTTTTCAGTATATGTGTCTAATTATTCCTGCTAGATAATAATCCTTGGAGCTCAGGAACCATGTCTTATTTTTTATTGTATCCCTGAAAGCATTTTATATAATGTTTTGTACACAATAATAATAATGACATCTTATATTTACATAGCACTTAATATTTTCCAGTACCATTCTAAGTACTTTTTTTTAATGCTTAATTTGCTATCATTTTTTATTTTATTTTATTTTATTTTGCTTTTTGGAGGGGGGGAAGGCAGGGCAGTTGGGGTTAAGTGACTTGCCCAAGGTCACATAGCTAGTAAGTGTTAAGTGTCTGAAGCCAGATTTGAACTCAGGTCCTCCTGACTCCAGGACTGGTATTCTATTCACTGTGCCACCTAGCCACCCCTAAGTACTTTATAATTATTATCTTATTTGATCCTCATAATATCTCTGGGAGACATATACTATTATTATTCTCATTTTATAGATGAGGCAACTGAGGTAAGCAGAAGTGACTTGCCCAGGGTCACACAGCTAGTAAGTATCTGAGGTCAAATTCAAACTCAGATCTTCCTAACTCCAGTATTGGTGCTGTATCCCCTCTCATATAATGAATAAGACCTTGTTGAGTGTATAAATGAATGTATCTCCTACTGCAGCATGTGTTGTTGTTTTTTTCCAAAAGAGAATTTTGCACAGACTACCACAACAGCAGAAATTCTATCATTTGACATTCACATAGAGGGCATTGAAAAAACACCTGTTGAATTAGGCATCATTCAATTAAAAGCCATCAAAATATTTAATTTCTCAGAATAGCAGCCTAACACTGTCAAGCTATTGATGCTCTAAATGTTATTCACAAAGAATTGTGGTGATGTTTGCTGATTCATGAAGTGAGAGGTATGCCACACATTTCATGTCTACTTTCTCTCCAGCTAAAGAACACCCAAGATATTATAATGGAGATAAAATCAGATGTCTCCTGAGAAAGTCACATGACTCTCACTTCACTAACACTTATAACACATGGCACAAACAGACTGCAACTACAGCTTACACTTTGGATAAGCAGTATCATTTTGTTTATAGATTCATGCCATAAGGTGTTGTTAAACACATTTTTAAAATTGTACCTATTAGGATTAGGAAAATAATTCATATAAAATGACAAAGTTATAGATCTGCTTCTAGTGAAATCTTTTGTACTCCATCCTAGGTCTCAAACCAGTATCAAAAAATAAAGTGTCGAGCTATTTAAATTCATATCTATATCTGTATCAACATTTTTACCTATAATCTTACATTATTTTGCACAGATTTATGAATTCATTGGTATAGGGCACTCCAAGTGAAGATAGTCATGCCTAGCATTGTCTGCCATACATAAAAGTTAAGTGATCTGCCAGGGTCATACAAGCAGCATGTATCACAATTTAGTTTAGAACTCAGTTTTTCCTTACCCTAAGACTGGCGTTTTACCTACTATGCCAGGTTACTTTATCACTACATAAATCATCTATATTTGTAACACTGGAATTCAGTCCTTTTAATATCTTTCTATCATCCTAGTATCATAGCTCCAGATCTGAGAGAGAACTCAGGGGCCATCTAACTGGAAATCTTCATTTTATAAAAGGAGAAATTGAGACTGAGGAATAAGATACTATACATAGTCAACAAGTATAAGGAATAGGATTTGAACCCATATCTTACTCTGAAGTCAATGTTCTTTCCACTATATTTCACTTTCAGGATATTTGAAATAGTATCTATTTAAATCCCTTTGCCAAAGGCTCTTAAAACAAGTTCTGAAAGCAGAAGGAATGATCAAAAAAAAAAATCATGCAGTCATTTAACAAGCAAATATTGACCATGTATAATGATTGCAACATTGTACTAAGTACTGAGGACAAAAAAGAGATATGGCCTTATTTCTACCTTGAAAAACATTAAAATCTTTCTTTTTTAAAAAAAAAATAAGTCATTCATGTACAAAACAGTACATTCAAATTTTATGAAAATTAAGTTTAAAAAAATGTTCTATAACTCAGTCAGTATTTTTTCACCCAGACTCTGCCCAAAAGGGTTTCCTTGGGTAATACAACATTTTGTAGTTGTGATTCTGACTGCTGTCATACACTGTCAATTACATATTGACAGGGTTCCCAATGATACATAACTATGTGGGCCACTTATATAAGGCCTGCAATCACTGCTTATGGGACTTATGATTGACCACTCTTACTGTATATCTCTGCCAATTTTCTTCGTTCTGTAATTCCAAATCTCTTTTGGGTTCTCACTTCCTACACCCTTTCATTTAATCCCAAATTCTGCTTATCTCAACCATCAGGATAACACAGACATTTCTAAGATCACATAACAGTGGCCTGAACCAGATCAAAATATAATTGGGACATATTTAACAAAATAAATTAAAATACAATCAAACAGACAATATTACATTTTAAAACTAAGTCAACACATGGCCTGGAGGGAACTTTATGTACTTTGTACTGGCTTTGTTGCTATTTGAGTTTGACAACTCTTTTCCTGGCAATGAGGAGCAATCAAGTACTATCAAGAGTCATAATACATGATAAAAGCAAAGTCTAAAGACCATCCGATTGACAATGCTATTGGACTAGAAATAATAGTTGAAAATTAAAGTGGAGCATACCTAGATATGTGAGATAGCAACTGTAAATTCATTTGAAATATGGAATTGACAGGACTTGGTGATGTGATGGCCAAAGGAAATAAAAGAAAGGGAATAATAAAAGGAAATTCCTAGGATTTAAGCTTGGTAATTGAAAAAATGGCAGAGGCATTGACAGAAATAAGAAAGATAGGAGGGAACTATGTGAAGGCCGAAAACTATGAGGTCAGTTTTTAACAAGTTCAGTTTGTTGTTTTAACTTTTATTTTCATGGCATTTACATCAGGTGTCCCAAAGCATCCCTACAATAATGCAGTGAAATACTTGTTCTTATTTTATATAAAAACTTGGAACAGATTATGCTAGATTTGTTCAAGATTGGACATGATATTTCAGTTTTACTTCATTCAGTGGAGTTGTTAAATTATATAAAATACGAGTTGTTTGAAATAGCATGTTACTAAATTACAAGATGCTTTTTAGACATAGTTTTTAGGAAGTGCCATTTAAATCCAACTTAGCTTTTAAAAAGGCATGCAATATGGACATGAGAACAGATGAAAGGATGAATAAAATATTGGGACAGGTATGTGGTTTAGTTGATAGAGTGCCAAGCCTGGAGTCATAAAATCCTGAGTTCAAATTTGGCCTCAGACTCTTATTAGTTGTGTGATCTAGGGCAAGTAAATTAGCCTCAGCTTCTTCAATCATAAAATGGGGATAATAATATCACCTATATTCCAGGAGTGCTGAGACAATCAAATGAAATAATATTTGTTGGGGTGTTTTTGGGTTTTTTTTTATTTATGGAATGAAAAAAGCATTTCTATAACATTGTATAATAAAAAAAATGATTGCACATGAAACTGCAAATCTACAATTTGCTATTCTTTTCAAATATGCATCAAAATTTTGTATTTTTTCCTTCCCCCTTCCCCCTTGCCCTAGGACCTAGAAATAGGTACCATTAGGTATAGTACACCATTAGGCTACAAATAGTTCTACACACAGGCACATGTGTGTGAGTATGAGTATATGTAAAATTATTCTTTTCATACTTCTATTTGTCTTTCTTTCTCTGGATGTAGATAGCACCTTTTTTCATATGTTCTTTAGAGTTAATTTGGTATTTATAATAGACAAAATAACTTATTCCCTCAAAGTTGTCCTTAAAACAATATTGCTTTACTGTATACAGTGTTCTCTTGGTTCTGCTAATTTTACTTTTTATTATTTTGTACATCTTTCCATGTTTTTCTAAAATCATTGAACTCATCATTTTTTATAACACTTTAGTATTCTATCACAATCATATACCATAACTTGTTCAGCCATTTCCAAATTGATGATATCCCTGCAATTTCTAGTTCTTTACCACCACAAAGTGAGCTACTACTTAGAACATAAAGTTCTTTTTCTTTTTCTCTAATCACTGTTTGAAATAGACCAAGTAGTGGCATTACTGGGGTCAAAGGTTATAGGAAGTTTAGTAACTCTTTGGGCCTAATCGAGATTGCTCTCTAGAATAGCTGGACCATTTCACAGTTCCACCAACAAGGAATTAGCAATATTTTTAAAATGCTTAGCACAGTGTCTGGCACATAGTAGTCACTATATAAATGCTATTTATTTCTCTTGTAAAAATTGTTTCAGGCAAGCCATATTTAACAATGACCTAAGGTAAGTAAAAAGAGTTAAAAGGTTGTTTTTATTTCTTTTTCCTTCCAATTATACAGAGGAACAGAAAAGAAAGAACAAAGCAGGAATAGATGACTGCTTGAGTTGACTGAGACAAGAAACAGGAATAATTGGGAAAAAAGTAGAGATGTTCAATTGTGATTTTACTTGTATTTTCTCAGACAAGTAAAATTATCCTTTGAACTAGAAAGGTCAGAATAAACAGGGAATCAAAACCCAAGATCAGTATGGCAACAATAAGGAAACATATACCTTGCCTTCAAAAATTCAAGTCACCAGGAATATGTGAACTCCATCTATAGCTTTAAAACAGTGAATCTCAACCTTTCTAATGCCGTGACCCTTTAATACTCATATGTGGGCGTATCTGCATGTGGGGGGACCTGCCTGGAGATGATAGAGGAGTGGTGCCTCAGTTCCTAAGACCATCAGAAATAAGTGTTTTCCGATGGTCTTAGGCAACCCCCTGTGACACCTGTGAAAGGGTGGTCCAACCCCATAGGTTGAGAACCGCTACTTTAATCAGTTTGATTGAAGAAGCACTGTCAATGATCATGGAAAAGGTAGACATGCCATGGAATGGAAAGGGGCAAAAGTCCTAGTTTTTAAAAAAAGGAAACAGAATGACATGTGAAAACTAAAAGTCAATGAACTCAATTCCAATCATGACCATAATCAAGAATATATCACTAAGGGTATCCCTTGTGAGTATCTAGAAAAGGAAACAATGCTTACTGAAAGCCATCACATTTTGATTCATCAAAAACAGGGTTTAACAAATACCATTCCCTTTTAAAAATAGCATTGCTTGACTGATTTCTTAAAGGACTGCTATAGACTGCTATTGTAAACTTCCC
>CM053591.1:123067792-123125140 GCA_028646515.1 Pseudochirops corinnae | reverse complement strand
AACATATCCCTAATAGTCATGTTGTGAAAGAAACCAGACAAGAAAAAAAAAACCTCAAGAAAAAAAATTTAATAAAAGTATATCAAGCTGTTTTTATGGAGAAGAAGAGATATGGGGGCAGATGATAATATGGTTACATAAATTTGCAACTGGTTGAATACCAGGAAAAATTTTTAATTGTAAGGTGTCAACTGGGGGGGGGGGAAAGTCTCTATTGGAGAGCTCCAGGGATTTTTGCTTGGATTTTTATCAAGGATTTGGATAAGAACATAAATAGCAAACTTGTCGAATTTGCAGATGACATAAAGCTAGAAGGGCAAAATGGGATAAATCTTCCCCATCACCTGTTTTTACTACCCAGGATATTTAAATATTTACCACTATCTACCATTATCTTAATTCAAGGGCCATATAAAAACAGGTAATGGAACAGATTGCCCATGGGCTACAGATTGGACTAAATAAAATAAGACGAATTTTAGTAAGGATAAATGTAAATTCTTATACTTGATTTCAAAAATGTCATTTCCACTAATACAAAATGAATATCCCATCAGAGATTTTATATGTTTGGCTAAAACCAGTTTGCCTGAAAAAAATCTAATGGAGTTTATGTACTACAAGTTCAAAATTAGTCAATCATATGATATTGCTATTTGACATTAGCCAAAAAACTCAATGCTACGTTGGGATACATTTAGAGAGGCAATAGTCCAATCTCTGACAAAACTCCATCTGGAAGCACATTGATAAGCTAGAGTGTCCAAAGCAAGGCAAACAAAACATATGCAGATCATTCCCTGAATTAGGGAGGTTTAGTATGGAAAAAGAAGATTTAAGGGAGATGTGAAGGTACATCAAGAATTTGAAGAGCTATAACATGGAAGTAAATTTATACTTGATCTGATTATTCTCACTGACCAGTACTAAGAGGAAAGAGTAGAAGTTACAATGAAGTAAATTAAGGTTTACTATAATAAAAATCTTAGGCAGAGCCAAGATGGCAGACTAAAAGCAGGAACTTGCTTGAGCTACTGCTCCAACCACCTCCAATACCTGTAAAATATGATTCTAAACAAATTTTAGAGTTACAGAACCCACAAGGTGACAGAGAGAAATAAATCTCCTGTTGAATGCAGCCCGGCAAGCCAATAGGAAGGGTCCATTGCACCAGGCTGGGAGCTGAGCTCAGTCCTATGAGAGCCATGCCAGCCCAGACGTGAGGACCAGACCACCAAGAGCAGACTTCAGGAGAGTGAATCACCTGCAGCTATGGTGGTTTCCAGACTTCTCAATCCATAAACACCAAACAGAAAGTAGAAGGTCAGTAGGAAACTCTGTTGTTACTGTAGGAGAGAAGAGCATGGTTTAGCCCCTGTCTCAGGGCAACAGAGGTGGTGGGGGCATGGCGGCTGCAGCTGCTACCATGTGGCTGCCTCTGGAGCTCCTGGCCTGCAGATCGAAGGGGTTCCAAGTGACCATTAACAGGGTAATCACTCTAGCTTTGACATGCTTGGATCTGGGTCCAAGGACCTGAGAGCTATCTGCCTTTGAACTCAGGTGACAGTTTGGTGAATCCAGATAGGATCTGAAACCATGGAAGGGGATCCAGGGAATCTGAGAAACTCCCCGGAGTCAAGCTGAAAGAAGACGTTACTTGGATACCGTGTGCTGACCGAGAAATTGTAAATTGACTAGTAACTTAGGGTGGAAGGTTTGTATATTTTCTGATGATTGAATAGTGAATGATGAAGGATGATTGAATGATTGAGTTGATTGAATGATTGATTGACTAGATGGTTGTACTTAATGATTGATTACTGAATAAGTGACTGATTGAGTTAACTTAGTATGCCCCAAGAGTAGAGAACTTTGACTATTGTACTTTGTGTTCCTTGAGGAGGCCAACCTCCTTAAGAATGATTGAATGTTTGAGTAACTAAATTATTGTTCTTTGTTGACAACTTTTTGACCACTGTGGTGGAAACTATGTGGCCATTTTCTGTGATAAGTTGTGAATGCTGTATTTTGATTATCTGTGATAAGTTGTAACATTGTTAATGCTGTACCTTGATTTCTGCAAATGTTTTGTTCTGATTTGTTATGGAATAGAGTGTTCGCTATATTGTGTAATCAGAATCTTAAAAGCTGTTCACAGTAGCATTCTTCTGGAAGGCTGCTTATGTGACTTTACAGCAGTTGGTCAGCTTTAACTACTCTCTCAGTAGATCTTGTTAGGTTCTTGGTTTAGTCCTTTGATGATTATTTCTGGGAGAGATGATGCTGTAAAGGAAGAAACTGACATGGGAACCCATAACAACATGCCTGGTTCTTTAATTTTAGCTGAAAGAGATGAATCTGGAGGCTTTGTTTTTATAAGTTTCAAATGATCAGGAGAGTGAGTCTCCAGGAGTTCAGGAATCTGGGGATCTGAGATGGGGATATCATGTCAGTTTGGATAGACAAGTAAAATTGATGTCCGAAAAAGCAAGGACTTTAGGGACCCAGTCCACAGATAACTGGATCATGAATTTATCATGCAGCAAAGCTGAATTTAAATGTGATTTTGGTGTGAAGATTATATAGATGTTATACTAATTATGAACCCACTCTCCCCATAGACTGAGTTGATATTAGAGAGAGTGTGCCCAAGGTGTTAGGGAGAAAGGTTTATACTTCAGTTCTTGATAAATCTTCAAAGTAAATATCCTTTTCTAAACACTAAATAATGTTAAGTGGTAGAATAAAACTGGTAGAGCTAGTTAGTCACTGGTTGTTAAAAGTGGGGGAAACACAATGGGTGCTGGAGTTTATATCACAGGAAAAGAGATCCCCCAACACCTCAGGCTATACATAGAAGAACCCTGAGAGAGAGAAAGACAGATGGCCTGGATCAGGGATAGTGAGCCAAAGCAATTAAAAATCTTTCCCAACTCCTTCTAATTCTTGTTCCTTCCCTTTTTTGTTTTCTATTTATCCTACATCTAGCTTGTTTGTACACATAGTATCTAGTTGTTTGTCATCTCCCTCATTAGATAGTGAGCTCCCTGAGGGCAGGGATTATATTTTGTTTCTTTGTATCCCCAGCACTTAACAAGGTACTTGGCACATAATAAGTACTTAAGAAATGTTTATTGGCTGACAAAGCATATTCCTTACACTGATACATCAATCAAGCAGCTAGTTAGAAACCAATTAAAGTTCATTCAATTTGGTGTTGCTATGAACTGATAATGATTTAGCTCACCAGAATGTATGTTCTAGAAAGATCCTAGGATGGAATGTGGTAGAGGTAGACCCCTACCTAATAGTTTGTTTGTTTTTTATTTTATTTTAGACTCAAGGGCCAAAACACAAATGGAGAATAGAGAAAAGAAGCAAAACCACATCATAAACTTAAATATTGGTAACTAAATAAAAAGTAAGAAAAATATGCATAGCAGAACATGAGAGGATTCAAAATATGTAACAATAAATTTTCATTTCAAGAAAGCCTGTATGATAATACACGCTGTGTTAAGAGTTGTCCATCTTTTCTTTGCTTCCTTGTGAGTGTTCTTTTCTTCTCTGCTGTGCACTTTCTTATTCTGTTTTCCTCCTCCTCCAAGAAGGCTACAATAAAGTTTAGATATAGCTACATATCCATGTACATATGCATATATACATGCATATACTTTCCCAAACATATTTTACTCCTGATCTTTGCTTTTGGGTTTGTTTGTTTTTTTAATGTTTGGCCTATCTCTTGTTTCCTATTCCTCCTGCCTCCTCTACTTTCCCTCTACCCACTAACTTGCCCTCCTATTGCTTGCCTACCCCCCCTTTAAGGATCCCTCCTCTGTCTTCCCATTCCCATAAATTTAAACACCCTTCTGATGTGGTTAGGGTTAGGGTTGCTCTGGAGACCCCAAAATACCAACACACTAGATCCTACCAAATGAATCGACTCAAGTCTTCTCAGCCAAAGAAAAGTAAAGTTTATTAAAAGTTCACTTGTATTAGACACAGAGTGAGTCTGTGGTAAGTCATTCTATGGCACTCTCACACACATGGGGGCAAGAAGGGACCTTATATACAGGAAGGTTGTGGGAGGAATCTAGGGGTGGTCTGGAGGAGGAGTTTGGGGAGGTCTTCAGGAGGAGTTAATGAAGTCAATGAGTGATTAAGGGTGGAAAGTCTTGAAAGTCTGAGAGTTTATCAAATATCCACTTTTTTTCATTCAGGATAATACTCAACTTTGCAAGGTATGATATTTTCAGCCACAGCTCCAGCTCTTTTGCTTTTAGATATATTGTGTTCCAAGACCTGAGGTCTTTTAATGTCTCTGCTGATAGGTCTTGTATGATTTTAATTGTGACTGCATCATATTTAAATGTTTTAATCTTGATACTTTTAATATTTTTTCCTCGAGCTGGGGGTCTTGGAATTTGACTATGATATTCCTATGAGTTTTCTCTCATAGGATCTCTTTTAAGTAGTGATCAATAGATTTTTTTTCTGTTTCTATCTCTTCCCCCTCCCCCTTGTTCTAATGCTTCAGGACAATTTTCTTTAATTATTTCTTTTAGTATCATATCAGGATTCTTTTTTTGATAGTAACCTTCAGTTAGTCCAATTATTTTTATATTTTCTCTTCTTGATCTGTTTTCCAAATCTGTTGCTTTTCTTATGTTTCACTTTCTCTTCTTTTTTTTTATTATTCATATTTTGTTTAATTATTTCTTGATCTATTATAAATTCACTGGCTTCACTTTGCCTAATTCTAATTTTCAAAATGTCATTTTTTTCCTTAAGATTCTGGGTCATCTTTTCTAATTTGTTGGCTTTCCTTTCATAACCTTCTTGTTTTTTCTTTTTTTCTTTTGTTTTTAAGTTTTTGCTCCATTTCTGTCATTTGATTTTTAAAGCCTTTTTTAAGATCTTCTATAAATTCTTTTTGGGCAGATGATCATCTTTGGGGGTTTATTTACTTCAATATCCTCCTCTGAATATGTACTCCTATCTTCTCTATTCCCATAATAGCTTTGTACTTTTCCCTTTACCTGGGAGTTTTTTTGTGATAATAGATTAATTTATTTTGATTTTTATTTATTTATTTTTATAGATTAATTTTTTTTAAATCACCTCTGTCCCTAGGGTATGGGTGATAGTGCCCCTTGCCTTAGATTCTCAGTTTTCTCCTCTAGCCTGGAACCAAAGCCTGGAACCAAAGCCAAACTTCCAACCTCCTGTAATTGCCCACAGCCAGAGGCTTTCTGCCCCACTGCTTCTTCACTAACCAGGCATGTGCTGGTTCCTTCTTGACCCTGCCACTCTTCACAGCAGGAAAGAAACATTCCTTATCAGCAGATGTTCCCTCAATCTTCCCAGGCTCAAATGCCAAACTCCCCTCACTATCCAGGGATAAAAATTCCTGTAACTGGGGCCAATGCAGCCTTTCAAACCAATCAACTCCAGGACTTACCACTTGTTGTTAAAACAGAACCTAACCTGCAGGTGTTTACTCTTCATAGGGACTGAACCTCATCCTAGAATTTTTCTTCCTATCTTCTCAAATTGTCCCAGAAAGACCTGGGTTGTGTCCCTAAACTTATTTATCTTTACCCACACTTTGTTCACCCTAAGGTACTATTTTAATTCTTTTGTGGTGGAAAAGCTTGAGAGCTTGGAATTTTCTGACCTACTCTGCCATCTTCTCAGAATCCTCCCCTACCTAATATTACTAATGGAGTCTGTAGAAGTTACAAGGATCATATTACAGGATCAAGAGTGGAAAGGAACATTTGAGATAATCTAATGAAACTCTTTAATTTAAAAGCGAAGTAAACCGTGGCTCAGAGAGATTATAAATTGTCCAAGGAGACATAGGTTATGAGAAGAAAAGATGACCGAGTTCAAAACCAAGTACTCTGCCTCCAAATTAGCATTCTTTCAAGAAAAGCAATCTACTCCATAGTATGAGGGATTGCTAATCCTATTGGCAAGAACAGTTGCCTAAAATGATGCTCCTGTGAGGTTGTTTTGAGGTTAATGCTGAGGATAATAAAGTTGTTATTGTGAAAAAACAAGATTGTTTGGGACACCTGATTCAAGTAATGTTGCTGTTGCCTTTGCTGTTATCTAAATTACCTCCCCAAAGACTTAGGGAAGGAAAATGTTTCCTCTTCTTTCTAGGTACATAGTTTCCCCACAAAAAGAAAAGCAAGATGCTTAAAATGGTCTCCATTTTTAAAATTGTACTCTCAAGCATCTAATCTTTGTTCATAAATAATTTCCTCACATTCTTAATCACCAATGGACTAATGGAGCCATATTAGAAAGAATAATGGACTTATGGATCTTCACAAAGAAACAAGATCAGGCAGTAAGGAATGTCCACAATAATAGTCTATTTCAAAGATATGAAAAGTAAAAATTACTAGATTTGGAGTCAGAGGACCTGGACTGATATTCCAGCTTTTTTCCTTATGATCTGAGTCATTTCACCTCTCTGGTCATCAGTTACTACATGTATTGTTTTCCCCAAAATAAAATCCTCTGATCCTAACTAGAATAATGCCATCAAGGGTTAATTAGTTCCCTGAAGGAAATTTAGAGATGTCTGTCTGTGTCAACTGGGATAAGGGTTCCTGGCATAGTAGTCATTTATGGTGGCTTTGAAAAATTTTCTCTAAGTTATTCATGATCTAGTGAGAGAAAAGTCACACACCCAGGATTCATGTCTTCTTAACTGGAAATGTCAGATCATGAAATCTCTCCAAAAGTATCGTTCAATAACTGAGCACATTGAAAATGTTTTGTTTTGGTTTGGTTTATTTGGAAGGGGGCACTCCGTTGTGTGAATTTAACGACCAAATATTCCCATGTGTTTTAGGAGAGTGGGCATAGAAGTTCTTGTAATAAGCACCCAACTTTTATAACACAAGAGTAGTTCACCACTTGATGCCACTTAGGCACCACATGGATGAGTATTAGACATGAAGTTATAAGAACTGAAGTTGACTACCAACTCTCTTACTTGTTTTGTAGGTGACCTTTGACATATTATTAGACCTTCTAATCTCAGTTTCCCAATCTGCAAACTGGGGATAACAATACTTGCACTATTTCACAGGTTTTTAAGATAATCAAAGTAGATAGCAGTGTACATAAAGTAATAAGTATATGTCAGATATTATTCTCACTTCAGTATCATAAAATATCTATCATTTAATCAGTATGATACTCCCTGCATCAATAGGGATAAGTACTCTTCTTTAACCCCAATACATATAATTCATCAATAAACAAACAGCAGTTGATATCTGAGAAGCATTGTGCTAGATAGTACAGATAAAAAGACAAAAATAAAAGAACGCTTACCCTCAAGGAGTTTATAGTCTATCAAGGAAGACAACACATAAATAAATAAGCATATAGAGTAAATAAAAGGTATTCTGGAGTAATGAGACATTAGCAGCCGGAAAGAATCTAGAAAAGCCTCAAATAGAAGGTGGCACTTGAACTGAGTTTTAAAAGAAGCCAAGGACTTTCAGAGATAGGAGGTGAGAAGGGGGTGTATGCAAGTCATAGGGTACAGCCTATGCAAAAACAAGAGAACAAAAGATGAAATGCTGCAAGTGAACAATAAGGGAAGAGAAAAATAAATGTTTGTTAGTTAAAAAGAATAAAATTTAATTTTAAAAAAATGTAGGCAGGAGTCATATCGCAGTATAAGCTCTAAACTCTTCAATTATTGCCCAGCCTCCTGGAGATGCACCCCTGATGCCTTGATATATAAAGTAATTTTATCAAAGAAGAAATGCATTCAGTGACTTGATTGTCTAGCTTGATAAGGCTTTCTACAGCTTATGCTCTGCTCTTAATGTTTTGGAACATGCAAGGTCAATTCCATTCTGAACTAAGTGCTGGGAAAATATCTGCTGATACGTTTTAGAATATCTAACTGCACTAGAGTAATACAGAATGATTGTAAGCAGTTTTCCAAAAACTTCTGTGGTCAACCTAATAATATGTCATACTAAGAGAGTAGAGGATTGACAAATGTAACTTCTGTTAGGAATGGTCTATAACATGTATGTCTGCATTAATACCTATTCTGTGCATTTCCCAATTTTCCAACAATTCAAAAGATCCATGACTCCAGCTAGGTGGCCTCTCTTTCCACCAGCACATATTGCAAGCCCATCCATGTTGTAAGTGACACACCCATAAACTGCTATAAACAATAAAAAAGTCATCACTTTTTAGCCAGCCTCCTGATGATGATGCTTTCCAAATTTGATAAGGCTGTTCATTAGAGGACAGACACACAGTTTGCTATTAGGCCCACTTGAAGCCACTCTACCTTGGTGAAAGCTTCCAGTGTTCATGCCCCATTGGCATGGCTTTCAAGAACCTCGGGCTACCTCCATACCACACTGAGGCATTAAAGTAGGACTTTAGTGGAAGAATATTTCCCAAATCATTATTTAATATGGATTTTAGGAAGACGGAATAAAAACACATTATATGCATATGTATCAATGTGAAGAGAATCGAGAAAACAGACATAAAACGTTTTCTGCATATTATTTTGACAGAAAGAGGCACAATAATACAGAAAACCTGTGAAAGAGGTGAGATTGCTTCCTGAGCCTATAGTAACTTTGAGACAATCTTTTGTCTCAGAGAATTTCTGAATGCTTTAAATGCTTCTCAACAGACTCTCCACTACTTCCCTGGATCCTCTTGTTAGTTTGCTCTTAAAGGGCATTAAGACCTCTACTGCACCAAGTGTCCAGAAAGCATCAATTTCCTACCTTGATTTTTGTCTGATTATTGGCAATTTTCTCTGCCAGGTCTGACTTGGATGATGGGATTAAAACTCTATCTGATTGGCTGAACTAACAGAGAAAGAGGGGTCCAGTCAATCAGCAGGCATCCAGTTAAAATTTACCTCTTTCATGGCAAGGAAAGATAATTTCAGGTATACAAAAGAACTTCACTTATATGATAGAAATATTTCTTATTCAGTGTCAGCCACATGGAAGCATGTAATAAATATTATTTGATGGTGAAAATTAAATTGATTTCTCTCTTTTGTCAGCCACCTTGCAGCTGGAGACACAGATAGCAGGGCAGCACAGATTCTAGGGGAAAGAACTGCCCATGGAGCAGAGATGAATAACTTGGCATGCACCTGCAGGCAATCCCACCTGCAAAGGTGGGAGGAGTCTGCAGAGCATATAGCTCAGATCCCTGTTGGAAGTGGAATTAGATGCTATCATTCTGAAAATTACAACCAGGCTATAGAGGAATTCCAAGTCTTCTTCACCCTCCAGCAGAATTACCTAGAGACCCCTGGGTGAGACCCATTACCAGGCATGACTGGCCTACTCTTACACCAGCCAGTATAGTGGGTCTGTGTTTCATTTCACCAAGCAAGTGAACATCACTGAGATAAGGCTGGCCAAGCTAAAAGGATAAAGACAGCAAAAGAGTATAGTTTTAAGAGGATTTAAATATGAAAGAGAATAAGTGAGTGTTTCCCTTTTATGCTGTGGAAAAAGACAAGATATCTTGGGAAGCTTAGAGCTTCCCTCCCTCATGTAATCCTGTTTCCTTGCTTTGTTGAGAGTTCAGTCATCTAGATAAAACTCCTGGGAACAATGTTTGCATCTGTGCTATCTGGAGAGGCCATGTTATGTGGTGGTATTATAAGCTCCTTAAGGTCAGAGACTTTTTTTCATTTGGTTGTTTTGGTTTGGTTCATCTTTGCCCAGTGCCTTGCATATTCATGAACTGGCTGTGGTTTTTGTGTGCTATGAGAAATTTCCACTTTGGCTCACTTCTGCCTCAACAGATCACAATGATGCATTACTTTCTAGACAGGTCCTAACGAGAAGCCTGATGCACAGGGAGGTTAAATGACCTCTTTGCCCGGGGTTGAACAGCTAGTAAATATCCGAAACAGGATTAGTATCAAAGTGTTTGCCAACTCTAGCCCAGATTGCTGTTAGGCCGTTTTCCTTCACTTAGTAGTGGAGCCTTATACAAAGTAGAAGCTTAATAAATGTTTACTGCTGAATTAAATCAAATGTTTATTGATCAGAGCATTAGCTCTGGACACTGGAGAGTCCTGGGTTCACATATCACTTCAAACACTTAATAGCAGTGTAACTGGCCAATTCACTTAAATCTGAGCTCAGTTTCCTCATGAAAAAATATAAAACATTTCATTTAAAAATTACAACTTTTTAAAATGTGATTTCTAAAAATTATAATGCATAAGGTAGCTGTGAAAAGAAAATGGTTTTGTAGATCTTAAAGACTATATAATTGGTAGCTATAATTATTATTGAAAAAGAGTTGGTACTATTACTGGTATACAAGAAGCCAGGAGAGAGTAGGAGATTGGCATAATGGAATTTATCAAAGGAACTTCCTTGTGATGCAAAAAGAACTGAAATGCTCACCTGCCCTACAGAAATCAAGGCTTTCCTGTCCTCAGGGGCATCAGTAGAAATAGTGGTCACACACTCTGTAAATGACTCCTCTTCCTGTGTCTCTCTCCTTCCCCCTCATCGTCTTTCACAAGAAAGTATTCTCTTGTATGTTACCAAAATGGTTCCTTAGTTTTCTAGCAATAACATTAGCATTCACAGTCTTGGAAAGAAAATGACAAAGACATGTTCTCATCTACTTCAGGCAAAGATTCAGTTAATTTCTCAACTTTTTTTTTTAAGCGTTTTGCTTTGGGTTTTTGTTTTTCTTAAGTAGTCAGTGATACATTCTCCTTCTGGTCAATGACTTTCCTTCTGGCCCACCCTAATGCTGTTGGAAAACTTTATATATAGAACCTTAGGACAACTCCTTTTATTACAAATGCTTTCTCAAATTGGTTGGAGTGAAAAGCAAATGTAGAGCTCCAGTGAGGAGGATCACTGGAACTTCAGAGGCATCATGCATTACTAAAGGCCAGTAACCTATTGATCTGCCCCAAACTACTGACTGCTACAAAAGAAATAAGAAAAATGATAAGCTGTATTTTCATCTCATTGAATGACAATAGATCCAAATAGATTGGGATGTTTTTAATTTAGGGATGCTAATGGGAAAGAGTGTCATTTCTGATTAAAGTGAGAATTAAGCATCACTTTATAATTTCTTCTAGCTCTGAAAAGGGCCTTGATCTTGAAATAGTGTCGAGATTTGGAAAATCACCAAGAATGTATTTAAAAATTATAGGAAATAAAGAAGATGAACTGAAAATAAGGCTAAATGGAGATGATTATTAGCACGATTCAAATTGAATGAAAAGATTCTCAGAAACGAAATGGCACACAATGCGATAATGGAGTAGGAGTGTGTGAAGGACAATAGTAATGGTGAAAACAATAGAAATGAATACGTTTATATTGTATTATATATAATTATGTATAATAATGTATATAAATGCATATGTATTAAGCTATAATATAACACTCATACACACTCATAAATATATAAAAGTATTTTAATATAATTGATTTGCTTTGTAATCATATATTTTATGCATTTTAAAACCTTATCTTGAGAAGGGCTCCATAGGCTTTACCAGAATTGTAAAGGGGTCCATGATACACACTCCCCCATCCCCCCCCAAAAAATTAAGAATTTCTTCTCTAGAAGGGTGGATCATGTCAAAAGAGCTTCAAGTATAGTGTTCTTTCAACTGTACCACACAGTCTCCTTACGTTAATCACCAAAATGAAACTGGTTATATTTAAACATTAGGAAATGACTCATTTCTGATGTGGGATTCATTCCTGAACCAGCTGTCTGCATACAGCTAGACCACTGACTTGTCAGAACAAGGATAAAAATAAATACATAGTTAAAAGAAAGACTGAAAATGGGGGAAATATGTAATATGTAATCCAAACACCTCTAACATGACCTACTACATTTGAACTGATTATTGGTACTAAAAATGGGAGATGGGAAAAATGGGAAATCAACATGGATTATAGCAATTCCATAGAAGTTTGATTAAGGTAGATAAATTGTCATAAGGAAAAATCTAAAAAAAACCTAAAAAACTACCTTAGTAAACATTTATCCTACTTTTCAAGTAGTGGGATATGGAAGCAAAAGGTGACAGTTTATCATAAAATCCAATTGTAACAAATATGATAAAAATTATTAGAATTATTGCCTCATAAGATAGACGAATGGAAAAGTCAGTTTAAAAGACAGCTTACTGAGAAACATCTGAGCAACAGTATACCTAAGGCATTTAAGGATTAAACTAAAAGAAAACAACAAAAACAAAAGATGGAAAAGGTCTGCAGATGTTTTGCAAAAAATTCTTTGCCATGAAAGTTGGTAGAGCCACCACATATGAATCTGAAGTTCACTGCCCCTGCCCAGACCTGCTGCTCAAGGAAATGGAAATATCATTGAAGAGAACAAGCAAAAATAGGAAAAGGAGCTGTACTAGAACAAATATTCACATAAGGGCACCATGTTGGAGGCAACACAATGACAATGATGAGGGACCAATGAGGGGAAGATGCCAAGAAATATTTTGTATTTGAATTTTAGATATTTATTCTTATGTACTTGCATATGTCTAAGTCTGTGTTGTTTCCTCTTATTGAAAGGTAAGCACCTTAAGAGCAAAGAGTGTTTTTCGTTTGTTTTCTTTGTACCCCTAGAACCTATCTAGAACCTGGAATCATGGCATCCACCTGATACATGCTTCTGATCGCTTATTTGCTTCTCATTAGTGTGATTATGTGGTGATACTGATGTTTGATAAAGACTCTGATGAATTTGTGATCTCATCGATGTGGGTACTATCTCCAGGGGTGAGATTGCAGCCTTCTTTCACTCTTTCATCATAGTCTAAATCTTGCCCAGATTCTCTTCCAAATCCTCCATAGGGAATCCACTCATTTGCTAGGTATGTTACTGTATTGATAAAAACAGAGAATACATGCTGTCCATTCCTTGTTCTCATTAAATGACCAGGCCATATCTTTTTCTGGTCACTTTTCTTGATTGATCATTTATTTCATTAGTAATATGCTGTGGCCTACTGATACCTGCCATGCATTTGATCATTGCTTTTTGGGTAGCTCTCAACTTTAATTCTTTAAAGATTATGTTAATCTATGAGTCAGAGACATATAATATCATTGGAAGAATACTGATTTTAAAAATAGATGAGCCTCAGTTTCATGTGAAGCTTGATATATTTAAAATATACAATATTCTAAACACAATTTGAGCCTGTTCACCTACATTGTGTGGCATAGAGGACAGAGTTCTGTACTCAAATCCAGAAGACCTAGGTTCAAATTTCACCTCAGATATTTAGTAACCAAGTCTAGGCAAGTCAATTAATTTTTCCTGGTCTCAGTTCCTTATCTGTAAAATAAAGGGGATCAACTCAATGAGTTTTAATGTCCCTTCCAAATCTGATCTTATGATCCTCTCTTCCTATTCAATACTGAATCCTATTAATTGTCTGCCAATAGGGTTTAAGAGATACGTTCTGACAGTTGACCTTTTCTCTATCTATTCCTTATCCACTTTATGTATCCTATGTGGATAGCTATATTGATCTCCTTTGAATGGTTATAGATTGCCTTTAGGAGCCCTTGAACTGTTCCTATTTTTGTTGCAACCAAGCATAGTATTTCCTGAAAAAAAAAATGTTTTCTGGAATACTTCAGCTTCTCTAGGGATTCACTCTTCCATTTGGGTTCTCCTCGATATATTTCATGATAGCTACAAACACCTTTGGCAACCATATGTCTCCCAGTTTTATGCTTAATTTAGTGTTAATAATCAGAGTAGTATCTAACAAAGTTACCTTAGTCATTATACTTCTCAAAGAAGTATGGATGATTTCAGTAAAGGAGTAGAAGAAATCTTGTTGGAGAAGAGCCTTAAAAGGTGTTATTTTGCTTTACAAAAGCAACTACTTCTTTTGTAGGTAATAAACAATAAACATAGTTGTATGTAGTGACCAAAGGTTTGGGGCAATTATGTGATCACATTCTACCATTTCCAAAAAGCCTGGCTGTTTCCTACTTGTAAATTCAACAAAGAAGACTTTCATACATGAAAATGTTATTCTCATAAAGATTTAATATAGATGTGAAAGCAGACATACTGGTTGGTAGTTATTGTTAGTCTTTGAATCACATTTTTGGTAGATCTAGCAAGATAGTAAATCTTTATATTGGCAAAAACATCTTGAAAAGATACCTCTTCAGATATTATGCTTGAAAATAAAAGGTACATAGGTATACAAAGATTGAGAGATGAATTCAAAAGTTTTTGGATGACAATTAAAAATAATTACATAGCTCTTTATTAGGTGGATGGGAGGTGTCCAGTAGAACATCTCTAAGACTTATGTTAAGCCCAGTAAGGTTAATTTAATGACTTCATCAATGTGGAGCATCATGGCACAGCAAATATGTTATTTTAGGTTCATGAAAGCCTGGGATCAAATGCCACCTCAGATACTTACTGGCTGTGTGACCTTGGGCAAGTCATATAACTTCTATGTTTCTCAGTTTTCTCAACTTTAAATGAGGTTAGACTTAATGGCCTCTAACTTTCCTTCCAGGCTCATTCTGGCAGCAATGAAATTATTTTTTCCTCCCTAGAAATTCTCTGTTACAATCAGCTAAGTTATAAAGGGATTGAAATCTGCATCATTAAAGGGAAACACCCTTGTTCATGAAATTATAGCTCCTTGATGTATGAAAATATTAAATTTTATGCAGAAGTTTTATTTCTCTTAGGGCCAAGATAAGTAATAGTGTATCATTTCTATTGAGGAGGGGCTTATTTTTTTTTTTTATTTTTAGTGAAGCCAGTAAAATTTCAATTTAATAGACTCAAGAGAGATTTCAACAAATCCAGTTATACACTACTCAAAATCAATATAGTAATTATGAGAGAAACAAACATAAGAACTAGACTTGTGATCTCATTGATATAAGAAACTCCCTATATCGCTGCTGATCATGACTTCCTCTCAACTTAATGGCCTAAGAGAAGTACTTAGAACACAATGATTTCTTCAGGGTCGCACTACTATCTGCCTTGCTGGATAAGACCAGATCTCCGTCCATTATGCCAAGTCCCTAACAAGAATGACAAAAGCAGCAACAACACCAACATCAACAAAAACAAGCAGTTTGCATTTGTATAGAATTTTACAGTTCTCAACAATTCTTTAAAATAAGGTGTGCGAATATTGTAATTATCATTTTACTGATGAGAAAACAGCCTCGAAAGGCTAAGTGATTTTTCCATTGCCCACACACCTAATAAGTGGTAGAAATGGGACAATAACATATTTCTTCTGATACCAAGGGACGCTCTTTCCCTCTGACCTACACAGCTTTTCATAATATTAGCTCAAATTTTTACTCTATGCTTTATAAATGCTTTCCTCCAAATAACCTTCTGAAAAGTGGAAGAAAAATATTGCCATATGCAGTCTTTACAGATGAGAAAACTGAGGCTGATTGAAATAGTAACTTGCCACACAGTCACATAGCTAATAATTGGAGTTAGCATTTGAATGGTCCTTTTATTACACTACACTGAAAAACTGAGACAAACAAGAAATGCAAACAATAGATCCATTGTCCAGATATTTCAGATCTACTTTTTCATTCTGCGCATTTTTTTTTTAATATGTGTCTTTTCCTAAATCTATTATGGAGAACTCACTCCATGTCTTAGAGGATTGGTTTAGTTCTTTTAACATTTCATGGAAAATACTAAAGCACTCAGGCTGAGCATCAGTTCCTTTCTTATTCCCACTACCAGATTGGTCAGAGACTCCAAGGTTATCCACTCCATCCAAGGCCATTATCAGTTATCTTGACTTTTGTCTTGCCGCTGTACTTTGAAAGAGAGAGGTTGATGATTTTGTGCAACTGCCTCACTTAAATACAATTTACATGGAAGTCTCTTGACTTGATTTTTTTTAAAAATGAAAAGGACTTATATGTACAAAAAAAATTAAAGCAGCTTTTTTTTGGGCAGGGCGGTGGCAAAGAATTATATATTGAGGGGATGCCCATCAATTTGGGAATGGCTGAACACTGATGATGTCATTGATCCTCTTTGAAAATGAAGAATGAACAAGAAGATTGGTTCACTTCTTTTTATATGTCCTTGATGTAGGTGATGGAGATGAGGATAATATCTTTGATTGCACTTCTCAAATACCAGCTGTTTCTGGTAATATACTATTAATATTCACCATATGTCCTTCTAGTGACCTTTGGGTCATTCAGAACTTAATTGTCTGATATTCTGGTGTTCCACAAACATTAGTTATATAGTATCACTGAGGGAATATCAATGATAGAAAGATAGATTTTTGTGGGAGCAAGAAACTTGGGAACATTGCAAAATATGTACAGTTTCTCAAGTATGATATAGTCAAATGTCCTCATATTCAAATTTAGGTCTCTCTCACTATCCCTCTGGAACATCTATCTGTCCAAGGCAAATGGAGAAAGATAGATTATTTTAACGATTTTAATGGTTGCCTATACAATTGCATTTTGTAATCTGGGAAATACGTGTTTATCATCTATTTTGTTTTGACATCATGGATGACTAGATAACTTTCAAATGAATATGGATTTTGATGAGAAGGCTTTATAGTGAACCAGAGTTCCATAAAATTAATGCAGTATTCTCTTTAAAGAAATATTTGGAGATCATCATTGTGGATCAAGAACCCTTTAATTTGTTCTTTGTTTAAGACTACCTCTTGGTGGTCTAACATACCTTAGGTGAACATATGCCTATCTCCTGTTTTATGTTTTTCTTGATGTTGACATATGGTGAATGTTAAAACAAAGTTATGTGCTTTGAATATATCACAATTCTTTAAGAATATTTCAAAATTATTTTCAATGTAAAATGCTATGTTGGAGAGTAATCTTTAAAAGTTATTCTGTTAGGGCAGCTACATGGTGTGGTGAATAAAGCACTGGCACTGGAATCAGGAGGAGCTGAGTCCAAATCCAGCCTCAGACACTTGACTCTTACTAGTTGTATGACCTTAGGCAAGTCACTTAATCCCAATTGCTCTTCCTTCCCCCTCAAAAAAAAAGTCATTCTGTTCAACTGATTTTGAGCAAAAAATAATCAAATACGGATCTTATATCCTTTACATCTCTTAATCAGTTGTGGATCTGTGAAAACATAGTATTTAGTGGAAAAGCTACTTTATACTTTCATGAGAGGTATTCAGGAGATACACATGGATTCTCATGAAGCTATTATAGGGAGGAAATAATGAATAAATGCTACTGTGTTCTTTTTAAAATTTATTTTAGTTTCAATCACAGAACAAAAGAAGCATTTCCATAAAAGAGTACAATGAAAAAAATGATTGCATATGAAACTACAAATCCACCATGCACAATTTGCTATTCCCTCCAAATATACAACAAAATTATCACATGCATTTCTTTTTTCTTCCTTTCTTCCCCCCCACCCAAGAGATGGCTACCATTAGACACAAATAGGTGTGTGTATGTGTGTGTGCATGTGTGCATTTGTGTATGTACCACTTGACCTAACAATACCAATACTAGGTCAGTATCCCAAAAGAAATTTTTTTAAAAAGGTAAAGGACCTATAGGTACAAAAATCTTTATGATAGCTTTTTTTTGACAGGGGAGAGAGGCAAAGAATTAGATATCGAGGGCATGCCCATCAATGGGGAGAATGACTGAACAAATTATGGTATATGCTTGTGATGGAATACTGTTGTACTTTAGGAAATGATGAGCAGGACGCTCTCAGAAAAACCTAGAAAGACTTATATAACCTGATACAAAGTGAAATGTACTGTGTACGAAGTAACAGCAATATTATAATATGATCAGCTGAGAATGACTTAGCTACTCTCAATAATACAATGATACAAGATAGCTCTGAAGGACTTATGATGAAAAATGTTATCCATTCCAAGAGAAAGAACTGATTGTATCTGAATGCAGATTGAAGCATACTTTTTAAAACTTTCTCTGTTTTTCTTGAAGGTGTTTTTTCTGTGTTTTCTCTCACAACATGACTATTATGGAAGTGTTTTGCATGACTCTGCATGTATAACTTACATTGAATTGCTTGACTTCTCAATGGGGGGATGTTGGGGAGAGAGAAAGGGAGTAAATTGGGAACTCAAAGTTTTAAAAACTGATTTTTTTACATATAACTGGAGAAAAATAAAATACTAAATAAAAATTTTTAAATTAAGATAAAACTTAGTGGAAAAAACACATCATAGAGATCTACCATAATAACCACTTTCAGGTGTGTAAAGATTGTAAACACTACAGAAATAGATGAACTAGATATGCATAGCTGCTATTAACAAGATAAAATTACAATGAGATAGTATTTGAATATAAACAAAATAGCTTCCTAATTCTAAAATAGACATTGCTAACATTGTACAGTATTATTCTACAATTATCATTAAAAGTACACATGAATTTGAAAATAGGACATCATGAAATAAAAGAAAAATATTCTCAGATGCTTTTGGTATATTTTATTTGTAATTAAGTGAATCTCATTTACTAATTTCATATGGGAAAAGTATTTAATACCTTTTATTGGTTTAATTTGAATTAGTGATGCAATGTATTTTTTTTTCTTTTTAGGTTTATTTTTCATTACTTTCAGCTATCATATGGTATTTTGAGTGATAATAGAACTTTTGAAAATGTAACTTATTTTTATTTACTAATAATAGTATCAATTCCAAATATTTTAAGCTGTGAATTTAATGGTAATAACTCCATAAGTGGAAGAAAACATTATTCCCTTTTGTGTTCATTCTAGTTCTGCCCTGTTCATGTGAACACAATAAGTTTAATCCTTCTTTTATATTTCAACCACTTCAAATATTTGAAAACGGCAATTGTGTTTCCCCTAAATCTCTTCTCCAAGGTAAGTAACATTTTCAGTTCTTTACAATTATATTCACATGATATGGTTTTAAGTCATTTTGAAATCATCATTGGCCTCCTCTGGACATGCAACTTAATTGTGAGCTACTCTAGGTTATAAACATCCTCCTGAAATGATTCTCAGAACATAGCAGTGCAGATATGATCTGACCAGTACAGAGTACCATGGTGTAACACCTCCCTCATTAGGACACTGAGATTTTATTAACATACTCTAAAAATCAACTTGTTCTTTTGTGTTGCCAAATCATATTTTTGATTATATTGAACTTGCATTCTACTTAAGTTCCTACATCTTTTCAAATGGACTGTTGTCCAGTAATGTCTTTACCAGCATGTAGTCATATGATCAATTCTTTGATCCTAAGTGCAGAATTTCATATTGAACACTATTGAATTTTCTCTTTTTAGATTCAGATCATGCCCCACCCCTACAATGTTTCCGAAGTGTTGAGGTCCTCATCCTATTGTCCATTTTGTACTATTTGCCCTTTTCTCTTCTTGGTATAATCTGCAAATTTGATAAATACTGCAACTTTATTTTCATTCAATGTATTAATAAAAAATTTAGAACAGAAACAAACCAAAATGGAGCCCTCTGGAATACTCCTCAAAATTTCCCAACATCAGTCCATTAATTGATTCCTCAACTATGGTAAGTTAAATCTCTATAGACACTTATCTAAAATTTTATACTGCTCAAATTTCTTCATCTTAACAATGAGAATATCATAAAAGACTGCCAAATGAATACTTTTGAGTCTATACACATATACAAACACCAACATTTGTGTGTATACATGTTTATAGTATGTATATATACATATATAGAGTATGTGTTTATCATACATATATTGAGTATGTGCATACATACTTATGTGTGTATATAATGATAGAATTTTACAGCTTCTATTATTTGACAGGCACTGAACTAAATGCTTTAAAAATATTGTCTCATTTCATTCTCACAATAACTCTAGGAGGAAGTTGCTACTATTACCTTCATTTTGTAGTTGAAGAAATTGAGGCAAACAGAGGTTCAGTGACTTACCCAGGGTTACATAGCAATTATCTGAGGCTGGATTTAAGGGCTTCCTGATTCTAGGAGACAAACATACACACGTGCACACATATGTGTGTATGTGTGTATATATGCACATACATATTCATACATGTGTATGCATATTGTGTAGGTATGTGTGTGTGTTCCTCTAAAGTATTCATAGAGTGATGCTCTGTAATGTTGATGATGGTTATTGCACAGGAAATGGGAATAAGTAAAATCAGTAAAGTACAAGTAGCTATAGTGACCAAAAAATTTCCCATATTGTATCATATTGTAATGGATACCATCAGCAGTATTGCAGTGTATCACCAAGCATCCTTTGGCACCCAAGGGAATATTTTAACCCTGAGCATTGCCTTCTTAAAGTTATCTTGTACAGTCCCAGGAAGGTAGAAAAGCTACATAAGCAAAAGTCAATTATTATAATGTACCCTGAACAATATCCGACTTCTATGAGAAGAGTTGTCTATGGTGAATATTTTTTTATTGAAAGAGCAACTTCACATCTTTGCTAAGTAGCTGATTTGCTTTATAGATAGCAATGCAAAAAGAAGTTATTGGGAGGGAGATAAAGCATAGTGATTTTCATTGGTTCAATAAAATTATTCTTCTTTTGAGTAAAACACTGTATTATTATAATAATATCCAGGGAGACAAAGAATAAACACTTATTAAGGTCCTATAAAGTGCTACGAACTGTGCTAAGTACAAGGTATACAAATATGAAAAAATAGTCCCTACTCTCAAGGAGCTATCAATCCAAGAGGGACAAAATGCACAAGAGGAAGCTAAAAATGCACAAAAGGGGGAAGGATGAGGGTACAGTGGAGAGTTGTTGTTTTTTATCCTTCATCCTTGAAGAGGACCATGAGATGAGAGAGGTGATAGCATGACATGAAAGGCAATTGGATTTAAGTGAGAGAGAGCTGTGCAAAGTCACCAGCTTCACTTTCTCCTCCAGAGCAGTCTGGGTGCAGTGACTAGATGTAGATCAGAATGACTGGAGATGGAGAAATAAAATGAATATAGCCCAGTGGGGAATGAAGAAATGATTGTCTTGGGCTCCCTCCTTAATGGAATTTTTGAAACTCATCTCTTTGCCCTCCAGTTGGAGGGGAAGATAGTACTGATGAGCTTTGAATACCAAGGCAGATTTGATCTTTCAAGATGATAAGATTCCTGTGAGTATGATAGAGAAATTTAAGAAGAGGAACAAAAATAAACAGATAGTTGTTCATAAGAATAGATCTGGAGGGCATGCTAGGAGTCTTTGACTGGAGCCAAACGCCCTCATTTCATTGATGAAGAAACCAACTCCTAAAGAATCTAAAAAAGTTTATCTGAGTAATAAGTAGAAGGTTAGTGTCAAAGGCAGGATTTGACCCCAAGTCCTTTGACTCTAGAGTTTGTATTTTCTTTTGTTTCTTACCACCATATCATTTTGTTTTGGGGTGTATTGTTTAAAATAAATTTTATATTTATTTTTAGTTTACAACATTCATTTCAACAAGATTTTGAGTTACAAATTTTCTTCTCATCTTTCCCCTACCCACCACCCCAAAAGAGTGATCCCACTGAATACCCTCTCCCAATCTACTCTCTCCTATATCCTCCCCTATACCCTGTCTGACTTTCTGGTAGGGCAAGATGGATCTCCATATCCCAGTGCCTGTATATCTTATTTCCCAGCTGCATGTAAAAAAATAGTAATAATAATATTTTTTTAAACATTTGATTTTAAAACTTTGAATTCCAGATTCTTTCTCTTCTTCCCTCATCACCCACCCTTACTGAGAAGATAAGCAATTGAAAATAGATTGTACATGTATAGCTATGTAAAACATTTCCATAGTGGATACATTGTGAAAGACTGACTATATTTCACTCCATCCTATCCCACCCCCCACTTGTTCTATTTTCTACATTGATCCTGTTCCTTTTCAAAAGTGTGTGCTTCTAACAACCCTCCCCCCCAACCTGCCCTTGCCTCCATCCTCTCCCCTCTTATCCCCTTCCCCCCTACTCTCCTGTAGGCCAAGATATCCAATTGAGAGTGTATGTCATTCCTTCCTTAAGCCAACTTCAGTGAGAGTAAGGTTGACACATTCCCTTTTGCTTTCCTGTTCTTCCCCTCCATTGTACCAATTATCCCTAGTCTCTTCTATATGAGAGGATTAACCCCAGAGGATTAACCCCGTTCTGTCTCTCCTTATCTCCTCTTACACTATTCCTCTCCACTTCTCAATTTCACCTTTTAAAATATCATCCCATCCTATTCAATTGATCCTGCGCCCTCTGTCTATGTACACATATATACACACACTCACATATGTATTCATATGCATATATACCCTCCTATATGGACATATATATGTATACACATATATACATTAATATTCCCTTCAACTATCCTCACACTGAGAAAAGTTTCATAAGTTACAACTATTGTTTTTTCATGTAGGAATATAAATAGTTCAACTTTGATAAGTTCGTTATGATTTCTTTTCCCTGTTTACCTTCTCATGCTCCTCTGGCTTCTTGTATTTGAATGTCAAATTTTCTATTCAACTCTGGTTTTTTCATCAAGAATGCTTGAAAGTCGTCTATTTTATTGAATAACCATATTTTCCTCTGAAACATTATACTCAGTTTTCCTGAATAGGTGATTCTTGGTTTTAACCCTAGTGCCTTTGACCTCCAGAATGTCATATTACGAGCCCTTCAATCCCTTAATGTAGAAGCTGCTAGATCTTGTATTATCCTGATTGTTTCCACAGTATTCAAATTGCTTCTTCTTGGCTGCTTGTAATATTTTCTCCTTGATCTGGGAACTCCAGAACCTGGCTATAATATTCCTAGGAGTTTTCTTTTGTGGATCTTTTTTAAGAGGCGTTTGTTGAATTCTTTCAATTTCTATTTTGCTCTCTGATTCTAAAATATCAGGGCAATTTTCCTTGAGAATTTCTTGAAGCATGATTTCTAGGGTCTTTTTTTGATCATGGCTTTCAGGTAATACAATACTTTTTAAATGATCTCTCCTGGATCTATTTTCCAGGTCAGTGGTTTTCCCAATGAGATAGTTCACATTCCCTTCTATTTTTTTTTTCATTTGTTTGGATCTGTTTAATAGTATCTGGATTTCTTATAAAGTCATTTCCTTCCGTTTGCTCCAATCTAATTCTGAAGAAATTATTCTCTTCAGTGATCCTTTGCAATTCATTTTCCTTCTGGCAAATTTGGCTTTTTAAGGCATTCTTCTCCTCATTGACTTTTTGGGCCTCTTTTGCCATTTGAGTTAATCTATTTTTAAGATGTGATTTTCTTCATTCAGGTTGTTGACTCTTTTCATGATTTTCTTGCATCATTCTCATTTCTCTTCCCAATTTTTCCTCCACTTCTCTTATTTGATGTTCACAATCCTTCTTGAGCTCCTCCATGGCCTTTAACCAATTCATATTTTTCTTGGAAGCTTTTGGTGCAGGTGTTATGACTTCATTGTCTTCCTTCCATTCCATGCTTTGATCCTTTTTCTCCCCAAACAGGAATCTAAGGTTTGATTACTGTGCTTGCTTTGTTTCCTTTCTTGCTCATGTTGCCAACTCAATTATTTGACTTTTGAGCTCTTTGACACAGTAGAACTTTGCTTGCAGAGAGGAGAGCTTTGTTCCAAATTGCTGGGGTTTTCGCAGCTGCCAGAATTATTAGTTGGGTGTCCTCACTGCTGCCCCCACAAGCTCGGGCTCACTGATCACACACCTCAGGACCACCACCCAAGACCAAGATCTAGATCCAGGCAGGTTAAAGCAAGAATGATTACCCTCTGAATGTTTACTTGTTCCCCCTATGATCTGCAGGCCAGAAGCTCTAAAGAAGCCATGTGGAGGCTTTCCTGAAATCTGCTTCAGCCCCTGCTGGTCGGGGCTGCCCTGGGGCTAAAACTGTGGGCTCACACAAGGCTGGGCTTGGCTCCCACTGTGTTTTAAAGGACCCTTCCTCTAGGCCTTCCAGGCTGCCTTAAGCAGAAGATTTGTTTCTCTCTGTCACTTTGTGGGTTCTGTAGCTCTAAAATTTATTTAGAGTCATATTTTATGGGTATTTGAGGTGGTTATGGGGGGAAACTCAAGGGGTTTTCCTGCTTCTATGCTGCCATGTTGGCTCCACCCCTCTTGTGATGTATTTTTTTGCTGTTTTATCATGCTGTATCATCATCCTAAATATATTTAAGTAACTCAGTTACCAAATGTTATTACAGACATTTAAAATTTCACATTCAATTTAAGTGAACTTGTGATTTTATTAGTGTTATTAATATTCAAGGCTCATTATTGTTATTCTTTGGAAGGTTTTTAAAAAATAATAGATTACAAAGTATTTTGTTGTTATCAAAACATTTGAGCGTAAAGCAACTGTCTAAATGACAAATTCACACGTTAATGAAGGATTAAAGAAGATAACCAGTATTTCTACTGAAATCACTGTCCATATTCAATGCAAAGCCCCAATGTCATTGTCTGATGACAACTAATAATACCTGTCATTATGTTTTGCATGTATCCTTGTGATATTTGCAACAGAAAGAAAAATAAAGAGCTAAAATGTTAATATTTCTGCCCTATAGGAATTTTATTCACTTTCTCTCAAACATCAATGAATCAGACATATTCAATCAATAATGACAAATTCAGCAGATTAAGAATTTTATTTTAAATGCTTAAAGAAATTGAGTAAGGCAGTAGTCATGTATTTAATAAACTGAGAAAGAATATAGAAACTCCAGTGGAGAGGTCGAGAATGGGATGCAACAGGACTAACAAACCCTAAGGAGCCAGGTTGAGGTTACACTCGCCTATAACCATGTGGGCAGGGGCTAGAAAGGAGAACTGACACTCCTAACAGTACTATCAAGAGAAGTCTTGACAGATAATAGAAGAGTACTAATGTCCTAAGAAAAAAGATTACTTGTTTTGGTAGTTTAAATGCTTGGTTAGAAGTTGTTCCCATTTTCTGCCATGTAAAATAAAATCTGATCTATATTCTATGCTTTGTTAGCCTAATACTTACAATGGGAGCTAAGGACTCCTTTTCTTTTATTTAACAGATACTTGTATACCAAATCCTGGCATTCCCAGGAGAAAGTCCTAGTGGGAGCAAAATAAAATAAACTCTAATGCTCCTAGATGAAACCCTTAATAGGGGCATGAACCAAAAAAGATTTTGGAGAGAAATGCTCAAAATGATCTTGGTTCACTGTGAGAGAAAAGTCACAGGTTGCATAAACATCCATTGCTAGTCAAAGAGAGGTAAGCAAATAGCCTATTAACCTAAATTAGAAAGGAAATTCAGTCATGTTAAACTAATGAAGCAAGCTGTGTAAAAACATCATCTCATATTACAGAATGTGACAACTAGATGGAATTCTCTTCCACTTACAACATGGGGGCAGGGGCATGAATTATTTTAAAAATTAAAAGATTAACATCCATACAATATGAAGTGTCAATAGTAAAGCAAGCTGTACGTTATTATTAAACCAATTCACTTCAATACATGTCTCAGGTAATATAAAGGCAAAAACACCTCTTTGGAAAAGAAAAAAAAACATAAATGATATGTTTGCCCTGTTTTTAACTGATAGAACAATGTCCAATTCTTAGGATGCTGGAAAATTCTACTACAAAGTAGAGATAGAAAATGTCAAGGTCAAACTCCAATGGATAGATAGACATTTTGAGGTTCTCTATAATGACCTCTCCCAAAACAATCTCTAAACTAGAAGAAATATTACAAAAATTTGGCACAAGCCTACAAGAGTAAACACAATCCTTTCTCCCCTATTTTAAGTTTATATATTCTTCATACATCTTAAGTACAAAATCATCAGTGAACCTTATTTAAAGAAAGCTGTCTACATGAAATCTCCAGTAATTGACCTACTTTCCCTCAATTTCACTTGAGAAAAGGACATAAAACTTTGGAAGCTATCAAAAAAAATGCCACCATTACATTGGAGGGTTTTTATGTAAAAGGCATCTGATAGTCATTGAGTTTGATTGGACATACCTGCTCAGGGCTATGGAAAGACTTACCTTTGAAATCTGAATTTTTACCTCTTATTTTCATTTTAAAAATAATTTTTCAGTGGTATAAAATCCAAAGGAACAGAAACCTCCAATCAGTCAACTGTGTAAAATAATTATACTTCCAGATGGCAGAATAATATCAATAATAAAATAAATAAATATAGTTATTAACTACATTATGTATTATATTTCATATGTATTATTATTTATTGAAAGAAAAGTTTCCTTCTTAAATGGACTGACTGATGAAAAATCTCCATTCCACAAATGCAGACCTCAAAATGCCTTAGAGAATCCAAGCATAAACTGTACTGGAACTGGACTGTTATCATAGACTGAATCATTGCCCACAATCACTTGAACATAACACTGATACACAAAATCTTAAACAAAAATACATAGAATGACAAACTTTAGAAATGTGGAGTCCTGGGAGAGGAGATCAATGCCATTGAGGCTGTCCTATCTACTACTGCAACAAAGAATTTTTTCAATGTCTATAGAAAATGAGCTGACATTTTCATGCTTTTATTCAACTACAAAAAACTGTTATTTTATCCATCTGTGAAATAGTCTGTAGAACATTAAATGTCAAGGAATAATAGCAGCCTAGTGATTTGAACCTGGACCTTTCTAAATGAATTCCACAAGAAAAAAAGAGATAAAATGACAATAATAATATTATTAAAATTACTATTGCTACTACTAATAATAATCATGTAGCTCAGATTAATGTAAGTATAGCAACATTAAAATCACTTTAAAATCAGTATATTCTTCTGATTCTAAAGGAAATCATGCTGTAAGAAAAGAATGCTCTAAGTATAACTCTTAGCAAAGGCCATTGTACACAAAATTATCGTTGTTATATAGTAGTAGTAGTAGGAGTAGTAGGAGTAGTAGTACTAGTAGTGTACTAGTAGTAGTAGTAGCAACAACAGTAGTAGTAGTGATGGTTATATGTAAATAGTGCTTTAAGATTTTCAATACTTTAAAAAATTTTTTTACAGTTTATCTCTGAGCTTCCCAATGAGCCTGGGTACATACATAATCTGGAATTCCCAAAAGGGATTTGAAGTCTGAGAGAGGGGCATAATGATTTAAAGAAAACATTTTTTAACATGGAAAACCTACATGTTTCTCTAACTCTGTCTAAAAAATAAATCTAAAAAGTTTGAAGTTGAAGTGAAATTTCATCTCTTAAAGTTTTGGCTTAAACATTCAATTTCAATCAACTGATTTTTACCCAGATGACTAATTCTGCGAACACATATTAGCCTGGCTTTCTCTATAAATCATCAGTCAATAGCCCGGCACATGTTACAGAACACTCATTGACAAACGGGGGCATCAGGTCCAACCTATACCTGAATAAGAATACAAAAATCCAGGAGTAAGCTGGAGCTAGCTTGAATATTCTAATTGTTAATTTTTTCAGTGGGGACATTTACACTTTGGAAAAATCTACAAATCAAGGTTGGGTTTATTGCTTTGTTGATCACATAGACCTAAGAATGTGATGGAGAAAATGTTAACAATGCAGATGAAATTTACAAGTATGTCATGCTGTACATTTTTTTAAAAATAGTTGTTAAACATTGACCAGAAGACCAGAGGAGTGTAAGAATCCCTTGTACATGTCCAGCAAGTAAACATCAAGCCTCTGCTTGAAAATGCCTAATGCATTCTTTTTTTGCAGTTATATTTGTTAGAAAGTTTTTATTTACATTGTGTCTAAATCTGTCTATTTATATCTTCTTCCAATTGCTCCTTTTTTTTTTTTTGGTGGCTATCTGAGGCAGAACAGATCATATCTCTCTTCTACATAATCCTCCAACAATTAAAGACAATTGTTTTTCTTCCTGTCTGCTCTCCTAAGCCCCCAAGTATTCTCTCCTCCAAGTTAAACATCCCCAGTGACTTCAGTCAATCTTCCTACAACATGGTTTCCAATGCTTTCAACCATGCTATTTGCCCTCTTCCAGGCAACTTAATAATTTCCTTTTTTAAAATATGGCACCTAAAAACTGAAGATAATAGTTCACCCATACTCTGACCTGGGTAGAACACAATAGGACTGCTATCTGTCTTGTTTTAAGACATTATGCCTCTCTCAGTGTATCCTAGGTTAGCATTAACTTTTTTAGTAGACAAGTCACATTAAATTTATATTGAGTTTTTAGTCCATTAAAACTCCCATCTTTTTTCATATGAACTGTGTCCTAGTTATGCCTTCCCCATTCCTATGAATCTCTTTTTTATCCAAGTACAAAACTTTCTATATCTGCTAACTTCATTTTATTAGATCTATCCCAGCATTCTAGTCTGTTGAGAATTTTTTTTGCATGCTTACTCTATCATCTGACATGTTAGCTGCCCCTTCTGAGAGTCATGTCATCTATAAATTTGCTAAGTATGCAATTTCTGCCTTTAAGTCATTTATTTAAAAAAAATTTGAATGATACAAGGACAATTTCATGTAACCCACACCCATCATTTTATAGATGAGAAAACTGAGACCCAGAGATGAACAGACGTACTCAAGGTTATGGAGAAAGTTAAATAACAGAGCTAAGACTCCAAATCAAATCCATTCACTCTAAGAACCAGTGTTCTTTGTATACATGGGGTTATATTTGTGTATATATCATTCATCTTTGTGAAACTGGAAACTCATCTGCCACAGTAATCGGTATACAGTAGGCTTCTTTAACAAGTTGCATAAATGAGTCTGTCATATTCTTCTCGGTATCTTTCCATAGTATCTGCTCTAGTGCCCCGTACATAAGCTCAGTAAGTATTTACCAAATAAGTAAATGAATGTATGAACCATGATCTGGATAAACTGTAGGAAAAAAGGGTCTAGAGGCAGGGGTTTGGAGGAGAGGCAGAGGAAGAAAATTTCTGATCCTGACACATGAAATTCTTAAAAGTTATCAATAGTATGATTCTATATACTTCTTCTATCTGTACATTGGACATATACACTAGACACATCTTCCCTTTGACACCATTATCGGGAAAGGAAATGTCTCACCAAGTTTTAGAAACTATTCAATAATTCTGTGGAGCTGAAATTTATTTTAAAGTTCTCTGCCAGACTGCTATAAGGCAATACTCCTTTTTTTCAATCAGATGTTTACTCACTGACCCCACTGACAAAAGGGTATTGCTCTGTAAAGTTAAAATGCCCTTCTAAACATTTAACAGACTGAAAGGTTCACAGATTAGCTCTTCAGAGCAAAATTTTACTTTTGGGACAAAAAAAGATGAATACTTGACCAGTGGGTGGTTGCCATCCCAGTAAATATAAAGACTGCCCTTGACTGCAAATCAAGCAGTTAATGTACCTTGTTTTAAAACGATTGCCTTCAGAAAGGGTGAAGTTGGGGGCTGCTACCTAGAGAATCAACTGCTTATACCTATTTATTTTTTAAGTTGCCTGATCTCTGATTGCTGGGGGACACTGCTGTGCTTCATTGTTTAAAGCTTTGCTCCAATGTGTCTTTCTGCCCATGTGACTTGAGGTCTCCATCTTTTAGCTTCCCAGGCAGCAGCTGCTCCCTTATATTATCCTTAGGTATCTTTCATGCATGTCCTGAAGACTTCTCTTGCAACATATATTGAATACTTTTATGCTGGTAGGGTAGGAAAAGAATATTTTTTATTTATTATTTTTTATGGGGAGACAATAGGGATATGTGTCTGGATTGAAAACTAAGGGACATTTTAAATGGAAATAGTTCAGCATAGGCCAGGACTAGTGGTACGCCATAAGGATTTGTTTTGTTTACCTAATGCATCAATGTCCAGGGGAAAAAAACACATGCAGTTAGGTGATAAAAGTTATTGATGACAGAAAACTAAGGGACAGTGAGGGAGTCAATGCAAGGGGATAAGATAATACAATACGGAGAGTGGTCTGTTTAGTCATTGAATAGTGAGATAATTTAACGACTATCGTATAGGAGAAATTTTTAAAACAGCAAACTAAAAAATGTTCATAATCCAATAATCATTTAGTATAATGAATTCCACTGAAAAATATTCAAGGAGTTTGCTTTTCTGGATTGTATGTCATTCTTTTTTCACAGACCAATATTGTTTTTACTTCTAAATACATTTCATGATACAGATTAATTTTTATTTTTATAAATGTAGCGCTTTAAAGGCAAGTGCCTCATTTCTGTGTTATTGAAAAGATACAAGCAAAAGAAAATTTGTACAAGAAAGGGCAAAGAGAAGAGTGTAAGAAGCCAATATGATCAGTCAAAAGAAATGGAAAAACTAGATGTTTGGTGGGGAAATTGATTAAAAGCATAGCACAGAAAAGTCTACAGGGGATGGATGATACCAACAAGACTGCCATGTGGACACACATGCACACACACATACGCACACACACATACACAAGTAGTTTTGACACATAATTTTTAAAGTATCTGAAGTATTTTCAGACCTATGACTAAAATTTCTTAACAGCTTATCAGAGGCAAATTGTGAGGGGTAGAGTCTTCTGTTCATTGAAAAAAAACTTTCATAATTTTCTCTTATTCAGCATTATTTTATGTTCATAAGTGAGTAATCTTATCATTGTGAACAATCAACAAACATGTATTAAAATACCTACTACGTTCCAGATTATGCTAGATGGTCATTTAAAGAATGGAATGTCAGGCAGAAGTTCCTGCTCCAAATACCTTTGCACATTACACACCAGATGAACAGGGGAAATAAAGATGCAAAAGAGAGAGACAGACAGACAGACACAGAGACAGAGACAGAGACAAACAGAGGGAGAAGAGAAGAGAGAGTAAGATCCTTTGTCAAGTCCTTATTATGTACCAAGCATTGTGTTTTAAGTACTGGAGAAAGAAATACAAGCAATAAGACTGTCCCTGCCTTCAAGGCACTTATTATAATGGGAGAAAACAGCACATAAAAGGGGAGCAGTAAAGGTGGAAAAGGAGAAGGAAAAGTACCATTCTCCTGGAAGTTGGCAAAGAAGTGAAGAAGTTTGGAAAATGGATATATCTAGGAACAAGGTAATTATAGCAGAGATCCCTTCTGAAATTGAATTCTGGACAAGAGTCACCACTTAGGAAAGTGGAGCCTTGGATTACCTAAAAGTCCACCATTACATATGCATTTCTTTGAAACTATCTGGCTTTTTTTTTTTAATTTCCCAAAATCTTTTATTTTAAAATACAAACACTCCTAAGTCAAATTAGCCACCAAGTAGCTTAAAGCAGAAGGCTCAGGGAATAGAACACAGGGGGAGCTCTTAAAGAAGGAGGAGCGAGCACAAGATCATGAGAATGGGGGAGAAATAAGCAGGGCAGGGGAGGGTGAAAGAGGAGACACCAAAGAAGTGGAATCACTGAATTTTAGAAGGATCTTTTGAGGTCATCAAATCTTAACCCTTATTGAACTGGGATTAAGAGCAAGATAAGTGTTTTGTTCAAAGCCCTAAATTGAGCTAGCCAGTATGGAGGCCCCTCTAGAATCTAAGCCTCAAGGCTGGAATCAAGCCAGTACTCCCTGCCGTAGCACTCACTTTCTGTTCTTTCCCTCTTGATCTAAATTCATTCCATCAGGTGATGATACATCTATGGTTGTCATGCATCAAAGGGGAGAATTTATCAATCAAACGACCAAGTTGGATGAGAGATAAACCCATAAAGGAACTTAGTGGTGATTTAGAATTTTATAGTTGTCGTGAGGGGAAGAAGAAAAGGGGAGGGGAACAAGCATCTTATAGAGCCTACTATATGCCAGGGACTATGTTAAGCACTTTACTAATATCTCATTTGATGTTGTGAGGTAGATGTTATTAACCCCATTTAGCAATTGAGGAAACTGAGGCAAACAGAGGTTAAGTGACTTGCTCAGATTTGAATCAATTCAATAAACATTTATTAAGTGTTTACCACATGCAAGGCACTGTGGGAAGTATTAGGGATAAAAAGAGAAAGAATACAGTCCCCGCCTTCAAGAGGCTTACAATCTGATGGGGGAAACAACATTAAAACAACTAAGTACAAGCAAGATATATACATGATAAATATACAGAATAAATGTTGGGGATATTCAGTGAAAGTATAGCAGAAAGATTGATGGATCTTGAATCAAAAGACCAAGTTGGAATCCTGCCTTTGCTACTTAACCAAGTAACTTGGGACAGGTCCCTAAACCTATAGGGGCCTCAGTTACTGTGCATCGAAGTATTCAGTTATAGATCTAAAGCTGCAAAGGAACATCAGAAGACCCCTAGTTCAACCCACTCATTTTACAAGTGAAGACACTGAGCCCCAGAGAGGCTAGGTCTGTAAAAGAGAAAGAAAAAAAACAAAACAAAACAAAACCAGACGTTCTTTAAAATCCCTTCCAGACACAAATCTATTATCCTTGGAAAAGTGAGGTTTAGTATAATCTGCTTCCAACAGCTGGTTAAAAACAGTGTGAGTGTCAGTTTGGAGAATGGAAGGGGTTTACAGTGTGGAGGGTTGTTTCTATTCCTACTTACATTGCTTGTCTATATAGACAAGAGATATATAAGTCCATTCATCCTTTTATTAAGTCATGTGTATGCCTAAGGAAATATAGCAATTTGTTGACATTGATTGATATCAAAAGTCTATTAGGCAGCTTTGTGAAGAAGATATAGCTATAAGAATAAACTCTTTAGCATTTGGTATGTTCACACAAGTTTTTCTCAACAATTATGTAAAAGAGAATCCATTGATTTATGCAATTGATTAAAATGTTTTTATCTGTTGTGTGTCTCTTCTTATGAGTTGAGTTATCATCGACTAGCCAGCATCTCCTAGAAACATATTTTTAGAATAGCTAGTGGAAAAATGACTGCATTAAAATATTAGAAAAAAAAGAATATGGAATCCTGAAAAAATGCTGACAGTCTTTCTAAAATGGAACTGAAGACTGAAAATCTGTATAGGACAAAGAAAACCGTGAAGGGAGATTCATATGAACCTGAGAGGGAAGAAGTTAAGATAGACTACAATGTTAACCAGAGGCAGCTAGATGGCACAGTGGATAGAGTGCCAAATATAGAGTCAGGAAGATTCATCTTCCTGAATTCAAATATAGTCTCAGACATTTACTAGCTGTGTGGTCCTGAGCAAGTCTCTTAATCCTGTTTGCCTCAGTTTCCTCATCTGTAAAATGACCTGGGGAAGGACATGGCAAATTACTCCAGTATTTTTGCTAAGAAAATCTCAAATGGGGTCACAGAGTCAGAAACGACTGGATAATACAATAATTTTTTAAATCATACTATTTCTTAAAAAAAAAATCTCAGTGACTACTTTAACTGTGAAGAATAGAAAAAAAGCTGTAAAAATGCTTTATATTTCTTAAGGATATTTGCCATTGGAACCACAGTAGGAGACTTTGCAGAGGAAACTCCAACTGGTGAAACTTAGGGAAATATTTCTTTAAGATAACCTTTTATACAATCAACTACTTCAGAATCGGGATTTTTTTTTAATATATTTTTAAATTTTTTGTATAGTTTTTCCCAAAATAAGTTTCTTTAACTATATTCATCTTATTATAGCATCTGATACTAACATAATTCTTGGTCCAGGACTGAAGGGTCTGGGTTTACATCGACCAGGTTAAACATTGGTTGTTTCACTCAAAACTTTTTCACACCATGTTCTTAGCCAGGGTTTCCCTTGGGAACATCAAAATTTGGTTTGTTTTACTTCTATCTAGGTATGCACCTGCTTGATTCAGAAATTCTTCTACCAGGCCAGCAGCAGGTCCATCACACAATTGTCACTTCAGGACTAGCCATTTGAGATCCTCTCATGCAAGGAACTGATAAGGGCCAGGAAGACCAAATTGCTCTTCCATCTCCTCCACTTCTGCAGTCCTCGGGGCCACCTGATTTCCTAGAGGAGCTGCACAGATATGTAAGCTATCCTAAAAGGAGCCAAGTCTGTGATTCTGGGCATAGCTCCAGTAGAGCTTCATTTTAACTTTTTGTGTTTCTCTCTAGCTTTGCAATAATTAATGATGATGATGATGATATAGAATTTTAAAACTTAAAAAGTTCTTTCTATAAATTATATCACTTGATCATAAGTGTAGAGCTAGAAGACTAAGCTTTAGAATTTAGAGGCCATCCAATCGAATATGCTTCATTTTACAAATGAGGAAACTGAGGCCCAGAGATGTTAATTAATCATACCTCCATGTCTTTTTCTCTTTATGCCCTTTTTTAAAGGCTATCTGAATTAATGGAAAGTCCTAATTACAAGGTAATTTGAAATAAACTAAATTTATAATTTGAAAGCATTCAAAGTAACAAATTAATAGTTTTTAAAACAAGTTAATGGAGATGCTCTTTGATTTGTCCACTAGAATTGACATTCATAAAGAGGCAACATGACAGTGCATAGTCTTTCAGAAGGAAGACTTGGGGTCATGGCTATGACATGTATTAGTTTGTGTTACCCTGGACACTTAATCTTGCAGTACTCTATATGACTCTAAGATTATATTTTGCAAAGTAAGTGCTGACTTTTATTGGTAGAGTTTCCTCAAGTCAGTCAACAAGCATTTGTTAAGCCCCTGCCATGTAGAAGACACTGTGCTAAGTGCTGGGGATACAAAAAAAAATGCAAAAGTAGTTCGTAAAGGACATGATTATATGCATAAACTATGTTCAACTCTTGAGATATGTATACATACATATAATATACACAAATATACATATATGTGTGTATATATACATATACACACATATATACACATGCATATACATGTACATTTACATGCATATATATATATATATATATATATATATATATATAAAATTAGAAATTATCAGTAGCACAAAGGGACTAGCATTAAGGGGAAATAAAGAAAAACTCCTTGCATAATGTAGGATTTTAGTTGAGATTTGAAGGAAGCCAGGGAAAACTAAGAGCTGTTGATGAGACAGGAGAGCATTTTGGGAATGGATGACCTCCAGTGAAAATGCCTGGAGTCAGGGCATGGAGTGTCTTGTGCAATGAACAGCAAGGAGACCAGTGTCACTGGCTCATGGTGTGGGTAAAGTGTAAAAAGAGCAGAAAGTTAGTAGGTGACTGGATTGTAAAGGTCTTTAAGAGCACTTTAAATGAAAATAGAGAATTTTATATTTGATCCTGGAGGCAAGAAGGAGGCACTGGATTTCACTGACTGGGAGTTAGGTGGCACAATGGATAGAGTGCCAGGCTTGGGATCAGGAAGACTGATCTTTATGAGTTCAAATCCAGCCTCAGACACTTATAAGCTGTGACTCTGGGCAAGATACTTAACCCTGTTTGTCTCAGTTTCCTCATCTGTAAAATGAGCTGGAGAATAAAATGGCAAACCATGTTAGTTCTTTTTTTTTTTCAAGAAAACCCCAAATGGGGTCATGAAGAGCTAGACATGACTGAACAACAAGGAGTTGATTGAAAGGGGGTTAGGGGATATAACACAGTCAGTCTTGGTCTAGAAGTCTAGTCTCTATCCTCTTTATAAATTGCTTTAAACTTTTAAAATTATTCCTATCACAATTACCATGTGTGGCAGACAGTGCAAGTATTACTATACTCATTTTACAATTTAATTAAGAAATTAAGACTGAAATTTTCCTATTGTGTTAAAACCAGTGAGTGGCAGTCTCAGGACTCCAGTTTTCCTGTCTCCAGACTTCACACTCTATCTACTGTGCCACCTAGCTGCCAGTCAAGAAAATAGATATTACTAAAATATGTGTATGTTGTTTGTCTCATGATTAACTCTTTTTTCCCACAGGTAATATAAAAGCAGACCTGATCAGTCAATTACCCAAAGATCACTAGAGAGAATCAATCAATACATTTAAAATAATCATGGCTTGGACAATGAGTGGTCACTATGTACATTTTCTGTGTCCTCTACATCTCCAAAGTGCACTGCCAAAAGTTTCAGGTAACATAGTAAAGCAAATAGGAAGATGCAGTGTTCCTACTATAATCCGACGCCAACTCTCACCAAGACATGCTTCCTGGAGTACATGTGTTTCCTGTCACGAACAGTCAGTCACTGCATTGAGCTTCCTCTCTTTCTGCATTCATAATGACTATTTAAGAAAATCAGAGCTCCAAGGCCAGCTTGAGGAAATGCATGTCAGTCATGTCTTCTTAATGGTTAAAAACTCAAGATCTAATCTCTAGAAATGTTTGTCATGAACCACTGACTTAAGGATGTTGTCTCTATCTCTGTCCCATCATATTAGTCTCAAATTTGGCTGACCTTTGACTTCAGAGATTCTGTTTGACATAATTTTTACCATAGCCTCAGTCACCAAACTTGCTAATACACACTTGCACTCTGTATGCGTTAAACCAATTTATGGTAGCTGTAAATGCCTACTTTGTACTGAAAAACCAAGGAGTATCCTAGGAGTCATGGTTACTACATGAAGTGCTTCAAATGCTTATCCAACTTGGCTTTTAGGTGAAATAATAATAACGTATAGTGCTTTAAGGTTTGCAAAGCCCTTCAATACATTATCCCATTGCTCCACTGAATCCACGAGGAAGGTACCAGAAACTTTATTATTCCCACACTACAAATGAAGAAGAAACTAAGGGCCAAAAAAAGTTAAGCAATTTGCTCATGGTCACCCATCGATTAAGCTGAAGAAGCAGACTATGAACTCAATTCTTCCTCTAAGGTAGGGTAACAGAAGGAATAAAATGCTACATTTGAAGTCAAGAAGAGTTCAGGTCAAATTCCACCACTGACATTTATAAGATATGTTAAACTGAACGGGTGTCTTCATATATCTGACTCTCAGTTTCTTCATCTATAAAATGGGGTTAATAAGAGCATCTGCTTCACTGGGTTATTCTAAGGATCAAATGAAATAATCCATGCAGTGTACTGTAGAGCCAAGCCTTCTATCTGCTATGCCTAAACAATTTAGTAAATTAAATTTTCCCAACGAAATATACGCAGACAGTCTATGTGAGTAGAGGTATAGGACAGAGAGAGAGAGAGAGAGAGAGAGAGAGAGAGAGAGAGAGAGAGAGAGAGAGAGAAAGAGAGAGAGAGACAGAGAGGGAGAGAGAGAGAGAGACAGAGAGAAAGAGAGAGAGAGACAGAGAGAAAGAGAAAGAGACAGAGAGAAAGAGAAAGAGAGAGAGAGAATGAATGAATGAATGTATAGATCAATTTGAAACTTGACTTTTTGGAATGCATTGCTTCATTTGTCTCCTGAGGAATTATGATTTGTTTCATGCAGCGTAAAAGTGTGATTGTGGTTAGTTAAATTTATTGCAAACCAAAAAAACTTATGAAAACATACATGTGAGAATATGTGGGAGTCTTCCTCTGAATAAGAGAATGTGGCTTGCTGGGAAGGGTGAATGATGGTTTCCGATAGACAATGACCTCGTTAATCACTGAGATGGAGCTATGGGCTGCTCCCTGCAGGGACTCATTATACAAAAACATCAAATAATGAACAATGACAGCTAGCTAGTAGTGAGTGAAGACTGACAGATGGTCAATAAATTTGAAACTGGCATATTTTTGCAATCACAATATAGGTCTGAAGACTTTCAGGGCTCATACGATGTTTCACTAATCCTTTAAATCACAAAAGTGACTGTTCATACCAAACCATTCAAAGTGTATTGAGTAAAGGACCAAAATCACTTAGACTATGGTGTTGACTTCTTTCATATACTACTGAAACTGACCCATTTGTTTCTCTTGAATATGTCATTTTTAGATTACACACACAGGGAGCATGCTTCACTATGGAAGCTTTTATGCAGATGTCCTGAAAAGTCCCTATGGGATGTGAAACAAGAGTAGTGAAAATTTATAGAACACAATTTATTTTTTTCTGATAGGAATCATTATCTGCAATCTAAACACACAAACAATAGAAAGAAAGTATATGGTCCAAATAGGCAGAGATGCTTTACAAAATACTATTTGCAAACCTAGATATTATGCCATGTCAGATAGGGTTATCATAGCTGAAGCAATTCTCCCACCACTCCCAAAAAATGCAAAAAGGGAGTACAGAGAGTATGACTTTTGTATGAAACTATTCTGTCAGGACTTGACTTAGAATCTAGGGCAGCGTTCACATATGAAAGCCATATTGTGTGAGTTCTATTTTTCAATATTTTTGAGATTTATAAAAATGCAATGCAGTTTCAAAGCCCAAGCCTGTGCATTAATAAAGACAACAAACCACTCTTTTGGATCAATCTCATCCAAACAACCTATACCAGCTATGTTTTCTTGATGTCTCTCAGTTGACAAATACTAATCTCTCAATATAAGGCTACTAGAGTAAATCATTATTGGCAACTTTCATAGGATTTATGTAGCCTATATCACCAGTTCCAAAAGGTTCACTGATACACAATCAACACTGTGAAATGAAATTTTTATTCCTATTATGGTTGGTTTTCAATTCCACTAGATCAAGGAGGCAAATATAGATAGTGTGAGGGGTGAGATTCAGGTAATGACATCAGCTTGGGCAAAAATCAGTCTCATCTCAGTCTAGTCAATCTTTGGGTAATTTCATTGTGATTTTGGCATGATGATGAGGTTACTCTTTACAACTAGACCCATCAGGGAAAATACATCTTCTACAGTTCTAATGTAGTTTTAAAACTTCACTTTGGTTTTTGGGACACTGTATACAAAATATAAAACAGTTTTATGATTCAAATGATTATTAGAAAATCTGAAAAACATTTTCCTGGCAATGAGAACTAAATACCAAGCCCAAAATCATAGGATTTGAAGCTAGACAGGACATCAGAGATTATCTTCAATCCCCTTATTTTATGTTTGAGGAAAAAGAGTCCCCTAAGAGGTGAATGACGTGATAAAGTCACACAAATTTTCAGAAAATTTTATCAGAATCTTGGGTAATTCAGAAACTTCCATTTATAAAGCATTTTAAGATCAATGAGTGTATTTAGAAAATTATTTTTATTATCCCTATTTTAGAAATTGGAAAAAGGGAGTACAGAAAGTATGACTTTTGTATGAAACTATTCTGTCAGGACTTGACTTAGAATCTAGGGCAATGTTCACATATGAAAGCCATATTACTCCAGACAGTTCAAAAATGAAAAAATGATCAGTTATTTTATGTAGATTATAACAAACAACTGGCTGGAAAACATGACATCTGAGGTCTCCTAGAACTCTGAGTCTCTGATTTGATAATTGAATTTTTTTTCCAATTAGTTTCATTGATGTCACATAGTGAAAAGTCTAAATTTCTCTGCACTACTTAAATTGCTGATTGAGTCATTTACATTTTCCTTATGTACCATTGCCAATTGATTATTGTAAATTTGTTATTACCTAAAAATGTGAACTTTAAAATCCAATGGATTTTTTTCTTAAAAGATATATTTCTGTATGCTGCTGGAATAATTGTTCAACCATGAGAGCATGCCCATTTATTTCCTCTACCAGTTTCCTAAGTTAAAGGCAAGTGTGAATAGTCCTGAGGGTTCCTTATTTGTACTTGCAATGTTCCTACAATAGTAGCCATCTGCTATTTTATTTCCCTTCTCTCAGGTAGCTTTATGTTTTCCCAAGGTACAACCATAATCACTGAGTTAGCAGAAGTGGATGACTAAGAACGATTCTCAGATTTGTCATGGCTGGAAATCTCTAGAGGAAGATGCAATTTTTGATTTCTAAAATACCATCCACTATACATTTGTATTCCCTACAGCTAGGACTGGATTATGACTTAATACCCAGCTGACATGGGTGCCAACAAACTATGTGAAAGAGACAGAGGTTTATGATGCTAACATTTAATAAAATTCACTCAATCCATCTATTTCCCCCTGAGAGTCTTTGAAGCACCAAGCATTCACCCATTGTGTATGCCTCATTCTCACAAAAAAACAATGTTATATCTACTAGCCTGGTCTTTAGTTTCAGCAGATAGCCAAATATTGAATTACAATTTCAATCACTACCATTAAAGGATGATAGTTTGGGATATTTTTGGGCACAACTAACAATTTATAAGCAATGTTTCAAAAGTCTAAAACAGGATTGCTGGAGTGAGAAGAAGCGTATTCCACAATTAAAGAAAGCATGCTCCATCAATAACTTTCAGTATAAACTTGGAGCTTCAAGAGCTCCTTCCCAGGTTCTAAGGCACATAGGCAGAAGCAGAATGATACAGAGGAAAGAATCCTTAACTTGGGTTTCAGCAATCTAGGTTCAATTCCTTACTCTGCCAGTTTCTGTCTATATGACCTAGAACGATTTACATAAGTTCTCAGGCCTCAATTTTCTGATCTGTAAAGTGGAGGGGTTGAACTAAAACACCACTAACATCTCTTCTGCTTCTAAAGCTAGGATCCATAGGAAAAATTTAATAAATATTTATCAAATGAATTAGTTTGAGGATTTTGGAGGGGAGGGAGCAAGGGAAGTAACCTAAGATTTCATTAATAAAGAGAAGCATCCCCCTTTTAACAATGCAAATTGCTACCTTTTCTTCAGCTTAGAGTCTTAGTTTCATAAGGCTCTATAGGCATAAGGCATAAATGACATGCCCAAGGTCTTATAGTCAGGATGCATTAGAGATGAGACAACCAGGTCTTCCTTATGCTGAGACTAGATCTCTATACAATGTTACATCTTGAATTTAAGTATTTTTCAGCAGAATTGGTGGCTTTCATTGCTCTTCTATGTATAATCATATATTTAATATTTTGGAAAAGTTTATTTCTTTGAAAACCAATTAGCTTAGTAAGTCACAACAACATCTATAGTTATATATGACTTAGAGTTTGGTAAATCATTGAATCTCTCTGTGTCATACTCTGCTCACAAATGACAGGAATGGACCTGATGATGAAAACAGTCCATTCCAAATTGGCATCCTTGTGATTATCTTGTGTTCTGGACTTGTAGTCCTATGCATACTACACCTTGTAGCCAAAAGCTGAGACACTGCTACCTGGGAAAAAAACAAAACAATTTTTCCTTATTATTTATACCCACTACATTTGCATGGTACTCATAGCTGAGCTTCCCACAGCACATCTTTTCCACAATTAAATTGTTTATAAGGCCCTTCCTAGGGAGAAGACTAATCTCTACTCTCCAAGCAAGTGCGGTTAGAAAATAGAAGTGGATTTTGTGATAATGGAAGAATACTGAGTGAGGATAGTAATAAAAGTTCATGCTTTAAAATTTGCAAAATATTTTATATATGTTATTTTATTTAATCTGCATAAAAATCCTGTAAATGAGGTGCTATTGATACTCCCATTTTATAGATGAGGGAAAGGAGACTGAGTGAGATGAAGTGACTTGCCCAAAGTCATATAAGTACTAAGGGCTAAGGGGACATTGAAACTCAAATCTTCCCAGTTCCAAATTGCGCTCTCTAGAATACCTAAGTACTCATTCTCCCTCAGCAATCAGCTCTCTGTCTGACATTGACCATTCACTCTCTACAGATGTGATCTCTTGGAAGATTTAGGGAGTTGAACTAAATAATCTCAATGCTCCATTTCACTTTTAACATCACATGGTTCGCTGTCTGAATCATCATCTCTATCTTGCCAAATCTAATGATCGTATGTGACAATGATTTTGCTAAATATTTGTCAGAGAACTAACATTCCAAGATGTTAATAGTGTGATAATATACAGAATGAAAATCAAAACAGATGGTTCTAAGTTTCATGAAAATTACATGCTAGGTGAAGTATGAGAGTTTTATGTTTACCAAACATTCTCATCTCTTGGCCATAGTTTACTTCTGTATAGCCATTGGTCCCATGAGAGAAGAATGGAAATTTAGCAAGTTAGAAGGAAAGAAGAAGTAGGGAATACATAGTTTTCTCAGTCATTGCACATAAACAGCTCTACAGAAACCTAAATTTCAAAAATTAATTTTCTTTCTGTTAACCAAAACAACTGGAATTTAGTCTCTAAAAACTGGGCAAAAAATGTCCATGTTTAGGATATGTATGTCACAGAAAGCATACAATATTTTGCCATTGGAGAAACAGGCACTCTGGTCTTTTTTTTTTTTTTCATGACTAATTCCCTGTATGTCCTTGAAGAAATTCCTTTACTTTTTTTTTTATTCCTTGGTCTTTCCATCTATTAAAGGATGCTAATCACCCCTTGGAGTAAGATATGATGTGTATTTTAATGAGTTCATATTAAAGAGTGTTGGAATCTTTTCATGAAAAGCTTTACCAAATCTGGTAATAAACTTGTAACTATGAAGTTATTTAAGAGTAGGACTTCTATCAGACTATTAAAAATAAAGGTTAAAAAAAAGTTTCTTCTGCAAATGTATAAAACGACCATGTAATGATGATCACCCAGTGAGACTGAGTATCTAAATGTATGGAGGTCAAGGAACAAGAGGAAATGAAAGAGAGAAGGAATGTTCCTCAGTTCTTTCTGTCTCCTTCTATTCATTTTAACATCACAAAATTTAGGTTAGAAAGTGAGTTGCATTGTAACAACAACAACCACAACAAAAGTCATACACTCTATGGGGTTGAAATGAATTGCAGTGGTTTTCAACCTTCCTAATGCTGTGACCCTTTAAAACAGTTCCTCACGTTGTGGTGACCCCCAACCATAAAATTATTTTCGTTGCTACTTCCTAACTGTAATTTTGCTATTGTTATGAATTGTAATGTAAATATCTGATATGCAGGATGTATTTTCATTGTTACAAACTGAACATAACCCACAGGTTGAGAACCACTGAATTATAGGATGAACTGGATGGATCTCTGGCAAGATATCAAAATTAGGTCATAATGTCACAAGCCATATTTTCTATGGAAAACAATAGTTACCAATTAATGAGGACAGTGGAGATAACATTAATGGTGGCATGTCGTAAGACAGTTGCATACCCATTAGCACCATTCTCATTGAAAGATCTTAAACTGGAAAATGGCCAAACTGCTTTGGAAAATCTCAACTTGTAATATAAGGGTAATTTGGAAAGGGCCACATAGTAATAAATATGGCTACAAAGCCTCTTGCTCCCCCTTCTTTTAGAAGCCTAGGTAACGGGGAAAGAATTCTGAGCTTCTGGAGGTTTCCTCACTGGTATCCTACAATACGAAATATGTTAACATAAGGTATTCCTCTACAGCCCCTGAAAGAAGTATTCATTCTACAATCGAATAAACAAACCTTGTATTATTCTAGTCACTTCTAATATACAAATCTTTTCATGTTCACAGTGAGAGCCATGGAAACTAGCAGGAAAAGGCAGAAAAAATGCAGCCTGCCCAGAGACATTCAAACAGTGTCTTATATAGTAAGATTGGTCACATTTGCCTTCCCAGAAGAAATTGCTTATACCGTTACTTTATATTGGGAAAAGCAAAAGAACTTAAGTTGACATCTTTAAAGCAGAAATATTGAAAACTTCATAAGAACTGAAGCGTGCTCTGCCCCCATTTTTTTTCTATAGCATACATCTGTTGAAGCTGAAGAGGGCCTCTAATAATATGAACAAGCTTTTTTTTTTTCCGTTTTGCTTTGCCTTTAAGCATTACCCTTCAAGTACAGGAACCTGCTGAGACAATAAACATGGCTTCCTATGACTGTTCAGTAAATGAAGCTCACTCCAATAACCCAAGGGTACTGTCAATCTAAAATATAGATATGAAAGCTTGAATTAGACATTTTATGATCACTCAACTGTACTTATGCAGCAGCCATATTTAGAAGGAGCCATTTTTTTCCATCTCTTTAAATCATTTTCTACTTTGCCTTCTCACCAGTCCCAGAACCTATCATTTTGCATACTAAATACCACATTACTAAAAATACAGCACAATGAATGGACAGTTATTCTGATTCTCAGAAGGAATCTCAAAGTTGTGGTTTCTTTCAGGCTGCCTGCTTCTATTCAAGACAAGCTGAAACCCTATAGTGCTTTTCTTAAAGTTTCACAATTTCAAGGTGACTATAAGATATTCAGTAACTCAGTGCATGTTGAATAATATACCATCAGTCAGCAATTAACCTTAATATATTTTTTATTCCTTTAGGTGGAATACTTTGCCAAAGTTTGTGAATGCTCAATGCCTTTTGTGACAAAGGAGAAAGAGAGAAGAAAATTTCAGAGGGAAATAAACCAATTGCTTCATAGAGATTCTTTTCCAAATCATTCCAGCTTCTTATAACATACTTTTCAGCTGAAGTGTGTGTGCTTCAGAGATGCAGAAGAGGTGAAAGGCAGAGTATACCTATCTAGTAAGAGAGAACTGATGAAGTCAGGTGGTCACATCTAAATTTGTCTTTTCAACTTCCCCTGAGTCTATTTTACACAAAGTCCAGGAATTTCATGTTGCACAAGGCCTAAATTGAGTTTAAACAACCAGAAAAATGAACGACAGCATGGTCAATCTAGGATTTCTATCCATTTTAACGACTAAATTATTATCTTTTAACTGAATAAGCTGAAAATACCAAATCATATCTACCTCAGTCAATTTTATTTCAGAACAGAGACATATCCATAATGGGACATACCTATCTCAATCCCACTGAAGCACTAACCTTAGTGTGTTTTGCTTTAGCGTGAAAGTAAAAAGAGAGAAAAAAATTCTATTCATAAACTTATTACAGTCCTAAAAAAAAAGATAAAAATAGCGATGTTTGATTTTTTTAAAATACTTCACCTATTCTCTAGAAAAGATTTTTTTTCTTTTCAAAAATCATCTGACTTTGTCTATGCATCGATTTTTTTATAAAAGAACAATTCTTCACAACATTTTATACAGCTAAGTCATCAATACCTAAAATTGGGACTGGAGCACATGTACAATTATTCTCATATTGCCTACATTCGAGAGCAAAGTTTTATCCATAAAACTATATTAATTAATTTCATGTATACATATTCAAATAACATTCATTCTTATGAAGAGAAGCTGAAATCTTATCCAATTGTATCATAATGGTTTTGGTTCTAGGAGGGCTATCTGATTTTCAAAACATTGAAAAAATATTATCATCACCCTTGCTACATCCTAAGCAGCACAAGGGGTTGAGAGGGCCTCCCTTTTGAGACAGATGACTCACTGCACTAAAATTGAATCTGACTTGGAAAATTTCTTTGATGTTGCAATACAATGGTAAGAATATTTATCTTTTATCCATTACTTTTGTAAACCTCAAAAGTAATAATTTTAAAATCTAATAAAGCTTGGCCAGAAAAAGGGATATATATTTGTGTTGAAATCTAAAAGTACCCTTTCATTAGCATAGACTGTAGGATTTATGAAAAACAAAAAAATTCCATGGTGTTTTTTTTTTTTTTGTAAGAGTGATAATTAAACTGCCCGTCAGCCTAGCTATACACTAATTGTTTAGGGAGACAGGGAGACAGTGTTGTATGGAAGATACACTTTAGAAGTGATATCCTGCTGGCATGGAATGATGTTTAAAGAAAAATAAAATAAGGAAAAGGAAACCATAGATTATGGAACATGCTCCTTTCATTTGCACAAACACAAGTGTTTGGCTCAGATAGAAACAGGAAGCTAAAGAATAATCAAGACCATCCCATTAGATATACTGTTATAGACAAAATAACTTAAGGGTCAAGTTACACATTTCCTGATTTTTTTTCTTCCTTAATATTTTGTCTTGTGCGTCTTCCTTTTCCCTCCTCAATCCTGAGCTCATTTGCTATCTGAGTCACAATCTATTGTAACCCTTCCAATAAAATTCATTCATATAAAAATGAATGTTGTAATTTGTTTGTACTCCTAAAATATGTATAAAGAAAGGGAAAACAGAGATTTATTCTGTTATTTATTCATTCACTTACTTACTTCAAGGATCCATGATTTACTTCTACAGTAACACATCACAGCACCTCCCTACCTTATAGGATAATTTAATGAGTTGCTATAGTTCTCTCCTGAGGTTATTGTGTTCGCACTGCAGGGCTTTTTTCACTACAGCATCAGGGTAGCTGATGTCCATTTACTAGACATTTCTAAGTAGAATTCTCGTAAGCATCTCAAACTGAATATATCTAAAACAGAAGTCATTATTTTTTTCACCAAAACCCACCCATCTTCCTAATTTCCCAACTTCTGTTAAGGGTGTCACAATTCTCTCTGTAATCCAGATCCATAACCTTGAAATCATCCTCAGTTCTTCTCTTTCCCTAACTGTACCCCATTGAATCGATTACCGGGACATGTTAGCTCGACCTCAACATTTCTTGTATCAATATTTTTCTCTCCAATCACATAGCCACCACCTCTCTTTCAACCCAAATAACATTTTACATAATCGCATTAGTCTCCCAAATGGTCATTTAACTATCTGATTCAAAGTTACCTTTGTAGATTTTTTTTGCACATTATTTCTTTTCACACAATCTATGGTCTAGCCAAACTGGTCTTAATGCTATCTCTTATGCCACATTCCATCTCCCATCTCTCAGTTTTGCACAACCTAGCTCCCATTCTTGGAATATAATATACTGCCTCCCCAATTCTACTTCTTAGAATCTCTAGAATCTTTTAAAACTCAACTCAAGCACTACCTCTAATATGAGGCCTTTCCTAGTCCCAAAAGATGTTAGTACCTTCTCCTCATTACCTTCTATTTACTTTCTATTTCATCTACTTATATGTGTAGACATTGTTTCCCCTTATAGGATATAAGCCCCTTGAGGACAAGGACTATTTGATTTTTGCCTTTATACTTCTATTACCTAGCTTATTGCCTGGTACATAAGCATGTAATAAATGTTGGTTGGTTGATTGTAACCTGATCAGCCAATGCCCAAATTTCCGATAGTGAGATTACATAGTCTCAGAAACAATAGTATAGGGAATAAAATAACTCATTTTCTTAAATATTGAAGCAAACTTTAAAAAATAGATGTGTATTAAGAAAAGAATAAATCATCTGTCTAGCAAGAAACTCTTTGGAAACCTCACTATAATGTGTCATGTTGTGGGACTATCTTTAGTGAAACTACCTTAAAAATCCTTTCTGATAATTTTTGAAACTAAACCCCTCATTAAACTCTACTGTAGTAATGCCTAAGTAAAGAAATATTGTCATCTTGGAATAGTTTACTAATTAAAAGTCCTCCCCCCACTTATGTTAACATCATGAGTGAAAAATTAGCTGATTCATATTCAAAAATCCCCTTTGGTACCAACTTTTCCTTTTTAGAGACAGCAAAACCAAACCCCTCCTGGTTAGTATTCCTTGACTCAAAAAGTAGCTTGGAATACCCGACACCCAGAATGAAGTAGCTATAAGATACAATTCCTCGGGCACCATTAAAATGCTATTAAATATAACTGATCTACTTGAGAAATAATTCAGAATTCACCAGTCTTAAATGTGTAATTCATCAGATAATAGCCACATATCAGTGGATCATCAATAGAAACAAAAGACTTCCTCTGTTATCAGCCCACATTGGGCTGTCTTGCTTTCTAGGGTAGCATTTATTTACATCCATTCCTGGAAGTCATTTGCATCAATTGAAGCACTAAATTACTGTATTTGATAATGGGACTCTTTGAAGCTTTTTACAAAATATATTATCATGGACTATAATTTTCCTAGGCTAAAAATGTAGAATTCCTTTCAACATGACCTTGCCTAAGTTATAGGAGAGATCTAACAAAAATATTTTTAGAAGTTAGTGTGGATAAAGCTAATAGCTCTCATAAATGAAGAAAGAGGAAGAGATTATTAGCCTTAATTGTTCAGATTCTACCTGGAAGGCTCCCTTTGAAGATAATGGTCAGTTCAATTCATGGGTCCTTGAAAGTGATGAGATTCAGGAGGAGGAAAAGAGAAAAGCAAAACACATAATATGAACAGATGCTTTCAACAGAGTGGCGCTGATATGACAAGCCCCAAAAGGATTACATATTCTTTCATTCAGACTGAAGGACATGTCATTATGGATGCTGCAACTCCTCTAAAGAGAACAGTCCACCACAGAGTAATAACGCTTCATTATAGGTAGATGATATGGACAGCGAATGCAGTTTTCATAAACCAGGTTAGGCTCAAGGTTATTTTTCAAAAAAAAAAAACCAAAATGGATTTACCAGGATAGGGAGAGGATGGTAAAACAAGTTGTTAAATTAAACTAAGAATTTTATTGGGGAAAAAAGTTAATCAGTTCAAATACTGATTTGAACATATCAATGTCTCTTCTAATTCCATTTTTGAAAGAATACACACCAAATTCAGTTAAGATCTCATGAAAGACTCATCAATGTTTTTAATTCCTTTTCCCAGTTCAGTTTCAAGATGAAAAATTGGGATACAACTGAAAGTTCATGATGGTAATTTGTGTGTGTGTGTACTTGTTTTTTGTTTTATGGATAGAAATTTTGAGCTGTGTGTGTGTGTATAACAAACACACAACTTTAAATAACCTTTTTTCTTCTTTTCTCAATATTTTCCCTTTCAGGAAATTTCCTCTGAAGTTTTCTGAAGGAAACCAACAGCTGGTGATAGATCGATTCTAGGAGACAGCTGCTGCCAGCCAAACCACATTTGGGGGAATGTCTGCACTGTTGCTAAATAATCTTCCCCTACAACCACCAGGATTGCTGTCTTCGGGGGTAACTCCTATTCCAATCACATTCAGATGTGAAGATGGGCAAGTTTGTGGTGTGCTTGAGTGTGTTTTATACCTTGGGGAGGGAAGATGTGGCCACTATTATCTCAACCATCTTAAAAAAAATTTAAAAAGCAAAGATTGCTATTGGTACTGAGAAGAAAGACTGTGATGCCTGCTGGAAATGTATATGTTTCTGACCAGAGTGAAGGGGAAATGAAGGGAATGAAAAGAGAATAAGCCAACACCTACTATGTGCCAGGCACTGCATTTAGTGCTTTTTACAATTGTTATCTAATTTGATCCTCATGACAATTCTGTGAGGTAAGTGCTTTTATAATCCTCATGTTACAGTTGAGGAAAATCATCAAAGAGGGGTTAAGTGACTTTCTCAAGGTCACACAGCTATTAAATGTCTGATGCCAGATTTGAATTAAGGTATTTCTGGCTCTAGGGCCCAGGCTACATGAAAGTATGAAAAGAAAAGAAGCAAAGATAACAAAAACAAAATCTCCCCAATACTTTTTCCTGGCCTGAAGGATGAACTGCTTGAAATACTGACCTCCCTGACTATTTCAATGAGGTCAAGAAACTCACTGTCACAAGTGCAATTATGATTAATGATGCTCCTGCTGGTGACAAGAATCTAAGCCTAGTCTCTGGAGTGCAGCAAGACTCAGTAGCCTCTTAGCATTTTGACTCATTGCTCTGGCAAGATATCTATTTGCTGCTTCTCCAGGCTTAGTTTCAACAAGACATCCTCCTGATTCTTTGCAGAGACATCATATCATAAGAAGACAGAGAGGCCAGTACAAAGAACGACTGCTAAGAAGGATAAAACATTAAATTAATTTTTAAAAAAATCTTTTGTACCAAACAGGGAAATGCAGCATAATGAATAATTAAACAATTAATAATGTAATCCTCTTAAAAGCATAGAACCACTATGCAAGAAGATTAAGTGTTTAACAGTTTCCAGCATAATGCAAATGGTAAGGATGAGCCTTTCTTTTCTGCTTTTTTGGAGTAATAGAATTGAAAACACATTTCCGGTTTTTAATTAAATGCTATTAAAAATTTCAGTAATGAGCCTACAACAGCACCAGTGTAATATGGAAGGATTATAAAATAAAAAGGTAAGCCCATAATATGAAGAGCCTTCTGCTGGTGTTTATTTTTCTCTTTTTTAAATAAAGGGGAAAAATCATCCAGCTTAAAAGGGCAAGGACTCTTTCTAAATTCCTTAGTGCACATCACCAAAAGCTAAGGTGAAGAACTAACTATAATAAAGTAACAACTAATCTAATGGATTTGCCTATCAAGTTTGATAATGAAATAACAAAAACAAGGAAAAAATTTGTGAAAAAAAGGAAAAAGATCACAAAGGACCAAAAAAAAGTTTGTATTGGGCATCAGGATGAAAACAAGTTTATGTATTAAAGCAGCAAAGATTTGTTTAATTTTAATCCAACATATGTGCTTCTAATAGTTTTTCACTAATATATCATAAAATTATACTTCTATCAGTTTAGTACTTTCTTTCAATGGCTATTCATAGCCATGATGCTATATCATTTTAATAGCTGGCATGAAGAAATCTGGGTTTTGTTTTCTTTGGTTTCATATTAGGCTATTAAATGAAACAACTTTGGGTTGTGGTCCAAAATGGTGTATCTCCTTTAAAATATCAAGGTACTCATCCCTTAGATGTAGAAGTTGATATCATAAGCCAATTTGAGGAGCAAAGAAGAAATTAGAAGTCATGATTACAAAAAGAGGCTTACAAAAGATAAAATGACAATTTAGATTGTAAGAAATTAAAAGGTCTTTGCACAAACAAACTGAATGTAGTTAAAATTAGAAGAAAAACAGGTAACTGGGTAAAATGTTTGTAGTAAGCTTTTCTGACAAAAATCTTATTTATACATACACACACATATACATATCTATATACACACATATAATGCATATGTGTGTGTGCATATGCATCTGATACAAATATATTTGACTAGGAAACATTCCCCCAAAGATAAAGGATCCAAGGCAATGAACAGGCAGATTTTAAAGGAAGAAGTCCAATCTATTAACAATCAAAAAAATCTTCCAAATAGCTAATTATTAGAGAAATATATATCAAATAAACTCTGAAGTTGTGTGTCAAAATATTGATAAAAAATGACAAAAGAGAAAAATGACAAATATTAGAGAGCTGTACAAATTTGTCCAGCCGTTTTGGAAAGGAAATAAGAACTATAACCCCAAAATTACTAAACTATGCACATCGTTTGACCCAACTATACCTCTAGTGGCCTTGTACATTGAAAAGTTCAAGGAAGGAGGAAAGGATCCATATATATAAAAATATGTATTATAACAGTTCTTTCCATCATAGACCAAAATTGGAAACTAATACAGGGAATAGCTAGACAAGTAATGATTTATAAATATATTATTTTGCTATAAGAAATGGCAAAATGCATAGAAACTGGTAAGAGTTTTATTAGCTGATGAAGAGTTAAGTGAGCAGAATTAGTAGAATAGTTTATATGACAAAAATATTAAAAAGAAAAAATAACTGAATTTAAAATTATGATTGGTACAGTAACAAAAGTTCTAGAAAACTAAAGAAGAAATATCACCTTCCTCCTTCCACAGAGCTGATGCAGTAAAAATACAAAATGAGATATAACTTTTTACACACTGTCAATGAGTAAATTTGTTTGGCTGAATTATGAATATTTATGAGAGTTTTATTTTCAATATTTTTGGGGGGAGTGGGAAGTAGAAATAGCAAATGTAAAATAAATAAATAGATGAATGGATGGATAAATAACTGTATAAATAAACAGAAAAGGAACAAAAATGACAGAGTAGAAGGAAGCAGTATAATTCAGCTCTTCTTTGCTACCACACCTAAGCCAGAGTTTCTCTCACCTGGATTCCCATAAAACAAGAAACTAAAAGATTAGCCATAAGATCAAAGAGAAGGTCTTTTGATTAGATCCAAAAAAAGAAAAAAAAGTCACAGAGTCAATTATTCATGATGGTATGGGGATGTTTTAAAAGCCAATACTAAAAAAAAAAAAAATTAAACAAGTCTAAATAAACTCCAGGGGGAGGGGAAATCCGGGAAAATAGAGACTACATGGACTCTCAAGTGATTTTAACAAATGTTCAAAGAACAATTCATTTCAATATTACAAAAATTGTTCACAAAAACAGTAAAAGAATGTATCTTACCAAAGTCTTTCTGCATACAAATAGCCTCGATACCAAAACCAAGGAAAGTTAAACCAGAGAAAGAAAACTATATACCAATATCACTAATCCATATCAGTACAAAAAATTAAGCAAAATGTTAGCAAAGAGCCAATAGCAACATGTCCAAAAAAATTACACTATTACTAAGTTTGATTTATACAAGGAATCCAGAGTTTATTCAATATTAGGAAAATTATAAATCTAATTGGACACATTAATAACAAGAACAAAAATCACGATCATATCAATAAATATGAAAAATCTTTTGAGAAAAACATCCATTTCTCTTTAAAACAAAAACATGGAATGAGATGGACCTTTCATTACCATGGCAAGTAGTATACATAAACAACCAAGAGCCAGCATTTTATATAGACTAGGGACAAACTATACTCTTATTAATAAGATCACGGATGAAGCAAGGATATCCATTGTTACTACTTATATTTTAAAATCCGATCAAATAAGCATAGGTAAAGAAGAAATAAAAAGTATTACTTTTTACAGATAAAAATTAATTGAAATAGTATCTTCAGCAAAACTGTGGGACATAAAATAAATCCAAACAAATCATCAGCATTTCTTTATAATGGCAATGAACTCCTATAGGAAGAGATAAAGGGAAACTCAATTTGAAATAATCATACAATGTAAAAAATACTTGAGCATCTACATACCAATACATAAGAAATATATGAATATAAGTATAAAACACTATTAAATAAGCAGAACTGGTCATTGTAGAAATATTAATTACTCATAGATAAACCAAGCTGGTATAATAAAAAAAAAATGGTAACACTAAATATATTGATTTGTTTATTCAGTGTCAAATCAAGTTGCAAAAGGACTAATTTACAGAATTAGAAAAATAATAATGAGCTTCATATGGAGGCACAAAACACCAAGAATATCAAAGGAAAACCTGAAAAATAAAGTGAGAAGGAATGAATCCAGGCAGTATAAAATCTAAAGCAAAATCTCAAAAAATCATTAATTCTCAAAAATTGCTGGGTAAATTGAACAGCAGTCTGGCAAAAATTATGTTTACACTATCAGCTCACATCATACTAAAATAAGGATCTTAATATAAAATCTCTATCTTAATTCATAGATTAGAAATTAGAAAAGTGAAAATTAAAGTAACTGAGATTTTACCTTACCCTTATCATATTGGAAAAACAAAGAAAGGAAGGAAAGAAGAAAGGAAGGAAGGGAAGGAAGGAAGTGAAGGAAGGAAGGAAGGAAAGAATGGGGGAGAGAAAATGACAAATTGTGAGAACCTGTGGGAAAACAGGTACATTGATATACTGCTGGTGAAACTGTAAATTAGTCCAGCCATTTGGAATTATGTAAAAAAAATTTACTAAACTGTGTTTGCTATGTAACCCATCAATACCCTTACTAAGCCCAAAGAAATCAAAGAAAGAAGAAAAGGTTCTATAAGTTCTATATGTACAAAAAATGCACATATCTATTCTTTTCATAGTAACAAAGAACTAGAGACTAAGGGGGTTCTCATTGACTGGGGAATGATAATTTTTTATATGTGAACAAAATGGAATATAATTTTTCCATAAGAAAGGAAAATAGATATTTTCAAAAATATCTGCAAAGATTTATACGAATTGATACACAATGAAGTGACCAGAAAGAGAAAAGTACAGTTATCTCTTCCACATTGCAACTTTCCTCATAGCTGTTTTAATATGTCATAGGTCAACATAAGAAATTACATGGAAATTTAGGGGACTTTTGCAGAAGTCACAAAGTGAAGACCAGCAGATGACACAGGAAAAATTTAGAAAGTAAGAAATGCAAAAAAAAAAGTATAGCATTGTATAATATCAACATATTTTATCCTTTAATGCCATAATAATTCAGACTTCTCTGGAATGAAGGGCCAAAATTTTTATGAGGATTTTCCAAATTTTGGGGGTACCATAACCCTAAACCTTGCAATGTGGAAGTGAAAACTGTAATTTATACTGTAACATCAACTTTGTAAAAGTAAGCCATTTTGAAAGACTTAGTAATGTGATCACTGAATTTTTTTTATGATTTTAGAAGATAGATTAATAAAAATGCTGCCACATTATAGTAGAGTGATGCTGGATTAATTTGCTAAATTAGAAATACATTTTTGCACATGGAAACTATGGGAAAATGATTTGTTTGACTATGCTTATATGATATAGGGGTTCTGTATGTCCTCCCTTTCTCCCTTCCTTCTTTCCTTAATTCCTTCCTTTCTTGCCTTCTTTCTTTGTTTTATTCAGTGGATAAGGAGAAGTGAGGGATAAAACTAAATATCCGATAACTGAAAAAATAAATGCCTTAACAAAAATAAACATTTATTTTTTTTAAATGTCACTGTGAGAGGTCTCAGCCCACAGATGCCAAAGACAACTGAGAAGATCAGCAGGAAAAGTCTGTTGCATCTGGGTGAGAGTGGAGCACAGTCCAGCACAGGCCACACCATCTCCTGGCTCAGCAATCCAGGAGCAGGCCTTGGGAGTCACTGAATCCATGGCAGCAGTTGCTGTTTCTAGAGCTCTCAGCCCACAGATGGTAAGAAGGTCAAACAACTGGTCAGAATTATATTATAAGGATTTCTTTGCTAGCACTGAGACAGGACTCTCTTGTTCTGTCCATACTCAGATCAGGTAGCAGTCCTGAGTGGTAGTCCCAGGGTGAGGAGGAGCACTAGCACAATAGAAACTGTGGAGCAGAAACCCTCATAAAAATTCCAGGGCAGAAAAGAGTGCTTGTGGTCACTCACAGACCAGAGTAGAGTCCAGGAGAGTAGTAAACACCTTTCCTTAGATCATACCACCTTGGAAGAATTGAAAACTTACAGGTCCTTTGAAGTAACTCTGAAAACAACTACACAAAACCACTAAAGCTTGGAACAGTGCTTGCTCCACTCTGGAAGCAGAGCTCTACTTTAACAAAGATTTTAAAATAAAGTAACAGAGTGGGAATATAAGTAAACAACAGAAAAAAATTCTGATCATAGAAAGTCACTATGATAACAAGAAAGATCAAAACACACACTCAGAAGAATTCAACAAAATCAAAGCTTCTACATCCAAAGCACCAAGAAAAATCAGAATTGGTCTCAAGCCATGGAAGAACTCAAAAAGGATTTTGAAAATCAAATAAGAGAAGTACAGGGAAAATTGGGAAGAGAAATGAGAGTAATTCAAGAAAATCATGAAAAACAAGTCATCAGTTTAGCACAGTGGTTCTCAACCTTCCTAATGCCACAACCCTTTAATAGAGTACCTCATGTTGTTGTGACCTCCAACCATAAAATTATTTTTGTTGCTACTTCATAAGAGTAATTTTGCTACTGTTATGAATCGTAATGTAAATATCTGATATGCAGGATGTATTTTCATTGTTACAAATTGAACATAACCCACAGGTTGAGAACCGCTGGTTTAACACTTTTAAAAGAAGACTAGACTAAATGGCAAAAGAGCTAGAAAAAAGCCAATGAGAAGAATGCCTTGAAAAGCAGAATAGACCAAATGAAAAAAGAGGCACAAAAATTCACTGAAGAAAAAAAAAAACTCTTTAAAAATTGGAATTGATCAAAAGGAAAAGGAGGTTAAAAAAAACCTCACTGAAGAAAATAATTCCTTAAAAATTAGAATGCAGCAAGCAGAAGTTCATGACTACATAAGAAACGAAGAAACAATAAAATAAAACTAAAAGAATGAAAAAAAATAAAAGGGAATTTAAAATATCTTATTGGAAAAACAAATAACTTGGGAAATAGACACATGAGAGAAAATTTTAAAATTATTGGACTATCTGAAAGCCATGATCAAAAAAAAAAGCATCATCTTTCAAGAAATTACCAAGGAAAACTGCCCTGATATTCTAAAACCAGAGGGTAAAATGGAAATTGAAAGAATCCACCAATCACCTCCTGAAAGAGATCGCAAAAGGAAAACTCCCAGGAATATTAGAGCCAAATTCCAGAGCTCACAGGTCAAGGAGAAAATATTGCAAGAAGTCAAAGGGAAACAATTCAGGTACTGTGGAGTCACAATAAGGATAACACAAGATTTAGCAGCTTCTCTGTTAAAGGATCAGAAGGCTTGGGATATGATATTATGGAGAGCAAAAAAGCTAGGTGAGATTATAACCAAAAGTCACCTACCCAGCAAAACTAAGTATAATCCTTCAGGGGGAGAAATGGACATTCAGTGACATAGAGGACTTTCAAGCATTCTTGATGAAAAGACCAAAGCTGAAAAGAAAATTTGACTTTCAAGAACAAGACTCCAGAGAAGCATAAAAAGGGGTGGCTAGGTGGCACAGTTGAATAGAGCACCAGCCCTGGAGTCAGGAGGACCTGAGTTCAAATCCAGCCTCAGACACTTAACACGTACTAGCCATGTGACCTTGGGCAAGTCACTTAACCCTAATTTCCCTGCCCTCCCCCTTCCAAAAAACAAAACAAAAAAAAAGAGACAGAGGGAAAAGCATAAAAAAATAAACGGGAAATGGAAGTCATTAGGCATTTAATAAGGTTAAATTATTTACTTTCTTACATTGGAAGATGATACTTTTAACTCATAAAAACTGTTCCCATTATTAGGGCTTTTAGGAGTATATATAGACAGAAGGCACAAGTGTGAGTTGAATATGAAGGGATGATATCTAACAAAATAAAAATAAAGGGTGAGAGGAATGGGAGAAAGGGAAAGGGAGAGGTAGACTGGGAGAAAGGGAAAGGGAGAGGTAGACTAGGGTAAATTGTCTCACATAAGAGAGGCAAAAAAAAAAAAGCTTTTACAGTGGAGAAGAAGAGGGTAGAGGTGAAGGAGAGTGGGTGAACCTTACTCTCATCAAAATTGCCTAAAAGAGGCAATAACGTATACACTCAATTAGTTTTGAAATCTACCTTACCCTAGAGGAAAGTAGGACAGGAAAAAGATAAGAGAAGAGAGACAGAAGTGAGTTTCTCAAACATATAGGGAACTGAGTCAAATTTATAAAAATTTATAAATTTATATTCTTTTCATCGGTGTTTCCTTTGACAAGACGCCTATTATGGAAAGGTTTCGCATGACTGCACGTGTAAAACCTATATCAAAATGCTTGCCTGTCAAAACCTGTACACAATCACAGACACATCGTACATATGATGACCAACCTTGATAAACTGGACTATCCTCAACAATGCACAGCTAAAGACAACTCTACAAGCCTCAAGAAAGAAGGAGATACCTAAACTCAGAGAAAGATATA
>CM053591.1:123023448-123067292 GCA_028646515.1 Pseudochirops corinnae | reverse complement strand
ATATATATATATATATATATATATATTATATATATATGTATGTATGTATGTATATATTATTATTATTCATATGTAACTGAAAATTAAGATATACAGGCACTCTTGCCCTAATGGAAAGTCAGAGGGGTGATGGGGAAGGATTTGGGGAGAGCAGATAGGGGGAGGGGGTAAACATGGGATCGCTGTTTTGGGATGGTGGGTAGGGGAAAGATGAGGAGAAAATTTGTAACTCAAAATGTTGTGGAAATGAATGATGTAAACTAAAAGTAAACAGAAGTTAATAAAAAAAAAAGAACATCATACTCTCCTCCCTTTGGATCCCTTTATTGACTGACTTCTTTCTCATTGGCAGATAAATTCAGCTTATGTAGTATTAGTTATCTAGAAAGAGTACTAAATAAGGTCTACAAGAGATAAGGAACTGTCCAGCCCCATGGCTTAGCCTAAAGATCTGAACTCAAGGCTACCTTTAACTTACTCACCCAAAACCTATACAAGACTACCTTATCATATAATAGAAAGTGGTGACTTGACTTAGAAGTAGGGCTATATAATAAACACTAATCCTACCTTCAGGGAAGTGACTAAAAATCCTAGGAAAGTGGTAGACCAAAGGAGGGATAGAGATTGGTGAATTGTTCCCATTCAAAAAAAGTATTAACGTCTAGAAAGGGAATGTTGATACAGTCATCCAAAAACTTATTTTAATGGATCACATAAAAATTTCCCTATGTGCCCATATGAAACTTTTTTATATATATGTGATAAATATAATATATATACATATATATACATATGCATATATATAGTCAGATAAGTGGGTAGATGGATAGATGAATAGATTTGATTCCTGCCAATGTATTCAATTATCATTGATCTTTAAAGAGTGTGGAAAAAAAGCTACTTTGGGGCTCATGTGATGGTCAAATTGTCCCTGTAGGCTGAGGTCAGAAGAGCCAATTATTATTTTGGCATCAATAATTTGCATATTAAATGCTCATTAACTGATAAACCACTTAATGAGTAAATGATATATGTGTGTGTCAGAGGCAATATAGTATAAGGGATCTGGATCTAGGGATCTGAACTAAGGAAGGAATATTGAAAGTTCCTAATGCACGAAAACATTTCTAACAGCATTATTTGGGATAACAAAACTAAGTACCCAACAACTGAGGAATGACTGAACAAATTGTGTTATATAAATGAAATTTAATGCCACTGATCCGTAAGCAGAGGTTTGCTGGTGAATGGTTAACAACTGATACTCTGGGGGGGAAACGTACACACAACACACTTTTAAGCTTAATCTGCATTATTAACGTTTTCTCCATCACTTTCCTAGGTCTAGACAATCAATAAAACAACAAATCAAGTCCTGATTTGTAGTGCTTGCAAATTTCTGAGGTTTAAATGCTCACACTGAAAATATAACAATTGGCTTTCAGTTCAAGTTGGCTCCGGCACACCCCTATTGAAATATGCTGAGCATGAAGAATATGAAGAACCATGGGGAGAACTTTCAGAAGGGATAGAGTGAAGAAAGCCAAGTCAAAAGAATTCTACATACGATGACTGCATGAATATAAATATGACCAAGAAGAGAGGCAACAAAGCTCTGGTCAAATACTAAGGTTGATATTTGCACCATACTGCCAAACTTTAAAGGCATATCCTTCGTTTCTGTAAATCATCAATAATTTAAGTGATTGGTGGAAGAGGAGAGTGGAGGAAAGGGAATGCACTTTCTAAAGAGATCACAGATTCACAGACTCAGAACTCTAAGGAAACTTTGCAGTTGTCTAGTCCAACTTTCTCCTTTTAAAGGAAGCTGAGACCTAGAGAAAGGATCAATCCATGGTCATCCAGCTAGTTAGTGGAAGAGGTGGTTATTTGAACCCAGATTATGTGTCTTCCACTCCAGGATGATCTTCCTCTGTGTCATACTATTTGGGTATTTGCTGGGAAGTATCTGTTATATTAAAAGAATATAAATATCAGTAAAATAAACAATGAAAAGCAGTGATAGAAAAACCAAGCTATAATCCCCAACCCTCTCTTCACTAGCTATGGGACTTTATGTCAGAATACTATTTTCCTTATCTGTCAAATTTTATACTCCCTTCATTGAGTTGTGGTAAGAATCAAATGGGTCAATGTATGTAAGATATTTTGCAACTCTAAAGTATTATATAAGGGTAAGCTAGTGTTATCCCTGTGAATTATCTGCTTATATTTTCCTGTATAGATAAATTCTCTCTTTTTTCCCCTACTCATATAATTACTAATAGAATATTAAATTAGCAAATGATGGGAAAGCCATATAAATTATAAAGCTATAGCACTCAGTAGTTCTGCTCTGCCTAAGTTTATAAGGATCATTAGCTCCACTAAGCAACCTAATTGTTAAACCTGCTCTTCAAGGCTACTGGAAATTTCTTGCCCTGCTTGAGATGCATTAACTCTAAATTCAGCACTTCTTATCTTCAAAGAGACCGTGCAGGCTTTTAATGTGATGACAAGGAGTGAGACTTTGAGCCTGACATGGGTTGGTCCATATACCTGCAGCATTTTAAAAAATGTAATAGCTAGGAAAGTAGGAAAGAGATTTAAATTAATCTGTGGAAGAAAGGAAGGGAAGCATGGTGTCAGGGAGAGATCACTGCAGATCCAAATCCCTATTCTACTACTTACTACTTATATGACCATGGCAAGTCACATCCTTTCTGGACCTTAAGTTTTTTCATTTGCAAAACGAGACACTTAAACTGAACATCTTTCAAGTCCCTTCCAGCTCTAAATCCTATGAAATGTAAAGAAGAAAAAGGAATAACAAATTATATTACATTGAAACACCAGAAACTAAGAAGTGGGCGATATCATGAAAGAATGAGTATCCCACTTTGAAATTCGTAATAAAAGTACAAAGAAACAAAGAAGAAAATCAAGTGTGTAAAATACAATTAGAAAGTGCAAAGAAAGTAAGACAGAGTTTACATGATAAAGTGCTTAGAGGTTAATAGTAATGCTTTATACCTTTAACCATATAGACTTTTGTATATATTACATCAGGTTGTTCTCACAACAGCTATTTGAATAAGTAGGGATACAGACTTCACTTTCAAGGTTGTCTTTCCTTTATTCTACATGTATCTTGTACATAACTAATCATTTACATTGCATTTCCCCCATTAGAATGTAAGTCCTTTGAAGGCAGGCATTGGGTTTTCTTCCTTCCCCCTTCCTAGAGCTTAGCAGAAAGCCTGACACATAGTAAATGTTTAAAAAATATTTGTAGGTTGATGTTCATATCTATGTTCCTCATTCTATAGATGAGGTAACTGAGGTTGAGACATATAAAAATGACTTATCCAAACTGAAACAGCTAGTAGATGGCTAAACCAGGACTCATACTTAAATATTCTTACTTAAACATCATTGCTTTTTCCACCACATCTCAATGATCAAAATATGAAAATGCCTAAGAAATTGGAAAGGGGTAGGATAAAAACATCAATCCATGCTAGGTTTCAGATAACAAATGTCTCCCTATCTTGGCCTAGTGCAATTCTGGACCACCATTTCCGAACCAAGTCTTTTATACCCATTCAATTTTTTACTTACTCATTCCCTCATTCATTAACAGAATTGTACTCTATATGAGTACTTTAGTAACTGTTACATGCTTCCAAAGTCAAGTAGTTAGTATTTATTCTCTCAAGGATAATGACTTTTCTCCCTCTAAAGTATATGAAATCAATGGTCTTTATAATGATCACAAAGACATCTATGATAATAATTTAGAACCACATGCTAGTGTTTCTAGCAGTCATAGGTAAGTTTTCATGGTCTTAGGCACCTCTTCCTTCATTGCCTCTTCCCATGCCTATTCACTGATCACAACTATAATAAAGAAGTACATTAATGGAACTTTAATTAAGAACAAAAATGGCTAAATAAAACACAGAATATAAGAACTATGAGAAATGCACTGTACTGGGAAATACAATTATTAAAATACTAAAAAAAAAAAAAAATCCTGCAACCATTCCAAGCTAACGTATCATTTATTTTTATAAGGCCCCTTAGGCTGATATTAACTGTGTAAAACAAACCAGGGATAGGAAAAGAAACAATAAAAACAGTATAACCATTACCTTAGAGTAACTTACTATTTCATTTAAGTAGTACAGGCAAATGTTAACATCACATTATAAAAAATCTCTTGGATTTTACACTGAAGGACACCAACCAATGAAAAGTGTACCTGACACATCACATGCTGGCCTGAAGTTCTGCATAGATGAACTGAAGAAGAAATATGATCATTTCCTCTAAAAGACTTTGCTTTTTTCTCTGTAAGGCTGTTCCTGGAGTTCCTTCTATGGAGAACTGTTCTACCCTTGTCCTCTTATCAATTTTCTTTGTGTATAACTTTGACAGAAAGAGAAAGAGAGAGAGAGAGAGAGAGAGAGAGAGAGAGAGAGAGAGAAAGAGACAGAGAGAGAGAGACAGAGAGAGAGAGACAGAGAGGGAGAGAGAGAGAGGGAGAGAGAGAGAGAGAGAGGGAGAGAGAGAGAGGGAGAGAGACAGAGAGACAGAGAGAGAAAGAGACAGAGACAGAGAGAGAGACAGAGAGAGACAGAGAGACAAAGACAGAGGGAGAGAGAGAGAGAGAGAGAGAACCATCTGCCATTCTACATCTTAAGATTCTTAGCTTACCTAGCAAAACTAATAATCAATTCACACTATGGCCTCTAATTGACTGACTAGGAGCCTGGTATTGAAAAGATGGGTTAGTGTTGGGGGAAGTGTGGGGGACTTAAGAAAGTATCCCAGTTATTTGGCATCTGTGATAAAGACTCATGTGCCTCAATGTATACTTTTGCATTTAACAAAAAACAATGTGGTCTAGGGTTAGTGTAACAGACTAGTGCATTAGGACCTTGGCTTACATTTCAAGGTCAACACCCATGTGCTTATTTACTTTTGGTAAGTGCGTCAATATCTCTTGGTCATGGATCAGAGAATAAAAGATTTAAAGTCAACATATGGGTCTGAGAGTTTCACTGAGCCCAACTTTTTTGTTTTACAGATAAAGAAAGTGAAGACCAAGGAGGTTAAATGATTTATGCAAAGTCACAGAGGTTAACTAAGCACCAGAGAAAGGTTTTGAAGCCAAATCCTCTAACTCAAAACTCACTTCTCCATATACTACAGTTTTGTACCTCCTAAGAAAACAGCCTTCTAACTGTTCCTTCCTGGCTTCACAAAGACCATTAGCTGATAATAAGGAACATTTGTAAGATAGATGAACTCCTCAGAGATGGGAGTATCATTAACTATGGGAGTATTTGTAACTATGGAGCAGTGTCAATATAGCTCTTGACAAACCAAAAGACTCTGCTGCCCTCACACAGTAGGTACATAATAGAGCTGGCCTGACCCTTCCTGAAGTAGAACCTCCACATGGTCTCATAAAAGAGCTGAATCTGATGAATAGTAAAATCATGAATCCATTTGGAGGATTTTTTTTTCTTTTTTGAACAAAAGGTTGGTAGAACTCCTAAGTCCTTCTGATATTTAATAAAAGCCAGCATCTTTGCTTCACCTACTTCAAATTACACAGCCTCATCCTAGGGCCAGACCTGGCCTTCTTATAAGCACTGATGCTTGAAGCACAGCTATAACAAAAGACTGGACTGACAGTTTTCTTTGCCTCTAGCAACCATTCAATGTCCTGTTTTATTTTATTTGGCTTTATTTGGCTTTTGGTTGGCCACCCTAATCGACCAGCCGGGAGCAACTACAAACATAGCTCCATTCCTGGAGACCATTCAATCAGTCCTCATACACTCTACCTTCTGGGGACAGAAAACATCTGGAAAGGAATCATGGGACCCCTTTTTACAGACACACACACATTATCTGCACATGATCCCACACATGTAGGAACACACTCCTAGAGTGTATTGGCACTGTCTGCCGAGCTGAGTGTGTTGCCAAAGAACAATGACGGTCTTCAGGGATGAGTTCAGGAACTAAATGTAAGACTTAGTCACTAATGACCTCACAGAACTGAGAGGGTCTCACAATTGCTGCCTGGTAGTGACTGTAGGCTAAAAAAAAAATTCAATAATCTTATTGAAAAGGTCCAGATCAGGACAATGGTGGGGGCAAGGGAGAGGAATAGGGTGAGGTATCTGGAGGGACCAAACCAGCAAAGAAGGCAGAACCTGTATTCTTTAACTGGACAATAAGAAGAGTTATAAAGGAATTTAATTTTCTATTTAAATTTAGGAAAATACAGAGGAAGATGAAAGTGATCAGTCCCAAGTTTTAAATGCCATCTAACAATATGAGAATAAGTGCTCATATGAATAGCACAGCACGAAATTTTAAAAACCAATAAAATGAAATACTTCTGCACACAATAGAATTTTTTGCTGTAGAGTTCAGAGAATCAAATGCAGTAACTATATTTTAAAGGGGGGAGAACTAAATAATTTTATGACCATTATAAAAAAGGAAACAGGCTTAATTTGAGGCAGGGGGTTAGATATGGGGGAGATTTTCTAAAATGTGAAAGGACCCTGAACCTAGCAAAGTTGAACTTTTCAGGTTGCTACAAAAATCCTCTGCCTTTTCTGATCCCCATTTTTTCACTCATGATCCTGGAATATGCATGATTTGGGAATAACTCTTCAATTCTTATTATCTACCTGTCACAAGCAAGCTGTTGCCAAGATCAGTCACTTTCTTTCCCCCTCTAAATTCTGTATTTCTAATTTGTGGCCCCTTTCCTGACTTCATTATCTCTTTTCAAGTGCTTGAGTAAATAAAACCTGGTAACTTTGTCTTAGTACTACTAAAACTTTCTCTAGGCATTCATCCTCTCCCCCATATATTACCATAAGAAAGCAGAGGGTGTGTGTATGGGGAGGGTACACGCGCATGCATATATATATATATATACATATATATACATATATATATACACATATATATAATATATACACAAATGCACATAACATACATGTATATATGCTTATGTATATGTGTCTTTATACATGTATGTGTTTGTTCCAGAAGTTCAAATTACATTACAGGGGCCCCCAGAAGAAATTTAGGGCAATTCTTCAACTAGAGGTTTAAGGTCACTTTTCCCACATGCTGGGCTTTCCCCATAATTATAAGTGGATGGTAGGGAGAGAATATAGGCAAGTTTTAGAAAAACCAGCACTATACCAAAGGTTCCCCACTCCATTCCCTTATGCTACAATCATTCCCAAATAACTTCTCTGGTCATGACTCTGGATAAGGAGGGGAGAGAGAAGCTCTGGTAAAAAAAAAAGCAAAACCACCAGCTGGCAGTAGTATCAACAGCTGGAAGAAAACAATGACCTCTGGGATTTCCAAGGAGTCCAGCAGAAGGGAGGTAGGAAGAAGTTGTATGAGAATTAAATCAACAATGAAACGGGGCCTTCTGTAGCTGCCTCACTCATTGGACCTTCAGTTTAGCAGTGAGAAAATGTTACTGCTGAAAATACACTAGATCTAGAAGGCCTGGGCTCAAATCCAAACTCAGACACTGGCTATATGATCTTGCTTGGGCAAGTCACTTAAATTCCGTGGTCTTTAGTTTCCTCATATGTAAAATAAAAGGATTAGACTAGATCACTTGTATCAAATTCAAATAGAAATGGGGGCCACTAATCCACATGAGGATTACTGTGGTCCACCTATTGACTTAGACTTAAAATATAATATCATCTGTATTTAATTTTATTTCAATTTTTTTGCATACTCTCCATTTACATTTTAATCTGATTCCCACCACACTCAGGAGGGTTGTAGGCCATATCTGACACTTTTGGAGCAAATGACTTCTAAGATCTTTTGAAATATGATTTAAGGGGTGGCTATGTGGTGCAGTGAATAGAGCACCAGCCCTGGAGTCAGAAGGACCTGAGTTTAAATTCAGCCTCAGACACTTAACACAAAAACTAGCAGTGTGACCTTGGGCAATTTACTTAACCCCAATTGTCCTACCTTCCCCCCTCCAAAAATGAAATTTGATTCAGGGCAGAGAGAACATAACAGTAACACAATAATTATAGATGACAATTTATTTAGCACTTTAAGTTTTACACAGTCTTTCATAAATATCTTCACAAATTATCTTCATTTTTGCAGGTGAAGAAAATGAGACTTAGGGGGATAATGTGACTTGCCCTTGGTCACATACCAGCAAGCATGAGGCAGGATTTGGGCCAAGGTCTCCCCTGACTGCAAATCCAGTATATTTTATCAACTATACCACACTGTCTTTCATGGCACAAGCAGCACAAATTGGGAATTTTCATTAAAAAAAATATTTTATGACTAATATACTCCTATTGAGGGAGTTAAAATGGCATATTAGATCAGACATTAAGGTTTTACATATTTAAAGCAGAAATATATTTCCCTGATTTTTACTGACATAGCACTATTTCTGGGTGGATTAGTGATGGACAGAGCACATTCTTTGTAACACTTCCTAATGATTTGTCATATGTTTGTTCTGACACATGATATGAATATAATATATTAAAAACCACTATCAACTTTGTCCATTGGGAAGAGCTGGCTAGATAAATGAAGAGACTCTTTAAATAATCACTACATATGAACCTGCAAATTTATAAATTTCGCTATCTCAAAAGCAAGCTCACTCTGAGCTCTTTCTTGAATTTAGATCTAGATAAGTGAATTTCCAATATCCTTTGAGGAGGCAACTGTTGTTTAATGCTACTATTTCATATTTATACAGACTCTTATCATGGTATCTAAAAGCATTTTGCCAATATAACTCAGTATAATACCCATTCTGAGCTCACCATCCCAACTCTCACTGGTATTGGCAGGTTTGGTCCCCAGAGGGGTAGCTACTATTATTTCTCAGCTCCAAGAGTAACCCTACGGCATCTAGGTAGCACAGTGCTGGGCCTGAAGTCTGGAAGACTTGAGCTCCAATCCAGCCTCATACACTTACTAGCTGTGTGATCATGGGCAAATCATTTAGCCTCCATCTATCTCAGGTTCCTCAACTCTACAATGGAAATAATAATAGCATCTACTTCCCAGGATAGCAGTGAGTATCAAAGGGATATTTATAAAGTTCTTAGCACAGTGACTGTAGTAGGGACTACTGTAGTAGATACTACATAAATGTGTTTTCCCTTCCTCATATTAAGAAGAATAGTTATGAATCCTGTCTCCTCCCAAACCTAGAACATACTCTCCTATAAATACACACACACAGTATCTGTGGGGGAAAGAGTGGGAATGAACTTAAACTATAACGGTAGCAAGATAGGGAGCACATGTGGCCAAGGTGACTCAACTCTGGAATTCTAGGGCCTTGACGTCCTTTCGTTCCCTAGAGCACTGGTTCTCAACCTTCCTAATGCCATGACCCTTTAATACTCGTATGTGGGCGTATCTGCATGTGGGCAGACCCACCTGGAGACAGATAGAGGAGTGGTGTTTCGGTTCCTAAGACCATCAGAAATATGTGTTTTCTGATGGTCTTAGGCAACCTCTGTGACCCCTGTGAAAGGGTTGTTCAATCCCCAAAGGGGTCATGACCCAAAAGTTGAGAACCACTGCCCTAGAGGGTCTTCACAAAGTTCATTGTGGGGCAGAGCATCATTGACATGAGTTGCTCAGCTTCTCAGCTGATCTGGCTCCCCACAGGAAATGTTATATCCCCTGGATAGGTGGTCCTACTCGCCTTGCTCCTCATAAGGCATGGTATCTCAGCTAGACAGATCAATCTGCTGCTAGGCTGGTTCACACATGTCCTTTGCTGAGCTGGCTTCTCTCTAGGCTTGGCTGTTCCTAAGCAAGAATAGGAAGGTCATTTGGCTTGCTGCCAGATTAGGCTGGGCAAGTTGCTCAGCCACTGCACTCTTCTCAGGGTAGGAATCCACTGGACTCTCTGGGCTCAATCTCTGAGTGGCAGCTACAATCTTTTGCTATGCTAGGTGATACTGCACTCTGTTCAGCTGTAGTATTACAGTGCTTTTTTCAGCTGAAGTTCTATTATACAGTTTATAATGCCTCTTTTCTTTGTCTTCCTCTGAGCCTCACCTATAAAGTTCATGTCACTATAGATTAAGAGCTAAAAAATGAATCTTAAAGGTCCCTCATTTTACAAATGAGAAAACTGAAACTAAGAAAAGTTAAATGACTTGCTAAGTCATATAGTTAGTAAATATCTGAGGCACCACTCAAATTCAAGTCTCCCAACTTTGGATCTAGCTCAATGAGTCACCTAGGTAGCAAGCAAGAGATAGAAGAGGTCAAGACTTTCCTATTTGACAGTCCTGACTGTTTCAAAGCCAAATCCTTAAGAATGATACTTTCCTCGGCTTATGATGATCAGTCAGTTATACTTCCTAGACTCATTTTAGAGTCTTATGGAGAGGAATATGTACCCATAGAAATTTCATTGTCTTCGCTAGCTTTTTCATTTATAATTTCATCAGACCCTTTTCTAAATTACAGATTACTTATTTATATCTCTAGGCATTCCAATTTACATTTCAATATGCCTGCCTTTCCACCCTTTCAGATCTTTCAGTTTTGCTGAAGTCTCACCTCCTGAATCAGTATTAATCATCTTAACAACAGTACCAGTAACTGGGATGTTGGTCAGTTTGCATATTTTTCCCCCTGGATATTTTAGAAGTTCTTGCTCCATATTCAGGGAAAAAGGCAACAAATCTCCTGAACCATTGAACAGAAAAATATGTAAAGCCAGCTAAGAGAACAAAATGGTGGTGTGTACAAATTGGTACCAACTATAAAAATCTTCAGGGGGAAAAGGGTTTAGAAAAAATATATAGTTTGGGGAGAAGACACTCCCTTGACTGTTTTGAGGAGTTTGCTCAAGTTCATCTCAGTAGATTATCATGATAGAATAAATCCTGTACATTACATTTAAGAGGAATAAATATAAAGACCTATATGTGAGTGCAAATATCAGCTGCATAAGTAGTAGATGATATAAAGCTAGATGGAAGTTTCTGTGAAAAAGATCTCTGAATTGTAGTGGATTGAAAGTTTGAAATGAATCATCTCTGTGATATGGTGGCCAAACACTGATACATTCATAGGCTGCCTTCTAATAGAATCACAGTGTGTCAGTCAAGAAGCATTTATTGCTGTTATTTAGTCATTTCAGTCATGTCCACCTCTTCATAACACCATTTGGTGTTTGCTTGGCAAAGATGCTAGAGTACTTTGCCATTTCCTCCTCCAGCTCATTTTACAGATCAAGAAACTGGGCAAAGTGATCTTCCCAGGGTTACACAGCTAAAGAATGACTGAGGCTAGATTTGAACTCAGGTCTTCCTTGACTCCAGGCCCGCTGTTCTATCCACTGAGCTACCTACCTGCCCTATGCATTTATTGGTTGGTGGTTGTCCTTCATTCTTACAGAAGACCAAAAGGATATCACTATGTCAGGGTCAAGGTAAAATGTGTTATTAAGTGCCTACAAATGTACCAGGCATTGTTCTGAGCTCTGGTGATACAAAGAAAGGCAAAAAACAGTCTCTGCCCCCCAGGAACTCACAATCTGATGGAGGAGACAACATATCGTATAATTAGAAATACGTACAAATGGAGTGGCTAGGTGGCTCAGTGAATAGAGCACCAGCCATGGAGTCAGACCTGAGCTCAAATCCAGTCTCAGACACTTAACACAAAACTAGCCATGTGACCTTGGGCAAGTCACTTAATCCCAATTGCCCTACGTTCCTCTCTCCAAAAAGCAAATAAATAAATAAATACAAATAAGCTATATATAAGGTAAATTAGAAATAATCAGCAAAGGGAAGGCACTAGAATTAAGAAAAACTGGGAAAGATTTCTTGTAGGAAGTCAGGGAGGCCAGGAGGCAGAAATGAGAATTCCAGACTTGGGAGACATCCAGAGAAAATGCCCAGAGCCAAGAGTTGGAGTATCTCATTCAGGGAACATCAAGGAAATCAGTGTTAGTGAATCAAAGAGCATTTGACAGGGCGTAAGGTATAAGAAGATGGAAAGTGTCCAGAATAAAGGTGGGGGGAAGATAGTAAATAAAGAGACAGTGCTTAAGGGGACTCAAATCCTTGGTGTACAGAGATATCTTATCTCTGGAAGGGTACAGAAAAACCTTAAGTATAGCACCTGGGGCACTTCCTCACACCTGGACTCCCTCACAAATGATCTCAATTTCAAGATATTCTGTTGATCAGTATTCATTTAAAACCTTAGATTTATGGACCTAATAAGCCCCTCCTCCAATATATTTACTTGTGTAAGCCAAACAAAAAACTTATTTGTTCAAAAACAAAAAACAATTTTTTTTTTAAGTGAAAGGTTGCCTCCTTACATATTGCATACATGCACAGGGTCATACCTACATAACTTAACCCACCAACAGTAGGCATACACAAGAATATGAAGACATCTAAGAGGTGAGCATTCAGGGAGCCTATGTGGACAGAGACCACGTATAAAGAGTCACATTCCAGTAGCCTATGCATCAATGGCACACATACAGGGGCACATGTGGCCATGGCACTTATAGTATTTGGGCAACTGATATCTTACAGGTTTGCTGATGTCTTCCAGTGATGCCATTACCCTATTCTCTGCTGGTCTCAGCCAGGTGTAATGTCTAAGTTCTCTGTCATTTTGTCTTGGCTGAGTATCACCACTAGTCTGTGTTCCACCAATATGGTCTCTATTACCATCTGTAGGGCATTAGGGCAATCTAAGGTTCTCTGTTCAACCCTGTTATTGTATGATAGCTAGAAACAATCTTACTGACAAAGTCAGAATGACACTCTTTAATGTTTATTCCAGGAGTAGGTAATATTTTATTGTATTTTAAAATGTAAAAATGATTCTTTTGTTCCCAAAAATATAAAAATAGACCCCAACCAGATTTGGCCTATGGAGAGTAGTTTGCTAACCCCCTATCACTTAAATAGAAGCTAACAAAAGCCAGCATAATGTCCTAGTTTAACATTAATCTGTTATTTGGACCACTCTTTCCTCTCTTGACAGGTTCATGGCAAGTTACCCAGACAACCACCTAAGTTGGAGTTAGAAGGTTTCTTTTAATTCTAGTTAAATTCCTGATTGTGATCATGCTTTCTAAAAACTCATTTTGGGAACTCAGTCTATCATATTCATTCATACATGCATACTATAAGTGCTGAGTGGAAATTGAAGCTCCCAAGATCCTCTTTGTCTCATACTTGGAGCTAGGTAAAGCAGGCAGGATCTATATTCTTGCCTTTTATCGTGCATATCTATCTACTCACCACAAAAATTTTCACTTTTGTTTTATATTTTGGTCTTCACAAAACATTGATTTCCTTTCCTTTCCCCCAGGAAAGGATTGAAGTCTCTACAAATTATTTGGGCACATTTAAAACATCTGTGAAAACACATAATGAGCATCATAATTTACCATATAATGTAGTCAAAAGTAATCATTTCAACTACATAATAAAGTGCATATTCAGTTAACTAATACATGGTATCCACATAAGAGCTTCATATAGCAGGTCTGAGCACATGCAGAAACATAGTACATGATCTATAACAGGGTTCACAAACTATAGCCAGAGGATCAAATCCAGCCAGCTTCCTGTTTTTGTGTAGGCCATCAGAACAAATAATGGTTTTTACGTCTTTTAAAATATTTCATTGTACTTTAAAATGCAAAAACAATTCTTAGCTTGGCAGGCTACACAAAAATAAGTGGCAGGTCTAATTTGGCCCTCCGGCTATCATTTGCCGAGCCTTGGCCTGTAACTAATAGACAACAATGTTGTATATACAGCATGAAGAACAAAAATCTCCTGTAATGTGTAGTATAATGCATCATACTGCCGAATTGCATGCAATAGCCACATACAGAAATCTCATACAGGAACATAAGTCATATACACATAGCAATTAGAAATATAATATAGCCAGAAAGTATCTTGAACCCTAAACAGAGAGTTTATACATAATATATGCCAACATATACCTTCAAAACATTTATTACATGCACATTACAAAGGAGTGTTGTTTGGCTATATGGATAAACATTTCTCTTGTTGCTCCTGAAGCACCATCAGCTTGGTTTAAAGGTTCTAGCATTTCTACAGTGACTTAATGTTATACCTTACTTTTGATGTCTACTGGTCTGCAGTCCTAATCCCAAATATGTGGCTAGCCACAGCAGGTTATCATTTTTAAGCCCTACTAGTCTGCATCTTCTAATCATGATCTTATGGCTGATCCAGACTGGTTAGCATTATCATTAGCTACTCTGGCTATAACTTTTACTATGATTAGTATCACCGTCAAGACACTAAGGTGGAAATTTATAAATTAGCCAATGAGTGTGAGAAAAGAGAGCCATTAGAAATCAGGCTTCCATGGTGTGAAATAGATAAAAAATTGCATGACTATGCACAGGTCAGAGAGAGGCGAATACCAGTCCCTACGGGCTCAGTCCAGTGATCCCTTGATATTAGACACCTATAGATACACATGTCATGTCTCACATTAGAATCAAAGATTTCTGAGGGCATGGATTATCTTCATTGTTTTGGGGGGAATTTCTAGAACTTGGTACAGTGCCTGGCAGCACATAGTATGTGCTTAATAAATCCTTATTGACTGTTTGACTGAAGCTTCTGACAACAAAGCTGAACTTCATGTTGTAACTTACTTCTCACAGAGCTCTTCAAGTCTGAGGTTAATGTGAAGTAGTAGGCTTGCTTCAAGTTGATCTCTCAGCCAAGAAATATGCTAATTTTAAATCCCTAGACACACAAGTAAATATTTAAAGGTGACTTTCACCCAAATATGAGTAAGTATGGAGTAAAATCTATGGCCTCATTCTTGGTAGCAATGTATAGATATACCAGATATCTCACAAGTTGACTGGACTATATCTTCTATTTGAGACTCTGGGTCTCCAGTGATTTCAGTAGCACAGACTTAATACATTCAGGCTATGGAGCTACCTGATGATTGCAAGGTATAAGCTTCTAGACTTCTTCATTCCTGTGAAAGCAAACACTTCTCTGAGTGGTTTACTCTTAAAGTCTTTACCTTGGTCAGAAAAATCCACACACAGAGAAATACTTTTCCTGAAACATTTGTACTTCCTTGTATGTATTTGTGCATCCGATTAAACCGTCTGTTACCATGAGGATCTTTCTGGTGGGATGGAATGGTTGCTGGATGAGACAGATAATTCAAAAGAATGGGATTTTTATGACTGGGGAGACCTGGGCATGTTTATAGAAAGATAGAAAGGATACTATGGAGTACAAGAAATTAAAAATGCCTCAGAAAGGTGGGGGTAGGTTGACCACTGCAGCAAGGTCTCATAATGATAGTAGTATCAAACTCAGATAGAAAGAGATCCCCGATGGCTTCATTTTGACTTAGAAAACCACAAATTAACATTATGTATTGTTTTTTATTTATTTTGTTAAGCATGTCCCAACTACATTTTAATCTTGTGTAGGCTATACGGGGAGCAGGCTGTGAATCTTATACCTCAGCTGGAGGAAACAAATAGAAAAGGATTAAAAGATATGGGCAGAACTAGCTCTACCAAAGTCTTGGAAAATTAATTTTGTTTTGGCCAAAAAGAAGGAAGAGGAATTGTTGTTGCTAAGCAGTTTTCAGAAGTGAAGAAAGGTTGCTAAGAGAACTCCTGTTTGGGTGGCTAATTAATTCATTGATTGATTGATGGCCTATGAGTCTATGATTCCAAAAGGAATTTCATTTACCTCCAATAAGAAGTAAAACCAAGATTTCTGATTCTGGTCAAGTTACTTTGAAAGCTCCTTTGTGTTTTACTAGACCAACTGGAGAACTGCACAAAATATAAACAGTGAAATTTGCAAACATTATTTATGTATGGTTTCCTGACCACCCCTCTTTGTCTTAACTGCTCCTAAGTCACTCCTTGGCCTTTTGTCTAGCTCCAGACAATAGAAGATTAGTCTTGGACCAAAGGCTCCACTTAGTGGCTGATGAAGGGAACTGTTCAATTCAACTCAATTCAGTTCAACCAGCATGTAAGTGCTTTCACTCCACATATGATCACAGAGTCAAAATGATAAAATAGAACTGAACAAATATACGGAAAATAAAATCAACATAGTTCCTTCCCTTGAGGAGTTTGAAACTCAGTGGGAAGAGTAGAGGCCAAACTGCTCATTTTGTTGATGAGAAAACAGGCCTGGAGAGGTGGCATGACCAAAGTCAGTCACATAGGTAGCAATGCAGGCATTCAAATCCACAACTCCTAACTTCAGATTCATTGCTCTTTTCAACTACAACATGTTTTCTCTCCCTTCCTTGCCTAGTTATTCAAGAAAGTTGGTTTTACCTTTATATATATATATAAAAAATCCTTCTTATCAGTCCTTTACGAGTCAAAAAACAACCTACATCCACATTATAGCTTGTGACCCTGGTGATATATTTATATCAAAGAGAAAGTCATAAGGTTTGAAGTTATGTTAGACACAATTAAAAACCAATTCCATCAATCCACAAAGTATTTGAAAATGTCTAGGAGTTGCCTTTAGAACCTTCACAAATCTCTCTGTATGCCTTCAACATTTCTAATTAAATGTGCTTTTCCTCAAGCATCAGCTTTCAGGATAAATTAAAAAACTATATTTATTCAATTCTGTGTTTCTATTTTGACTACTAATGTGGCAAAGGTATAGTTTTATACTATTTTCCATTACAAATGTACGGATTTCAGCAACATTTTGGGTTAAATGGATTTTGTGGACCAGTCTGAGAACCTAATCATCACTTAAACCATTATTTCTCTAAAACAGTGATTCTCAAACTTTTTGGTCTCAGGAGCTCTTTAAATACTTTAAAATTGAGGAACTCTTTACATTAAAAATTATTTTGTTTATGTGGGCTATATCTATTAATATTAAAAATTGATATTTTTAAAAATCATTGAAAAAATAATCCATTGTATGTTGACATAACATATTTTACAAAAAAATTAATATTTTTCCAAAAAGAGATGTCGAGAAGAATGGTATTATTTTACGTATTTTGCAAATCATTTTAATGTTTGGATTAATAGGTGGCAACTGGATTCTCATTTTTGTCTCTGCATTCAGTCTGTTACAATAAGTTGTTTTGGTTGAAGTATATGAAGAAAATTCTGGCCTCTGTAATGCAACGCACGAGCCACTTTTCAGAAGAATGCTGCAGTAAACAGCTTTTAAGGTTCTGATTACACAGTATAGTGAACTGTCTATTTATTCCATAACAAATCAAAGCAAAACCTTCACAATAAATCAAAGTACAGCATTCACAAGGTTAAAACTTATCACAGAAAATAAAAATATAGCATTCACAACAACTTATCACAGAAAATGGCCACATAGTTTTCACCACAGTGGTCACAAAGCTTTCAGCAAAGAACAATCATTTAGTAACTCAATCATTTAATCATCCTTAAGGTTTGTCTCCTCAAGGAACACAAAGTACAATAGTCAAAGTTCTCCCCTCATGGGGCACACTAAGTTAACACAATCAGTCACTTATTCATTCATCAATCAATAAGTACAATCATTTAGTCAATCAATCATTCAATCAACTCAATCATCCTTCATCATTCACTATTCAGTCATCAGAAAATACACAGACCCTCCAATTGTAGGTCACTAGTAAATTTACAATTTCTCAGTCAGTACCCAGTATCCAAGTAAAGTCTTCTTTCAGCCTGACTCAAAGTGGTTTCTCAGATTACCTGGATCCCTTTCCATGGTCCCAGATCCTACCTGGATTCACCAAACTGTCACCTGGGTTCAAAGGCAGAGAGCTCTCAGGTCCTTGTCCAGTTCTCTGTGTAGTTCCTGCTCCATGCTGGAGCTCACAGTGTCCAGTCCATCTCAAATCCTTCACAGTCTCTATTCCTGGGAAGTCAATGCTCAACAAAGCCACAAACAGGTTCATTCAAAGTACCAGCATCACAGTCATGCTTCCTCAGTCTTCAGCAGTTCTGGCTGGCCCTCAGCTCTGACTGGCTCTAGGACAGCAGTTCTCAACCTGTGAGTCACCACCCCTTTGGGGACTGAACGACCCTTTCACAGGGGTCACAGAGGTCATCTAAGACCATTGGAAAACACATATTTCTGATGGTCTTAGGAACAGAGACACGGCTCCTCTATCCATCTCCAGGTGGGTCCACCCACATGCAGATACACCCACATACGAGTATTAAAGGGTTGCAGTATTAGGAAGGTTGAGAACCACTGCTCTAGGAACTCCTCAGCAGCTCCAGCTGGCCCTTAGACTCAGCAGAAGTTTCAGCTGGTTCCCAGAATCAAAATCACTCCATCCAGGTTTTCAAAATCAAAATCATTGGGTGGGGAGGGGCCTTTCTTCTTCAGCCTCCCTGGTGGCATCAGCTTCTGCCTCCATGGAGCTTGCTCCAAGATCTGACTCGCCCTCTCTGGGGCTTTTTCCTTATATACAGTATTGCCCCTCCCTGTTCAGCCCCTTCCTGTTACATCAGCAACAGGGGGTCACACCTTCTGTTTCTTTAACAGAGGCTTAATTTGTACTAGGTGCTAAGTACCTCTAAGCTTAGCAATACAAAAGGAACTTCCGATTTCATTACCATTACAGCCTCAAATAGATATATAATTGAAAAGGTGAGGATTATTTTAGTAATGATATAATATCTTAGTAATATCATAAAAATAGTTTTGACTTCAAGAATCGCCTCCACAAAAGATATCAGAACCAGGGATCATATCATTGACCTAGAACAATACATTTCAAGTTTCAAACAACTGACTTATAAATGAACTTTTAAAATACGACTCATTTGCAAATTTAGGACTTTCAGTTATAGCTATATTATTTTCTACAAATCACAATTTCCAACATTCTAACAATAACAGAATTAGAAGGTAAATGGGAAAACTTTTTAAAAATATAGCTAGTTGCATCTCAGTGTTCTTGTAGGCCCCTTCACAAAGAATAACCTGACAACCATATACTATATACCATCTCTACAACCAAATATAACTGCCAAGTCTATCCCACTTTTGTTTATCGGTTAATTAGATTTTAACCTGATTATGTCTCTATCAGAAAGGTCTAGGATTTTAAAAAACAGAGACACAGTCATATTTGCCTTAAGCCTAGGGTTTATTGATAGCCTCTGCCTCACCATCATCCTTAGGTTATAGTTTTGGTATGGCTTTGGGAAATAAAACTGAACACATAACTGCTTTCAGAAAATTGTCTCTATCCAAGCATAGACTGACCCCATTAGACTATGAGCTCCTTGATAGCAGAGATCATTGTTGTTTTTTTCCTTTTGTTTTATCCCCAACACTTAACACAGTGTCTACCACATAGTGAGTATTTAATATTTGGGGAGCGATATAAGAGGAGGCACTTATTGCCCCTTGCCTCTTGAAATGTAATATTTTTGGAAGCAAAGGGAATTGGAATCTTTTGAGGCTAAGCAGACCACAGGTTCCTTTGATTTTTTCAATCATGAATAGTCTTGCCTCCCACCTCTTTCTGGAAGAAGGGTCCTGGTCTAACCAAGTTTCATTGATGTTGCATTAGCATAGGAGTTTAAAATTAATAATTATGAATTTGGATTCCCAGCTACATATATAGCAGAGTCAAAGAGCAGAAGATAGAAAAATTCAACCATAAAGCAGGAAGATCTGGGTTAAAATGCTGCCTCCAATACATAACTCAATTAGTCTAATATAAAATGGGACCTAAATGTATGTGATCCCAGGAAAGCCATCCAGCTTCTCAGTGTCCTTTAGAGACTTTTAAGCCCTCTTAAGCCTTTAAATTACAAAGTAAGTGCTTATTGTTATAGAGGGCATTTCCTCATCAGAGAGTTTGCTATGACAATGAAATCACTGATCTAGTCCAATATATAGGATAAGGGAGCAAGGAATTCAATAATAGAGAATTATGGGTAGTTGAACTGGCTAATTAAAGGAACAAGTTGGGAAGAGGGGCAAGTGAAGCCAGAACAAAGGAGATGAACTGGAGAAGTACTAAGGAGTAAAGGGATTGTAGGTGTGTATTGTAGATATTATAGAATGAATATATATTTAAGAGGACTGAGACAAAGGGAGAAATAGAATGATACTAAGTTATGCTCTAATAAAGGAAGTGTAATGCCCTGGGTCATGGAAATAAAGCCCTTAGGGATCATATGCAAGAAAGTACAAATGGAAATGGAAAGGATGACCAGGGATGTATTGTCATGTAACTTCAGTAAAATTAGGGGTTTGAACTAGATGACCTCTGAGAACTTTTCCAACTTTAATTCTATGATCAAGAATAGACACAGGTATAAGAATTCTCGAAATTGGGACACTGAAATATGGGATTGGTTGGTTAATTGTTGTCCTTCATTCTTGAAGGGAATCAAATTGATATCACTATGTTGCAGCCAAGGACAGTGTGTCTGACTGTGGCTGATCAGACCAATACTAGCTCAGAAGCCTTTACTACAGGTTGAGAACAGGGTCTATATAAACATTTAGAGTAGAGATGTCTCAGACTCTGAGAGTCTCATTCCAGCAAGAGATTTTTGTCAACCAGAAATGTCTTGTGACAACTACTTGCCATAGGTTTTTGGTAGAAAGCTTGGGAGACTCACTTGCCAAGAATATAGCAAGTACTGTTTCCCCAGATGGGTTAGAATGTATGCTTCTTGAGAGCAGGCACTATTTCATTTTTGTCTATGTATGCCAGTTCCAAACAGACAACATTGTGTAATGATAAGGGAATTTGAAGATGTTTTCCTGCCACTTAATGGGCTTCACTTGGATCCCAGTAAGTGAAACTTACTTTGGGGAAGTTTGTTTTTCAGGAAGGCACATGCCTTTTGTTACTTTGTAATTAAGCAATGGGTCACAAAAGGTATGATGTTCTCTGACCCTTGAAAAGGCTATATATTGTCCCTGAGGTGAGGTTTTGCTTTAAGGCTCACTTATGGGAAGAGTTGTGTGATTTGGCCAGATGAGACTGGGCAGCCGTTGAGCCCCACAGGCTTTGAAAACACAGATGTTGGTGCTTTTCTTTCTGGCAACTAACACTGTATGTATATAAGGGTCAAAAAGTTAGAAGCCCTGTCTGTTGGTCTGTTGAATTATGTTATTTTCTCCATCTGTATTTTTTGTCTGCTTGTAATTTCTGGTTGCTATAGATGTGTGTGTGTGTGTGTGTGTGTGTGTGTGTGTGTGTGTGTGTGTTCGGTTAAAGTAAGATCATTAACCCCTTTAGAGTTGCTTTCTTTTAGAAAAGCAGATCAAAAAACCTATACTAGCAGCCATGCTGGGTGTACTAGGATGCTTGTTGTTATACATGGCATGATGGACAAAGAGATAGCCTAAGATTCAGGAAGAGGGTTCAAGTCTCATTTCTGTCATATATTATGCAATGCTTGGTATATCACTTAACCCCTTAGTGATGTAGGTAAGTAACTAAGAGGATAAGTTGCAAAGCACATAATGACCTGCAGGTATTAGAGAGACAAATGGTGGTACAGTAGATAGAGCACTGGACCTGGAGTCAGGAAGATCTGAGTTCAAATCCAGCCTTGAACACTTACTAACCATTGTGACCCTTAGCAAGTCACTAAAACTGTCTACTTCAATTTCTTCAACTAAAGCAGATAATAATAGCACCTACCTCCCAGGGTTGTTGGGAAGATCCAGTGAGATATATAAAGTGCTTTGTACAGTGCCTAGCATATAGTGGCTTTCTAATATATGCTAATGGAATCTCAGTCAACAAGCATTTATAAAGAGTTTACTACATGTAAGGTACTTTTCTAAGTTCTGGGGATTAAAAAAATATATTGTTATATATTGTTATATAATTATAAATATATTTTATATAAATATAAAAAATATATTGTTATATATTGTTATATAATATATAAATATATTGTTATAAAAATCAAATGAGATATACTGCTGTAGGCACGGTGTCTAGCACATAGTAGGTTCTTATTCTCTTCCCTAGACCTCTGCTGCATCTAATACTATTGATCACTTTCTCCCATTTTCTCTAGGTTCTTGGGATTTTGTCCTCAGCTTGCTCTCTTCCTTCCTATCCAACTCCTCATTCTGTTCTCTGATTTTTCATCCATGCCATGCCCGTTGAATGCCAGTTTACCCCCAAGGTACTTGTTTTTCTGTATATTTTCTCCCTTTACTTTCATGGGTTTAATTATCATGTCTCTTGGATGACTCCTAGATGCATATATCCTGCCCTTGTCTTTATCCCGAGCTCCAGTCCTCCATCACTAAGTATCTATCAGACATTGCAAACTGGATGTTCCACAGGCATTTCAAACTTAAAATGCCCAAAGCATAATTCATTGTCTTTCCTCTCCAATGCTCTGAAGGCCAGGCACAGCTAATATCATTCAGGAACAGTCTTCAAAGATACTGCTCATTCAAATACAGTATATCTTATGTGTCATTTATTCTTTGTCTGAGACTCTTTGTTACTAGAGTATGGTCACCTGGAATGGGATGGCTTACCCAGCCTGGATGTGTCCATCTGACTGAATCCTATAGCTTAACTAGCATCTTGCAGAAATTTGTGTAGGGTGGTGTCAGAAAAGGTCATTGGTTATTAACTTTTTACTCTTCTTTAGCAAGTTTCCAACAGATGTCTGTAATAATAATAATAATAACGAGCAGCTATGTGGCACAGTGGATAGAATGCCAGGCCCAAGTTCAAATTTAGCCTCAGACACTCCCTAGCTGTGTGACCCTGGGCAAGACACTGAACCCTGTTTGCCTCGGTTTCCTCACCTGTAAAATGAGCTAGAGAAGGAAGTGGTAAACCACTCCAGTATCTTTGCCAAGAAAACCTCAAATGGGATCAGAAAGAGTCCAACATGACTGGAACGAATAAACAACAAGTAACAATAACAGCTGATACCTGTGTAGTGTTTTCAGTTTGACAAAGTGCTTCACAGGTTTCATCTGATCCTTAAAACCACCTTGGATACAAGTAAATAAACACATTATTATCCTCACTTTATAGACGTGACAATTGAGGCTTAGAAAGGGAAAGGCCCAGGATTGGTCCCATAGCTCATAAATACTTGAGATAGAATTCAACTCCAGATCTGACCTGACTCCAAGTCCCGTACTCAATGCTATACCACATTGCCTCCCTAATAAAGCCATTGTTCACAAATGAGTGGCTAATCATATCTGGCCAATAATAATCCATGCCAACATCTATGAGTTAACGAGGATGGACAGCTTGAATAGAGAAGAGCTATCATGACAATAACAGGTTCCAATTATAGCCTTCTAAGTACCCTGAATTCAGGGAAGAAACAGTGAACAAACCATTTGGCACTGAATGGCCAAAGCAACTAATTACTTGACTGAATTGCTCATCTTTTCATTGTTTAAGCTTTATATGGAATTAAGGGAATAGTATACCCCATCCTAGTTTCAGAAAATCTAGTTTCCTCTCCTCCTCATTCTTAGCCCGACCTAGTTGGGCTTACAAAATGCCATACATACAAGCAAGCAAAGGAGGCTGAACACAGGTAAGCCACTTTTTTGCCGTCTTTAACAGCGTTACTGAGAACCAGAGGTGAAATATACTTTGGCACAGATTCCTACTTTCTAATACAGGGAATGGTGGTGGAGAATAGAATATAAAAATTGAAAGAAAAAAAGGGAGGGGAAAATCCAAATAGAAAAGCATACAAGTCTATTCCATCCCATTCTGTACTTCTCTGCCTTCCTCTATGAAGGAAGATTAACTGTGAAATTTGACAGTCACACCAGATACTAATAATGATTTTTAAACAGTTCAAATATCTAGGATAACTAGGCCTCATTAAATTACATTGTGCATGTCAGTCACCATACAGCAGAGTTGATCTGGGTTGATTTGCATATTACAATCTTCTTGGAACATACCATTCCTTCCTTCCCTTCAAAATGAAATCTCCTATCTTCCTTTTTTTTGATCGTTCATGGACCAAGAATTGAAAAATACATGTCACTCAACTGTCACAAAACTAAAGAGTAGCATACTGGGTAGGGCTGGACATTATTAGAAATTGTAGGATTACCTCAGTAGCTCTGTAGAGAGTAATTTCATTCCCAAATTGCACTAGTCTGAGCCAGATTTGGGACAAGTCTGTGCAAGTAATAAGGATGTCTGTTGAATGTCATGAATCTATCCTGCTAAGTAAATTAGTTACTCAGCTAATAAAAGGTTATCTAGACTGTCTTCTCCACTTCCTAGCCCTGCGTAGACCACAGAGTTATCAAGGAGAAGAGGTTAAAGTGTTCTGCCTGGATTCAGCCCATCCACAAGAGGTCTCTAAGTGGAAAAATTGCTCTGATCATGACATTGAAATTTCATATTGTGAGCCAGGATCAATTATACCAAGCCACTAGGCAGCTTACACACTGGGAGGTTAGTTTTTATTCAGTTCCCAAATCTTCAATTAATTAAAGTTTCCATCTTCCTATCTAAAAGGCCCAGATCAGACAATCACTACTGACAATGGGTCAAGAAAATGGGGCCTGGACATTCTCTCAGCCTGACTTTCTTTCCTTTAATTTTTTTTAAAAGTAGCAATTAAATTCTCCTTTATCTGTCCCCATAGACAATTCACAGATTTCATGATTATTTAGTCCAGAGAATCCAAGACTTAGAATCTTCAAGGCTATTTGAAGGTAGAGTTATTATACACAGTATCATGACCAAGCAATTCTCTGCCTCCACTGAGAACAGAACAAAAGAAAATAGACTTAAATAGCAGCATGAGAAATTGAGGTTAAATAGGAAAAATTTCCTGACAGAAAGGATAGTTTAATGCCAAAGTGGGCTACTGTGGAAAGTGAGTGTATCTGCTTTGGAGGTCTGCAAAGAAATGATAAAAATCATACATCTTTTTTTAACTTAAGTGTCCAAATGAGCATCATTCTTTTAAGTAGTACCCTTAGGAGACTACACCTTTTTCTAACAATGCTGTCATGGCTTGTAGCATTATAGAATTCCTTTTGTTTGGAATGGCATTCAGAAAGCATGGCATGTTCTTTAGTATATCCTTAATAGTGGCAAATCTGAATGCTTTGAAATTGGATTTGAGGTTTGGAAATAGCCAACAACCCTCTTGATAAAAACAAATGTGGAAGAACACGTCATATAAAACTACAGTTTGCTCATAAAATATACATAAGGATCATATCACAAAATTACCATTCTGATGTGATTCATTGATTTATTCTAAAGGCTACACCAAAGTGAAATTCAAAGAATTGTGGGAAGCTGGTGGCATATTAAGATCTAGAGCCATCCAGAGCCATACACACATACCCCAAATACCCAAGTAAAATTTCAAAATTGAATCAAAAGGAGAAACAATAGAGAAAAACAATGAGAAATATCAAGATGCTCCTCTATCTAGTCCAGACTATGCAAAAAGACTGACAGGATCCTTCAAAAACTCTGAGCCAAGACAAGCCAAGGCAAGGGAAAAGCAACAAACTCAAGCAGGTACAAATGTAGAATAGGAGAAAAACCAACACCCAGGCAACTAAATGCCAGGCAGTTTATACCATAAATATATCAGAAACAGGACCAAATCAATGCCCTGAAAGCACAGGATACAGGCTGTCCCATCAGATGAACAAGAGCAAAGACAAACTCTCCACCAACCTAGCACTTAGGCCACCCCAGCTAAAATGTAGAAAGAGACCAGACGAGTTCAAGGACTGCAACCCCCAAAGCAATCCAAAGCCTGAACAACAGGTGGAGAAAGGATCAGAATAGCAACTAGGCACTCACAACAGGCCTGTTACTAAGAGGATTCCTGGTCAGGGCCTGTCAGATTCATATCAAGGAACACAAACAATTCTGGAATCAGGACTATTCAAGTAAAAAGAAGCAGCCAAGGCTAAAACCTAACTTGAAATACCCAGAGACTGAGACAAACTCAGGAATTCCTGAACAAGAGGGGCCTAATCTTAGCCACTGAATATACAAGCAAATAGAGCCTGCCCCTATCATTCAAGAGAAAGGAAGAGAGCAGAGTTTCTAAGCCCAGTCCAGAAACTAAAGCTGGAGATTTGTGGAAATTTTTTAAAAAGTTAAATGCAATGGGAAAACACTATGGAGTGAAAGAAGTCCAAAAAGTAAGCTCAGACATCTAAATAGAACCTAAGAGAAAAGAATGTCCTAGCCAGGAGGACTACAAGCAGACCTGGAAGAAACGAAGCAAGAGATACAAAATGTGATATTCATTGAAATTAGAGCCATAAAAGAGAAAATGGCAAGGAAATTTAAGAGGTTTGAATAGATGGTGGTAAAACCTCAAGAACTAAACTCCCTAAAAATTAGAACGGTCCAAACAGGAAGCACTGACTTTATAAGACATCAAGAAATATTAAAATCAAGACTATAAAAGAGGAGAAAATGTAATGCAAACTCTATGTAATCAAAAACAACTGAACTGGAAAGCAAGTCAAGGAGAAATAATCCTAAAAATCAATGGACTCCCAAAAAGCATGACCCAATAAAAGGCCTGATATTAAAGAAGGAATTCAAAAACAAGTTCCAAACAATAAATAGGTGCTTCATTGGAACACTTGTATAGCCTGCCAAGAGGTTTACTTTGAAGGACAAAACTCTTTGGATGTATTAATTCTGGAATTATTTGTTTTTAGGTTTTATCAACGTGTTTTGTTTTGTTTTTTATCACAGATATTTCTAGATTATCCCCATTCTGTTAGAGGTCTTTTGTAACAAAATAAAATAATTAAGTTAAACTAACAATACAGTGACCTCACCTCAAAGTGAGGTGTTGGTTTTTCTCCTATTCTACATTTGTACCTGCTTGAGTTTGTCGCTTTTCCCTTGCCTTGGCTTGTCTTGGCTCAGAGTTTTTGAAGGATCCTGTCAGTCTTTTTGCATAGTCTGGACTAGATGGAGGAGCATATAGCACCCCAGCACAAGCACTTTTCTATTTTAATTGATTTCTTAAATGAATAAAAATCTATTTTATCTCCCTCCCACCACCGCCCATGCCAGAATAGAGGAAAAAAGGAAAGTTCCTTTTAACAAATGTGAATAAATCCTTCCATGGGGGCGGAGGGATGGGGGTGCTATATATATAAATACATGTATTTTGCATGTATATATATGTGCATATAAATACACATACATACATACATACAATATGTGTATATAGATAAGGCTCTATGCAAATATGGATAATTGTATATTTCAACATCAGTCCTCTGAAATCATACATGGTCATTGTATTGATTATAGTTCTTTCGGCTTTCAAAGTTGTTTGTCTTTATGGCACCGTTATTACCATATAAATTGTTCTCCTGATTCTGCTCACTTCATTGCTCATTCAGAACTTTATAAGTCCTGAAAATTTTCCTTTGTATAATACTGATGTTATAGTATAAATTATTCCCTGGGTTCTACTCATTTCATACTGTATCAGTTCATATGTCTTTCTATGTCTTTTTGAAATCGTCTATTTCCTCATTTCTTATAGCACAGCAGTATTCTATGTCATTTAAATATCACTGCTTATTCAGTCACTATTCAAGTGATGACTGTCCTTCCAGTTTCCAGTTTTTTGGATACTACAAAAACAAAGAGCTACTATAAATGTATTTTTGCATAAGTGGGATCTTTTTTCAAGAGGCACAGTAATTAGAGCACTGGGCTGGAAGTCAGGAAGACCTATATTCAAACCTGGCTTCAGACATTTACTAGCTGTGTGAACTTAGGCAAGTCACTTATTGCCTCAGTTTCCTCATCTGTAAAATGCACTGGAGAAGAAAATGGCAAACCACTTTACTAGCTTTGTCAAGAAAACCCCAAATGCAGTCACAGAGAGTCAGACATGACTGAAAAGTGACTGCACAACAACAGAAGGATCTTTATTCTCTTTTTTTTTGCATAATTCCAAATTACTTTCCAAAATACTTGTTCCCATTCATAGGTCCACCAACAGTGCATTAATATGCCGGTTACCTAATAGCCCCTCTTTCCAACAATTATGATTTCTTTTATTAATCATATCTGCAAATCTTACAGCATGAGGTAGAATCTCAGAATTGCTTTCATTGGAATTCTCTCTAATTAGTAGTGAATTGCAGCATTTTTTTTTTCACATGTCTATAGATAGCCCAGGTTTCTTCTCTTGAGATCTACCTGATTTTATCCTTACGCCTTTTATCAAATGGAGAGTGGCTCTTAAGCTTATAAATTTAAATCAGATTTTATATATCTAAAAAAATGAGACCTTTGAGAAAGACATTGCAGAGATTTTTCTCAATTGTTTCCCTTTTTATCTTAAGTTCATTAGATTTATCTATGTAGTATTTTTAAATTTTATGTATTCAAAATTATCAACTTTAACAGTCTTTTCTCAATCCTCATCCTTCATGATATCTCTCGAGTGTTTGCCATGTTGATGACGCTCTCTTCTGGGATACACTCTCCTCTTCAGCACTAGATGTCATTTCTCATCACATCATCATCATCATCATCATCATCATCATCATCATCATCATCATCATCATCATGTCATTATTTTTCAATGGGGTTCAGCACTATCCTGCTATTAATCTTTTGTGTTTACTGTTCTAGGAATAATTGTGCAGATAAAGTAATATTCTTAGCTGATTCAGAGTGGCCCTCTGAAAATTTCCAAATTAAAACTATAGCAGAAAATATAACAGGCCATGAGATCACCAAATGACACAATATAGAGGGGGGTAAAGGGACAGAAAAGAGGTCCCAGAACAAAACTTTGAGGGACATTCGAATGAAGAATCATGTAGTACATGCAGATAGGATTTGCAAACCACTTTCACATTTATTGTCTCATTTGACCCTCAAAACACCCATGAGGTAGGTGCTATAGGAAGTGGTATCTCCACCTACAGATAAGAAAGCTGAGGTTAAATGAATTAAGTGACTTGTTTGTGATGGAGGAGGATAATGAACAAACATTATCCTGGATCTGAATTCAGATCTTCCTGACTTCAGGTGGGTGCTTTATCTGCTGCACCACCTGAAACATGCCATAGCCAAACAGCTAGTGTCAGTAATTGAATCTGAACTCATCTTCCTGAGTTCAAGGTCAATATTCTACTCACTACAACTTCACTATGCTGTGTTTTTTAACAAATAAAGTAAAAATTACTGATTCTGGCATTCAAAGCCCTTCATATACCACCAACTTACCATTCCAAATATTTTATATGATTCTCAACATAATCTATGTTCTAGCCAAACTGGTCAAATTTTCACCTTCTCATTCTTTTCCTACTCTTTGATGCCTCTGTCTTCGACCTTGAGTTCCCATGTCTAAAACGACCCCTTTCCCCATTTCAACCTTTTGCAATAGAGTTTGTTTTCTAAGTCTGTTTTTGTATTTCCTGCTCACAGCACAGTTCTTTGCCCATGGTAAATGCTAAATAGATGTGTTAATTATATGATGTGTTGAATTAAATGTCCTTCTGTGTTCATGCTAGATGCTCAATTCTATTACTGTAGACTTCCAAAGAAGAATAATTCAAATCAATTTCACAAACATAGTAACTAGACAATTCCATTGTAAATAGAATCCTATGCCATTAGGAGATGGAGTAAAACTAAGTGTATTAGGGAAAGAATATATTTGATTAAATGGACAATTCCATCCCATTTGGCATATTATGACATTATCATAGAGAGTAAAAGAAATTCTGTTAGGAAAAACAAAACATATTTGATTCAATAACCTACTTTCTTCATTTTCTATCCTGAACTACTAAATTATGTGCTACTCAACAAAAGTTAGTGCCCTCAGTGAATGATTATTTTTACAAAGGACAATCTTCCATTTGGCTTAATTTATAAATAACTTTGGTGATTCCTTGAGGTGTGCCACTCCCAAGTAGGAACCCTATGGTTAAACCTGGCCCAGATACTGTAATTGTATTTAATAGCACCAAAGGTATCATCATGAAATATAGGAATCTGAAAATTAAACTATGGCCTATTTCTCTAGGTGCAAATCTTCAGGTTCTACCAGAGAGATGAGATTTTCACCAGTAATCAACTAGAAGCTCTGGGAAAGTGTTTGAAAGTATTCTATCCATCTGGCATTTCTGAGTTTGATGGTTGAGGGAGCTATCCTGTTGAATGAGGTGTCACTTATGTATATAAAAGACCCCCAGAGAAGTGGCAATAGAGTCATATGGATTTGAGAGATGTTAGTACACAATGTTGTTCTCATAGCAGTCTGCACTTACCCAATGAGGAAGACACATTGAAGACTACGTAAAAGAGATGTAAGAAGAAAGATGCCGTCAATCACCACTTGCCTTCACTTTGATCTCTCTTTTGTCTCCTCATTGATCTAAATTAGATCATAAATCCATTAGACAGAGAGAAGAACTACCTCTATTCTCTATTAAGCTTCAAGACAGTGTGGCTGCTTTTATATTTAGTAGAATCACTTGACTCTTGGAATCATGGTTGAGAGGCAATTCCTTATTTTATCCATTGACCTTAAGATGCTTTTCTGACATCTGTTTTGATATCTAAATCTCCATAGATGAGTTGAGATTCTCACTGGAGAGAAAGGAAATTTCCTTCCCAATTCATATCTCAGCTTACGGGGGAGAAGAATGTATTTATGTTCCATAATCCATCAAAGAACACTAAGTACCCAAGACTCCAACCAACTTGGAGTGCTAGAGAAACCGATGACTGAAAGTTCTGCTCTATGAACTCATAACAGGTTCCAAACCATTAAAACAGCACCTAATCCATCAGTGAATATGATGGGTTTTTTATTTTTTCAGAAATGGGCTTCCTGCCCACTGTAAAAAGTGCTTAGTTTAACTATTTTTTCTCATAAGATCATGCCCCATGCATCTCTTTTTGAGTCTAGAAATTAAGATAAACCAATAACTTCAAAACAAACTTTTAAGTTTCAAATTATTTTTCCCTCACCATCTAAATATCAGGAAATAATAATCACTCACATACATGTGGTGTTTTATTGTTATCACAGTGTTTCCCTTAAGACAACTCTGGAGGAAGGGTTTAGAGTAAAATTTAATCTATGTCCCAAAAACTCCATGGTGCAAACTAGTATAAGTTCATATGAGGAGACTTCTAGTCCAGTGATAAATATAGGCTGATTTGAAGCTAGTCCAAACATCATTTGGTCTTTGCCTTCTACAAATATCAACCACCAGAGGAAAAAGAGGGGCTCTGTTACTTTTTAAAGGGGCCGAAGTGGAAGAAGGGCATGAAATAGTACTTTAAAAATGAAGAATGCTATCAGATAAAATTCTTCAAAAATAAATAAAATAGCATAGACTTCTGAGAAAATATAAATGCCATAGGGTACTAAAAAAAAAAAAGTCAGTTATATAACAAGAAGGGAGAAAGCAGCAGAATGGTTCTGAGAAAAATCTTCACAGAATCTTCACCCCATCCCCATATAACAAACAGGCCAGCACAATACCCAAGAGGACCTTTTTTTTTTTTCCTTTTATGGTTCCATTTCTAGATTGCCCAAACAATAAATCCAGTCAATTCATGCTGATAAGTTGGAATTTCAGAAGAAGAACAATATCCTCACATTACAACCCTTGGATCTATCTCAGCAAATATACAGCCAATGCAGGAAGCTCTCCCCAAGTCTTACAATGGGGGCAGCACCACAAACAGCTAGAGAATATTCAGCTCCCCTCATCTGTGTTAACTACCACATGATGGTTCTGCTCCCTCTCGGTATCCCCAGCATAGTCATTTGGTCTGAATCTTCAAGAGAAAGTGCTGACATTTTTCTCTTAGTTGTTAAAACAGCATTAGAGAGGTTGGAAATACAATGACCTCTTCTCCCTACCCTCAGTTCCTTTCCCCTTTCTCCCAGTCAGGGAATGGGCTGCTGCAAATCTATGGTGAGATAGATGTCTTGGGTATTACTTCTTGATGAGGGGAAGGGGGAGGTAGAGTGGATGCAGAGGAAGAAGATAGAGACATGGAGCATGTCTGTTCTCTGTTTAGTGAACTTACAAAGTGCCACTGAGGCTGGGTGCAGTCATGAACTTGCAAAAGGGGCCACAGTGGGGGAGGTGACCAGGGCCAAATGGCTATTATTTAGCTTCAGCAGTTTAGTAATATGTCCACCAGCCTTCAGATTCCAGTAATTATCCCCCTCTTCCTCCCCTCTCCACCCCAAGAGCTTTGTTCAACTTGCTGTGAAGAGAACACAACAGAGGACTGCTGCCAGCAGCTGAGTTAGGGAGTTACTGTCCCCTTTGACCTGACTTACAAGTGCCAATTATAATTGAAACCATTTTGGTAGAACATAGATTTTTATAATTCACTCACAGTGAAATAATCTGAGCCAAAGCATGGATAAGGGGAAAGAGCATTGGACCATAAGCCTCAAGAGGGGAATTCTCTGAGCTCTGTCACTCATAAGCCATGGAGCCTTGGGCAAGTTGCTAACCTACCTCACAATAGAGTCATAAGGCCTACTTGCAATGCATTTGTAAATGAATTTATAAAAGCTTGCAGCCTAAACAGATTTGGCCCACCAAAAATCAGCCTGCAAGCTTTGTATGAGCCAATTCTTTGAATTTCCAACCAAGCCAAGATATTATAGCAAATATTGCAACAAATACACAAAACTCACTCATAAATACACATTCCTAGGACAACCCACACAAAAATTATAAAAGAGGCAAACGTGCACTCAATTTATTTTAGGCTCATTGCTTGCTTAATTTCTGTTTGGCCCTTTCTGATTTTGTTTAGCCATTAATTTATATGAGCTAATACTTATTTCCATTCTACTTTTAGGATAAGTTGAATAAGATATGTGAGATTGCTTTGGGCTCCTCAGGAAAAGGGCATTATATAAATTTAAGGTACTATTATTTAAGAAAGACAGAGAGATGTGATCTGCTGGTCTTAATAAAGAACTAAGCACAAGCCCCATCAAAGTTCTAGTTCAGAACCAAATTGACCCCTCTGGGAGCTTGGAAAAGTCTCAATCTCATTCCTTCCAAATATAGGAGTGGTAATAAAGAAGAGTGTTCTGAGGATTAACTAAAGTTCACATGCTGCCTTGAAGAGAAAAGCCTTGATTTAAGTGATAAAAATTTATATTAGAAGGACAGGGAAGGCTAGCGAAAAGCTCTAAAAGTTACAAAGAGAAATAGAAAATTAAAGAAAACTTAGATGAAGGTTTTGAATGAAGGCTATCCTTCCTGTGTAGGAGATATCTTATACACCTGGATCACTAGTCATTTTTCCTGTCGAGTCAAAAAAAAAAAAATTTAATTATCTACTCTGTTTCCAGGCACTAAGCCAATGGGCAATTTTTACATCAAAGAGTATACCCTTAGATTCTAACTTTTCCTCAGTTGACTCAATATTTTACTGATTCTATATAGGGAATTCTTTCTTTAGCCCTTTTCAGCCTTTTATAATTCCCAGCTCCCTTCAAGGCTTAGTTCAGTTATCACTTCTCACATAGGAGCTTTCCTAATGTCTCCAACCCATTTGTTAATATTCCACACCTTGCCCCAGAAATTACATTGTATATACTTTGTATCTGCTTTTTAGTTTTTACTGCATACTGTTTCCCCTAAATGGATTGTAAGTTCCTTGAGGGAAAGGACTGTTTCATTTTTTTTTTGGTTTTGTATTGCTAGCAACAAGCATAGCAACTGACTCAGAACAGATATCTAATAAATGATTAGAGAACTAGATTCATTCTTATTCCAGTGATTTTTCCACAATGCTATCCAAATCCCATCAGAAGTTTAAGTGTAGGTATGTCCTCTGAAAAATATCTTGTTAATTAAAATAAAAACGAGGGTATTAATGAAAATGCTCAATTTACACTTGGAAAGAAAAATGGATAATGATCACAAAAGAAGAAATCTTAAGGATTAGAAATTAATAGATAAAATAAAAACCAAAATACTATGTGATGAACGAACAAAACTAAAAGTTCTCTTTGATAAGAATAACAAAATTGGTAAAACTATAGCTAACTTTATTAAAAAGAAAAGTGAAAGAAATCAAATTAGCAAAATGTGCAAGGAGAAATCAAAAGAACTGAAAAGCATTATCAGAACCTATTATAAACATTTATGTAAACAAAATTGAGAATTCATAAAAATTATCCACAAAATTATCCACAAAAATACCAAATATCCAAATAAACAGAACACCAAATGGAAATCTTAAATGAAATAGTCTCAGAAAAGAAAATTGAACTAGTGGTAAAAGAACACCAAAAGACAGTAGTAGAAACCTATCCCTGATGCATTTATAGGAAAATTCTATCAAATTTTTAAAGCACTATTAAAACCTGTCGTATATGAATTATTATTTTAAAAATGAGAACTCCCTGTGTGTGATATAGTCCTAATATCCAAACCCAGGAAAAGTAATGCAAAAAAGGAATATTATATATTAATATCATTAATAGATATTGATTCAATTATTTGAAATAAAACCCTGGACAATTTATCCAAAAAACAATTCACAATGGTCAAGATGGATTTATATGTGTTATAGTGATGTTTCAATGCTAGGAAAATAATTAACATAATTAATCACATTAAAAAAACACTAAAACCCACATTATTAAATGAGCAGAGGAGGGGGGAAAAGCCTTTGACAAACAACATTCATTTATGCAAAAAAAAAAAAAGTCCAAACAAACACAAAAAGAACAACCTTTGAAGTATAGACACAAAGGAATTTTTTAATATAATAAAAATTCTATATCTAAAACCAAAGCTATCATTGTATGGGATGGGAAATACTAGAAACATTTGAAACTTTCTTAATAAATACAAAAGTAAAGCAAAGATGTCCTACTTTCCCTACTATAATTTGACAGTTCTAGAAGTGCTAGAAATGGTAATAAGGTAAGAGAATAAGATAAAAGGCATCGAGATAGGCAAAGAGGAGACAAAAAATATCCCTATTTGTTGATAACCTTGTGGTTTACTTAGAAAATCCTAGGAAATGAACAAAGAAATTGATTGAGACAATAGTTTGTCATTGCAGTAAAGGTACAGGATACAAAATAAACCCAGAGAAACAATGGCATTTCTATGTAGCAATAAAAAAAATCTAGGAAACTAATAGAAATGGAGGTCTAATGAAACATAATTTCAAAATGTGCTAAATATCTGGGATTCAAACTTCAAAGCACAGTTAACATGTGTGTGTGTGTGTGTGTGTGTGTGTGTGTGTACACAACTACAAAGTGTTCCATACAAAATATTTTAAATAAATGCAGCTTTTTAGTCCTTGTGGCTGGACTATGCCAATACAACAAGCATAGGGACTGAACTTGTAATTCCATTGGTATAGGGGACTCCCAGGTATGGAAATTCCTTCTACCAGGGTAGGTAAGCACCTTCTCTACAATTTTTAGTCTTAAAGAATTGCCTAAAACACTGAGAGGTTAAATGACTTGCCCAGCATTATGTAACCAGGTCCAATCAAAGTGGATTTGGGACCCAGCTCTCCCCGACTTTGAAGTCAGCTCTCCATCCATTACACCATATTACCTCTTACCAATACACTAAAAATTACAATGCAATCAAAGTTAATTTACAGAAATAGTACTTCATAAATTAAGCTATGAAAGAGGTACTTCAGAGAAATAGACAAAATGATACAAAATTCATTTGGAACAAAAGATCTAGAATATCAAGGGAAACAATGAAGACAGTTAGAATGAAGGAGGATTCACATTACCAAACTTCAAGTAATCATCCTCAAAACCATTTAGTATTAATTTAAAAATAGAAAAGGTAATTAATGAAACATATTAGACAAGAAAGAAGCATGAATAATTGAACTCAATAATCCTGTGTTCAATGGACTCCAAATCATAAATTATCTAGGAAAGAATTCTTTATTTGATAAATTCCCTATTTGAAAAGAACTGATTGGAAAAGAGGAAAGCAGTATGTCAGAAATTGGGCTTAGACCAACATCTTATACCATTTTCCACAGTAAATTTAAAATAAATATATTACCTGAATATTCAGTCAGTCAATATGTATTAAGCACCTATTATGTGCCATTAGAAAATTCAGTACATAGAGCACTGGGTTTGGAATCAGGAAAACTCATCTTCAAATCTGGCCTTAGATACTTACTAGCTATATGGCCCTGGGCAAATCACTTAACCCTGTTTGGCTTAGTTTGTCACCTGCAAAATAAGCTAGAGAAGGAAATGGCAAACCACTCCAGAATCTTCGCCAAGAAGACCCCAAAAGGGGTCACAAAGAGTCAGACATGACTAAAACCCAATAATAGCAATAATTATCTGCCGAGCATTGTGCTAAGCTTCGTGGATACAAAGAACACTAAAAGACAGGTCCTCCTCTCAAGGAGCTCACAATCTAAAAAGAGTGGTAACATATAAACAACTGTGCACAAATAAGCTAGGATAAATGGGGAATAATCATCAGAGGGAAGACACTATAATAGATGGTGTTGAAAAAGGCTTTCTATTAAAAAAAAGTAGAACTTTGGCTGTAATTTAAAGTAAGTCAGAGAAAGCAAGAGGCAGGTGAATAGCCACGTCAGATGGTCAGAGTTAGGAAATGAATTTCCTTGTTCTAGGAGCAGCAGAGGCCAGTGTCACTGAAACACAAAATACTACATGCATGTGAGGATGGGTGTAAGGTGTAAGAAGATTGGAAAAGTAGAGGAGAGGGGCTAGGTTTATATAGAGCTTTGAAAACAAACAGAGATATATAATGGGGAACCACAAAAGCTGGGAGATGTCATGGTTAGATCTCTGCTTAAGGAAGATCAGTTTATAACTGAATGAAAGGTGAACTGGCACAGGGAAAGACTTATGGCAAGGAAAGCAGCCAACAGACTACTGCAGTAGTACAGGCATGAAGCCATGAAGGTTTATATTAAGGTGGTAGTAGTGTTATAGGTGAGAAGAGGGCATATGTGAGAGATGTTAAGGTAAAAACAATAGGACATAGCAACAGATTGGATATGGGGTTGAGAGGTTATAGAAAGAGTGAGGAGTCAAAAATAATACCTAGATCAGTAGTTCTCAACCTGTGGGTCGCGACACCTTTGGGTGTTGAACGACCCTTTCACAGGGGTCAAAGTGGTCACCTAAGACCATCGGAAAACATATATTTCTGATGGTCTTAGAAACTGAGACATCACTCCTCTTTCTATCTCTAGGCGGGTCCACCCACATGCAGATACGCCCACATACAAGTATTAAAGGGTCACGGCATTAGGAAGGTTGAGAACCACTGACCTAGATTGTGAGCCCAGGTGCCTAGGAGAATGGCATAGACTCCATAGTAATAGAAAAGTTAGGAAGAAGTAAAGATTCGGGGGTAGGGGCAGTTGGGAAGGAGACAGTAGGTTCAGTTCTAAACATATTGAGTTTAGGATGTCTATGAGACAACCAGTTTAAGATGTCCAGTAGGCAGTTGGAAATGTGAGTCTGGAGATCAATAAAGGGATTACAGCTGGTTAAGTATATTTGAGGATCAATAGCATGGAGATGATAACCAAATTCATGGAAGCTGATGAGGTTACCAAGTACGATAGTACAGAGAGAGAAAAGAAGAGGGCTTGAAACAGAGCTCTATGGGACTCCTATAAGTTAGCAGCCATGATCTGGATGAAGGGCCACAAAAGGAGATAGAGAAAAAGTAGTCACATAGGAGCAGAACCAGGTGAGAGTTGTCATGAGGTAAAAAAAGAAACTATAAAGAAGAGAGTAACAAGAACATAAACATTTTCAAAGGCTTAAGAGAGATCAAGAAGGATGAGGAAAATCTTCCTTAATTAATAGATCATTAGCAACACTGGAGATAACAATTTCAGCTAAATGATTAGGTCAGAAGTCACTCTGTAGAGAGATAAGAGGAGAGTGAGAGGAAAAAAAGTGGTAAAAGGTATTGTAGAAGATGTTCTCAAGGAGTTTAATCACAAAAGGGAAGAGAGAGATATAGTATGAGAGCTAATGAGGATAGATGAATCAAGTGAGAGCTTTTATTAAAATTGGATCATGCACAAGCATGTTTATTTGGTGACAGGGAAGGAGTCAGTAGGCAGGAATAGATTGAAGATAGATGAGAGAGTAGGAATCACAGAGAAGGAGATCTGTTGGAGAAGATGGGATGAAGTGTTATCACCTGTGCATGTACAAGGATTGGCCTTGGCAATAAAAAGGGCCGTATCTTCAAGTGAGACAGGAGTGAAGCAGGAGATAGTGGTATAGGTGATATGAGATGTAAAAGAGAGGAGAAGAAGGAGCTCTTGACAAATGGCTAATTTTTTAGGATGGGGGAGGAGCCATGGGAAGTTTCAAAAGCCATAAAAGAGTTTGGATGATGCACTATGATGAGATAGTGAGGTAATTAGAGGAGTATAAAATGATCATCTCGAAATAGTGACAGCCCGTAGATATAGTCAGCATGATTTCTTGATTTTCTCCAGCTTCATTCAGCAGACATGTAGGAATGAAGGCAGCAGATGACAAAAGTGATCCAAGGCTGAAGCTTAATAAGGTAAGACTGGTGATATGATAAGAGGGCAAGAGACTCAAGAGAAGTAGAAAATGTAGAGTTGAACTCATCCACCAAGAGCTTAAGATGAGAAAGGAAAGACAGTGTAGCTAGCTCAGGGATCATGGCCGGACAAAGAATAGAGGAATTGAAGGAAGGAAGTTCATAGTATAGACAAAGAATAGGATTTGAAGTTGCAAGGCAGAGGAAATGGTGTGATGGCAGTAGATTACAATAAAGATAAAGACATTATACAGATAGACATTATATTAAAAATCATAACATAAAAAATAACAGAAACAATGTATTCTTTTGTAACACAGATATGAGTAGGGGGAGAATTCATAAACAACTAGGATATAGAAACAAATATGATTACCTAAATAACAGAAACAATGTATTTTTTTGTAACACAGATATGAGTAGGGGGAGAATTCATAAACAACTAGGATATAGAAACAAATATGATTACCTCTCTTGAAGAGCACAGAATTATAGAATTTCTAGATCGGAAGGGCTCTCTGCAATTATTTAGGGCAATCCAGATCCGACAAAGACTCTACACTATGATGCATCTGACAAGTGGCCATCCAGTTTGAAGTTGTTCACAGAAAGAAAAAACACTACCTTCCAACCCATCCAACTTTTGGATAACTAATTATTAGAAAGTTTTTTTTCCTTAGACCAAGAATAAATTTGCAAAAGATTTCCCATTGTCCAGTGACAATTGTAGTATCCCTGTCTATTTTCCAGGTACAATGGAAATAGACACTGGCTTTTCTTGGCCAATGGAAGTTGGCCTTTAAGAAGTAACTTAATACTTCTGCAATTGTGATCAGATTTTTGAAGCAGTTTTATTGTGGAATCCATACTTGATTGGACACTCAGGTGATGTTGAATGATCAATTAAGGGTGGCTAAGTGGCACAGTGAATAGAGCATGGGCCCTGGAATCAGGAGGATCTGAGTTCAAAATCAGTTTCAGACACTTGACACAAAAACTAGCCATGTGATCTTGGGCAAGTCACTTAACCCCAATTGCCCTCCACAAAGAAAAAAAAAATGATCAATTAATTGGAAGACTTCCAGCAAGATGGACTAGTAAGAGGTTGTACCTAAACCCAGCTTCCCTTAATGATTTCTGGTCAACAAGGGACTCTGCAAATAAAGATAAAGAACATTAATAAGAAAGGAAATCGAACATCAATAAGAAGGAAAAAGAAAGAAACTCTCAAGAAGAAAACCTCAGGGAAAAAAAAACACATAAGAGAAACGAAAAAGAGAGTAAGCAAAAATCAGTTCATAATATAATGAAGTTCTTTGTTGTAAAGAGATATATTCAGAAGGAATAAATCTTTAATAACTAATACTGAAATTCCCCCCAAAAGAGAATAGAAAAATCCTAAAGATCCTCAGAGTAGTTGAAAAGCTTAATAAAGAAATTAAAAAGAAAAGATAAGGATTGAAATTAGAGGTCTTAAAATTTAAAAGACAATTGATGGATTAGAATAGATGCTGAAATTTTTTTAATATAGCAATGGAAACACACACAAAAAAAGATAATGAATGAGACTTATAAATGAGAACCCACATTTTAGAAATTAAGGGGTGGAGAAGTTAAAAGAGTGAAAAATTAGAACACATTAGGTTTCTGAAAACCAAAAGCACAGACACATAGGTTCATAGATATAAAAAAACCAAAAGGTACTTCGCAGGCCATCTAGTCTAATCTCTTAATTTTACTGATGAAGAGAGGGAGGTCTCAAACAGATTAATGGACTTTTGGATGCAGGATTTGAATACGAGCCCTTTGACTCTTGTACTAATGTTCTTTCCACTTGTAATGGGAATTTGAAGATCTTCCCTGCCACTAATAGGCTGCATATAATCAAATGGAGCCTGTGGTGGGAGGAATCTGCTGGAGGTTAGAGCAGAACCCACCCAATGGAAACTGAAGGGTCAGAGTAGCTAGAAGGTGGGAGAGAGAGGAAAGCTGACAGGCAAGTGGACAGTTAGGCTTGTAAATGTTGATGGCCTGTTAAGAGGCAGGGAAGATCTTCAGATTCCCTTACCATTACACCACTATATAACTGTAATTTGACCTTGAACAAAGAACTGATGGAATCAGACTAAAAATGGTTGGCCTCCAAGAAAAACAAAATGAAGCAAATTCTGAATACTATATTTCAGAAAGTCATACAAGAAGATTATCTAGAAGTATCTGAAGTAAAGGCAAGTAGGCAGCTGAGGTGGCACAGTAGATAGAGTGCTGGGTCTAGAGTCAGAAAGTCTGGGTTCAAATCCAGCCTCAGACACTGGGCTTTGTGTGCCCCTGGGCAAATCACTTACTCTCTGCTTGACCCAGTTTTCTCAACTGTAAAGTGGAAATAACAAGAGCATCTACCTTGCAGGGTCCTGGGTATTTGTAAAGCACTTAGCACAGCATTTGGTATATAAGAGCTGCTTGATAAATATTTATTCCCTCCCCTCCTTTCTTTCTTCCCTTCCTCAGAAATATACAGATCAATAAAATTATCTGGATATTAGTACAGAGTGTCTGAGTTTAATTCACTCAGAAATCTAGTCATGCAAATCCAGAGTTTCCAGGTAAAAGAACAAATATCGCAAACATCCAGAGAGACAGGGCTCATCTATGAATAAAGAGTCTTAACCACATACTACTACTTAAAAATGAGAAAAGAAAGAAAACAATCAAATATGATATGATGAAATGCAAAAAGAAATTATTTAACATATTCTGGAGTGCTGGTAACAATTCCTTAGGGGGTAAAATAAATCTTTAACAGAATGATTTCCAAGCAATAATTTTGAGAAAATTAAAATTGAGCAGATGTTTTAAAATCTACATTCAGTGATGAAAAAACTTCAGAAACATAAACAAGCCCAAATAGTTTGAGAGGGCTAAATGTTTGGTATGCTACTTATATGCTGTAAAGGTGAAATATTTGTCTTGTCTTTGGATTCCCACCTTGTCTCTGGGTTCCTGAGGGAACAAAGAGATAGCTTCCAACCTCAAATTACTAGAAATAAAATGACCTTGAGAAGGAATAGGAAGAAGGGATTTAGTATTTCTTCAAATAGGAGAAACACAAATAAAAGTCATTAAAGCAAAGAGGTGATGTGTAGGAAAGGAAGGTGGGAGATCATAATATTATCAAGGTTGGAAAAAGGAAGCATAAAAACTTGTAGTAAAAGCAAAATAAAGTTATCGGCAACTGGGATGAATAAGGGTAGAGAAAGAAATGTGTCTGAGTCTCATTGTGGAGTCAGAAACTGGAGTGCTTCAAGTAAAATTACAGATGTCTAGGGGTTGATTTGTAAAATAAAAAGGTCTGGACTGGGTGAGATTGGGTAAAAAAGGAAAGGAGAAGAATGTCTGAAAGGAGATTAGCATCAGTTTATTTTAATCAAAAGACCTGTCTAGTGCTGATTTTCAACTTTTTTATAAAAGAAATATAACTGGATTTAATGGAAGAAAAATAAACTTTATAATTATAAGCTTGAAGATCAATGGTCTGAATTCATCCATGAAAGTAAAAAACAATTCCACAATCAATTAGAAAAAATTCCACATATAAAAAATACAGGAAATAAAGATTCAAACTAGGAAATTTCATTGTGCTTAAAGGGGCCAGAGATAATAAATCAATATCTATATCTATAGAATTGCAAAATTAATTATATAGTAAGACAATAATTGATGACAATCTCAATGTACATTTTAAAATTTAGAAAAGAAGTGACAAAAAATGCACAAAGAATCTGAATAGAAAGTAAGGAAAATGAGTTAAGATAGCAATATTCTTGGGTTCAGAAATAATTTCATTTTTATCTTTGAATTTCCAGTGCTTAGTACAGTGCTTAGCACATAGTAAACTTAATAGATGCTTGTTGATCAATAAGCTTTGGGAATTACTGAATGGAGATCATGAAGAGGATAGTTATTTTTCAGTAATCCAAAGTTCCTTTATACAAATTAACCCTCTGAACCATATGAAAACTTCATAAAGTAATGCAGAAAGACATTGAACATATTTTTATGGACAGTGATTCAATAACACATAATCAATAAGGAATAAGAACAAATAACTTGAAAGAAGACTAAATAACAGTAGGCTAAAATTAATGGGTCAAAGAACAAAACATAGAAACACTCAATTTTTTTCAGTATAGTAAGACAGATTATAAAAATTTATGACATGTAGCTGGAACAGTACTTACAGCAAAATTTATGTTTCTGACAACATGCATTAACAAAAGCAAGAAAAGTGTAAGGAATCAGATATGGAGTTTTAAAAACTAGAAAATCAACAAATTAATCATCCTGAAATAAGCACTAAGAACAAAGTTTTGAAAATGAAAAGAGAGCTTTAAAAAGACTGTTGAATTGATAAACAAAAAACTAATTTTTATAGGGCTAATAAACTGATAAACCATTTGCTAATTTATTCCTCATGAAGCAAAAGAAACATCAAGGTTCAAAGATAAAAAATGAAAAAGAGAAATCACAAAAATGGAGAAGAAATTTTTCATTAGAAATTTCTATGCCCAATCACATACTAACAGAAATAAAAATTAAATAAACAAAATAGGAAACAAATCTAAATAATCTAATATCATAAAGAGAAACCAAGCAAGTTATAAATGAATTCCTAAAAAAAAAAAATCCTAGCACTGGTCAGTTTATAATTGAATTATATCAAAGAATTTAAGAATAGGTAATCCCTAAATAAAGAATACAACTCACTAGATCTCTTCTATGAGACAAGCAAGGTCATGGTATGCAACCAGAGGCAGACAAAACAGAAAAAGAGAACTATATGACAATTTCACTAATTAAAATTGAAACAAAAATAATGAATTACAAAGGGTATTATGGAAATATATATATATATATATGTATATAGAGGGATCAATCTATACAGATCTTTATAGATTAGAGAATTTTTAAATTTATAGATTTTTAGATTAGAGATTTACCAGAGAATTAATGAAAAAATATTGCAATAATCAATGCTTTAGTAAAATAGCAAGACACAATATAAATCCATGAAAATCATCAGCATTTCTAAATATTCCTAACAAAATTCAGAATGAAAACATG
>CM053591.1:122998675-123022948 GCA_028646515.1 Pseudochirops corinnae | reverse complement strand
ATTAAATATTTTAGAGTTAGCTTCCTCAAAATATATAAATATAACTACAAGAAAATATTTACAGAAAATAGAAGAAATAGAGAGATAGTGATCATGGCTATAATCAACCAATTTATTTTTTAAAATGCTATCAAAATCATAATAAGACAGCTGCTAAAAAATCAGTTTACAAAAGGGATACTTTATACCATATACATGTAAATAGATATTATACACTAAAACCAGATTATATTCATACCATGAATGCAATGATGCTTCAACAGAAGAAAAACTATTAGTATAACTAAACATATTAATACCAAAAACAATTTTATAAACCATTGATTACATTAACAAACTCAGAAATAACCTTCAATTAAATATATCATTGATGTATTCTTAAAACACCAAAAATATAGGCATAAATATTCCTAAATATGATCAGAAGTATTGAGAAAAATCACTAAAGTGAAGGGGCAACACATTTAGCAATAGACAAATAATGAAACTCTTTTCCTTATGTTCAGAAATGAAATAAGGATGTTCACTGTTCCACTATTTAATACAGGGCTAAAAATGTCAGCTATAGCAGCAAAAGAAAGAAAATAAGTAAATAAGAAAAAGAAGAGAGGCAAAATTACCTGCATCTGTAGATGAGATGGCAGTTTGCATATAGAATGCCATACAATTAATGGAAAAAATATAATTGAGACAATTAATAGCTTCAATAAAATAGCAAGACACAAAATAAGTCCATGAAAATCATCACTATTTATAAATATTACTAACAAGTCCATGAAATCATCACTATTTATAAATATTACTAACAAAATCTGGAACAAAATATGAGGAAATTTCATTTAAAATAACAATAAATTACATTAATTATCTTGAAGCTGCTTCCCCAGAATGCATAAATATAACCACAAGAAAATGTTTACAGAAAAAGGAAGAATTAAATAACTAAAGATTTTTAGTGATCAGAATGAAAATGAATCAATATAGCAAATATATGTATATATATATATAATATAATATATAGATATCCAAATTACAATACTGACTTAAATGCTTTTTTAAAAAATCAGTTTACTATATAAAACTAAACAAAATAACAAATCTGAAGGAATAAATGTTCAAGAATTTCAAATGATATGAAAAGTTTTAGAAAGGAAGAGTACTTTGGTGCTACCAGATCTCAACCTATACTATAAAGCAGCAATTATCAAAATTATCCAGCACTGAGTTTTGTTTTGTTTTTTATTTGAAAAGTTGATCATTGGATCAGTTGATTGTTGTCCTTTGTTCTCGGAGAGGACCAAAATGGCATCACTATGTTAGAGTCAAGTTTCAGTGTGTCCAACTGTAGCAGCAAACATACCCAGGATGGCTGCTAGCACAGGTTCTTTGATCTGCTTTTCAAAAGGAAAGCAACTCAAAAGAGGGTTAACAATCTTACTTTAATCAAACATATATCATTTACCTAGTTCAGGGGGAAAAGTGAGCACCCTGAACTTAAGAGAAAACAGAAGTTACAAGCAGACATAAAATACAGAGAAAATAACACAATTCAACAGACCAACAGACAGGGCTTCAAGCTGTCTGACCATCACATTCATACAGTTAGTTACCAGAGAGAGAAGCACCAACATCTGGGTTTTCAAAGCCGTGGAAGACTCAATGGCTTCCCAGAGTCTACTCTGGCCAAATCATACAACTCTTCTCAAAGTGAGCCCCAAAGCAAAACCTCACCTCAGAGGTATATATATAGCCTTCTCCGGGGTCAGAAAACATCACCATCCTCCTGACTCACTTGACTACAAAGTAATAAAAGTTGTGCCTTCCCGAAAAACAAGCTTCCCTCAAGAAGCTTCTGCTGTGGGTTCTGCTCCAGCCTTCAGCAAACTCTTCCCATCACAGGCTCCATGAGACCCACATTCAGCCTTTTAGGGAGGAGAGTATATTTTCAAATCAGGGAAGGCTGATTTGAAAGTTCAATTTAGGCTTATTAAGGGGCAGGGAAGATCTTAAAATTCCCATTACCATCACACCAACTGTGGCTGATCAGATCAATATAAACTCAAAGGGTTCTACCACATGTGAGGCACAAATAGTACATATGAACATTTGGGGTAGATTCTCTAACTTTGTGCATCTTGTGTTTCTTTTGAGCTATTTCAACTGTGCTTTGCTGATAGAACACAGTACCTTCTCTGATATGAACTCACCATGCTGAGCAGTCCTGTGGCAGTGTCTCCTGTGTCACACAATCAATTCTAAAGTTCTTAAGAGAGACCTTGAGAGTGTCCTCATTTTGCTTCTTCTGACCACCATGCAAAGGTTTGTCCTGTGTGAGATGTCCGTACAAAAAACTTCTTGGCAAACATGCATTTTGCATTCGAATTCTCCATAAAATACTCTTTTTGGGAAGTGTAAGTTTTGCATTTGAACAATGTGCCAGCCATTTGGAATTGCACTCTCTGAAGCAGAGTTTGAATGTTTGGCAGTTTAGTTCAAAAAAGGACATCAGTGTCTGTTATTTTATCCTGCCAGGTGATCTTCAGAATCTTCCTAAGATAATTCAAATGGAAGCAATTCAGTTTCCTGGAATGACACTAGAATACTGTCCAGGTTTCACAGGCATACACCAACGAGGTCAGCACAATAGTTCTGTAGACCTTCAGTTTGGTAATAATCTAATACCTCTTCCTTCCTACACTTTCCTCCAAGAAAAGTGCAAGGAGCAGAACAAAGGTCTGCACACATTTGTAGATCTCACCAAGGCCTTTGATACTGTCAGTCATAAGGATTTGTGGAAAATTATCAAAAATTTGGTTGCTGGGAGAAGTTCATCAACATTGTACATCAATTTCATGACTGCATGCTTGCCTCGGTTCTGCAAAATAAATGCTTTCAGGCTTTCCCAGTCACCAGTGTAGTGAAACATGGCTGTGTGCTTGTTCCCATGCTTTTTAGCATGATGTTTTCAGCCATGTTGTCAAAGGCCTTCAATGAGGATGAATATAACATCAAGGTCAGCTACCACACTGATGGTAAATTCTTGAACTTGAAAAGGCTATCATCCAAGACCAAAGTAGAGGGAGTATTGGTGCATGCTTTTCTGTTTGCAGATAATTGTGCACTCAGTGCAGCCTCTGAAGCTGAGATGCAAGTATGGATCAATATTTCTGCTTGTGCTAATTTTGGCCTAACAATTAACACCAAAAAACACCAATGCTCCATCAGCCACCAACACACTATCCATACATGGAATCATCAGTTACAGTAAATGAAGGATCAGACAAGACAAATAAACATATAACTGATCAAGCAGCAGCCATAAATGCTTACTGTGCCAAGTGCTGTGCTAGATACTGGGGCTATGAAAACAAAAATGAAATAGTCCCTGTCCTCAAGGAGCTTGCAGTCTACTGGGGAAAAAATATATACCCATGTAAGTATATACAAAACATGAAAAATAAATAAGAGTTCATTTTGAGGAGGGGGATACACTAGTAATTGAGGAGATTTGGAATAGTTTCATGTTAGAGGTAGAACTAAAGATGATGGAACTAAGGGATTCCAAGAGAAAAAAGAAAAGAGGCAGTCTCTTTAAGACTTGGACAGGGAGTGGGTGGAAGAATAACTTTGCAAAGACCTGGAAATGGGAATTGGAGAGTCTTGTGTGTGAATTAAAGGATTCCAGATTTGGAGATGGAAAGGATCTAGGAGTACTTTAGTTTAGTCCCATCATTTGAATAACGACAAAGAGATTTTGATGAGACTTGAGCATGTAGACACTAGAAGTGAGTAATACATAATAACCCTAGTCATGTGGTGAACAGCTTTAAATTCCAGAAAGAGGAGTCTACATTTGAACCAAAAGGAAATGGGAGAAATAAAAGGGGGGGGAAATTTTAAATATATCAGAAGCTACTATTGCCAATTATAACCAGCAGAATTTTTTGGACAGGAGAGAAATGTAGTTAATACCTATACTTTGGAAATATCACTTTAGCAGTTTATGGAATATAGATTTTAAAAGGGCTTAGACCCGAGGAATGAACAACAATTAGGAGGCCATAGCAATTGTCCAAGTGTCAGGTGATGAGGACCTGAGTTAAAGTGGAGGTCACATGAGGGGGAAAAGAGAGAATTGAAGGTGTGATATGTCATCAAAGTAGAATCAATGAGATTTGATTGGATGAGGAGAGGGACAAGTCAAGGATGTCTCCAAGGTTAAAACCTGGGTGAATAGAAGTATATTAATATGCTTAATAGAAATTGGATCTGGAAGAGGGACAGATTTAGTGCGAGAGATGAGGTCTCTTTTGGACATTTTAAATATGAAAATGCTTAGGCAACTAGATGGCAAAAGGGGTAGAGTACTGGGTTTAGCATAAAGAAGACCTAAGATCTGACTTCAAGTACTTAAGAGCTGTGTAACACTGGGCAAATCACTTGCATGCTATTTGCTCAGTTTCCTCAATTGTTAAATAGGGATAATAATAATCTTCACTATAACCCTGTGAGGTAGGTGTTAAGTGAGATAACATTTGTAAAGCTGTTAGCGTAGGGTCTGGCACACAGTAGGTGCCTCCTAATGCTTCCTTCATTTCTTCCTTCCTATAGGAGATCAAGTTTGAAAATGCAAAAGATAGTTGGTAGTATAGGACTGAAGTTCATAATTCAGAGAAAGATTGGATATGCAGCTCTGGGAGTCATCTGGATAACTATACTAATTGAACCAATGAGAGATGAGAAACATATATATATATGTATATGTATATATGTGTGTATATCTATCTACATCTATGTACATATATGTATCTATATACATATGTGTGTATGAAGATGGCCCAGGACAGAGTCTTAGGGTTTACATGTCAGAAGACATAATTAAAGATCCAACAAAGATGCCTGAGGAGTTATCCAACAGGTTGGAAAACCAAAAGAGAGTAAAGCTATATAAAAAAAAAAAGAAGCAAGTATTTTTTTATTGTTGTCGTTTGGTCATTTCAGTCCAGTCTGACTCTTTACGACCCCATTTGGTCAGAGGGGAGAGGAGGCTGAGGGAGGTGGTGTCAGTCAAGGCTTGACTTAAAAGCATGGTGATGACATTAGAGATGATGAGCTTAACCTGTGTGAGACATCTTGTTCAGTGGAGTTTAAACCAGCAGATGCAGAGTAGAGTGAGATCAAATGTACATCTTAAAGAATCTGACCTTGGTAAAGAGAAGGAGAAGAAATTGAAGTAATAAAGAGAATATTATCAAGGGATTTGAGATAGAGTAGGTAAGAAGAAGGAACTCCAGACAAATGCCCTCTATATTCTCAGTTAAGAATGAGACACAGTCCTCTATGGGAAGAGGGAGTGAGGGATTGATAGAGGCTTCAAAAGGGAAAAAAAGACTTGGAATAGTCTCTGTGGGGAGTATAACAGAAGCTGAAAACTGAAACCACAAAAGACTAAGTGACTTGCCCAATGTCAAATAGATATTAAATAGAATATCTAGAATTTGAAATGAGATCTGTTTTGAAGTCAGTGGTTCTTAGGAAAGAATTAATAGGAATACTTTGCTGTAGTGTTCATTTTCGTTCAGTAGTTTCAGTCATGTCTGACTTTTTCTGCCTCTATTTGGGGTTTTCTTTGCAAAGATACCAGAGTGGTTTACCATTTCCTTCTCCAGCTCATCTTATATATGAGGAACTGAGATAAATAGCATTAAGTGACTTGCCCCAGGTCAAACAGCTTAAGTATCTGAGGTCAGATTTGAACTCTGGAATATGATCCTTCCTGACTTCAGGCTGAGCACTACCCACTGCACCATTTAGCTGCTCATAACCTGTTGCAGTGTGGGCCATGTTAAAATTAGAAGACATAAATGGGCATTGGATTCAGTCAGCAGAGTTGGATAATTCCCATAAGCAGCACTTAAGGAAGAGCAGAACAGTGGAAGTAAGTTGGAGTTCAAAAAAATTTTTACAAATACAAGATACAGAATGTGTGACTAGATAGCAATTTTCTGATAGAACTATGGGAGAGATAGTTTATAGATTAAAAAGTTAACACTTAAACACAGAAGTTATATAGTCATCTAATGATTATAGATTTAAAACTGAAATGAAAGTTGATCACTCTGATGGATTCTGCCTAGCTCATGCGTCATTTGGCGTATTGTTTTCAGTTCTAAAAAAGACATTTTAAGAAGCACATTGATAAACTGAAGTGTCCAGAGAAGGGTGATCAGAATATTAAGGGACTTTGAGATCAAATCATACACAAGTATCAGTTAAAGAAGTTGCAAATAGTTAGCTTAGAGAAAAGAAATCTTAGAAGGAGTATGATGGCAATCTGGGATTTTGAACCACTGACATGTAGAAAGGGAATTTTAATCTTTCTGCTAAACTCAGAGTGGAAAATTAAGATGAAAGTGTGCAAGTCACACAAGTGTCAGATTACATCTTGATATAAAAACATCCTGTGGGTATAAAGCTATTGCCAGGCCTTCAAGCAATATCACTCAAGACTCTTTTCCTTACTTGATAGTTGAATCTAATAACCTAAAATAGGGCTACTCATGCAGGAAATTTTCAGATGTTGGAATATTCACTTTGTCTTTCCCATGTTTTACATGAAACTTGTATATCCAACATTTCCATAATGCAAGTAGGAGATAACAGCACTCTTTGGCATTGCCTCAGAGGAGGTATAGGAAACTGGAGAGATCCTGGACTACAAATAGCAAAGAGGAAACTGGTATCAACAGACTGTGGAAAGGTTATGGACCAAAGGACCAACTATGAGACCAGAAGAGTAGTGTACATTCACTAGTAGTAGTTTGATGCTTTAATTAATTGTTCCCAAAAAGACCACAGCCTTCCCAAGTATATGTACTGGAGAAACCTGGAAGTTGGGACTAAAGGCGCACCAATGGGGCTATGCACTGTAGATATGCATCTTGGAATCCACCCTCATTCAGAAAATCAGGAACAAGCATGTAAGTAATCTCCAAAGTAATCCAAAGCTTTGTGCTAGTGAAGAAGAAAGTAAGAATGTGGATGACTGGCGGGTTATGAGATGCTTAAAGTGGTTCCACTAGGATGGTCCAAGGTTTGTGACCTCATATTTTCTGGTGGTGTTAGCGGATTGGCAGCCGTGCCTCTGGGCAGAGCAGTCAATCATGAGATGGCATAACATAAGTATTGTTTGGAATATTTTTTCCCTAAAGGTCTAGACTGGACTGTTTGGAAGTCAGAATGCATATTATATTCAAGAGGGGACTTGAGCAGTGATGATACATCCTTAAAATCCAACCTCAAAGTTACATTCTCAATCCCTAGCATTGTTGAGTATTTCCCAGTGGTGAACACCTTCCTGTCATTGGCATGAGCATGACTAACATGGACCTAAAGTAAGAGAGTCTAAGACAGAAGCTAGAGGCCTAGAGAATGTCAGTTTTAAGAGATTATTAGCCTAGGGTCCATGAACATAGATTTTAAAAAATATATATTTTGATAACTATTTTAATAATGATGATAGCATATCTATAACTCCTATATGCTAGGCTGTTTTACAAATATTATCTCATTTGGTCCTCACAACAACCCCAGAGGGAGGTGCAATTATTACCCCCATTTTACATATGCGGAAACCAAGGTAAACAAAGGTTAATTGATTTGCCCATGGTCACACAACTAGAAAGGCCAGATGTCTAAGGCCAGATATGAATTCCTGTCTTCCTGACACCGAATCCAGGGCTCTAACTACAGTGTCCTCTATCTCTTATGTATTTTATGAATCAAAATACAATTTAGTACAAAACTTTCTGCAAAGATGATTGCAATCACCACTGATATATAAAATTTGTACATTCTTATGGACAACACAAAACCAGTAGAACTGAAAGGCAAACAGCTCTTGTGAGAGAATTCACAAGGTAAACTATCCAAATAGTAGCCCGAGTGAAAGAAGGCTGGCAAACGAAGGTCAGCTTACCAAAGTTGGAACTAGATATGTGTTTTTCTAGAGTGGCCACACTGAAGGGGAGTGCCATGAAGTTGGCATAGGTTTTACAATCAAAACTAGTCAACAAGTTTGCATGCCTCCCAAAAAGAGTGAATGACATGGTCATGACAATGTGATTGCCACTTACAGGAAAGCTTCAAACCACTGTCATCACTGCCTACGCTCCCACCATGATGAATTCTGATGAAGTCAAAGAAAAACTTCATGAAAACCTAGATATTTTTTATTATCAATGTGTCAAAAGAGGACAAGCTTATAATTCTGGGTGACTTTAATGCTAGAGTAGGCACAGACTACCAGATATGGCAAGGGAGTCATTGGGAGGAATGGAATTAGAAACAGCAATGGTCACTTACTACTGAAGACTTATAAATCCCATGACCTTCTCATCACCATCACTGGAGGGCAAGGGGGCAAACTGAGTTACCCAATTAGCTGGGTGCCCATTCAGGTAGCTCAGTCTACTCATAGGTTGTGCTTGTCCTTCTTTTTTGAAGAGGATCATGGCATCAGGGAAATGATGACATGACTTGCAGTTGACTTTGATTTGAGTGAGAAAGATCTGGGCAAGGTCACCAACCTCACTTTCTCCTCTACAACCATCTAAATCCAGTGACCAGATATTCATCAAGATGACTGGAAATGACTCAGGATGCAATGGGAGACCTTGGCCCTTTTAGGCTAAGCCTTTTCAGGTGGTCACTTAGAGTAAGGTACCATCCATTTAGTGAATAGGACTCCTTAAGAAGTGAGTCAAGGGATGGCCCCTTTAATTAGAAAAAAGTAAAGGAAAAGAATCAAACTGGAAGGGGAAGACCCTCAGAGTTGCTATTCCAAAGAGAAACAGTTACCATTGACATTTTATTAACTTCATGAAGGCACTCTTGCCCAGATTCTGGATAACAGATGATGTTCTTGTACTTTCCAGGTCATCAATAGAGTAAAGCAAAGCAGTGTGCTTGCTTGCATGCTTTTTAGCATGATGTTTTCAGCAATGTTGTCAGACACCTTCACTGAGGACAAACATGACATCAAGGTCAGCTATTGCACTGATGCTGAATTATTTAACTTGAAAAAAGCTATAAGCCAAGACTACAGTGGAGGGAGAATTAGCACATGATTTTTTGTTTGCATACAATTGTGCATTCAATGCAGCCTCTGAAGCTGAGATGCAACAAAGTATGGATTGATTCTCTGCTACTTGTGCTAATTTTGATCTGACAATTAATAACAAGAAAACAAAGGTTCTCTACCAGTCATCCACCACATCGTCTATACCTGGGACCATCAGTTACAGCAAATAGAGAAATTTTGAATGCTATGGATAAGTTTAATTACCTTGGCAGCATACTTTCTAGGAATGCACACAAAGATGATGAGGTTGAAACCAGCCAGAGCTAGTTCAGTGTTTGGGAGTTTCTGAAGGAAAGCGTGGGAAAGAATTACTAGATTGCCTATCAAACTGAAAGTCTACAGAGCCATTGTTCCAACCTCATTGTTGTATACCTGTGAAACCAGGACAGTATACCAGTGCCATGCCAGGAAACTGAATCTCTTCCATTTTTATTGTCTCAGGAAGATTGGGAAGATCACCCAGCAAAATAAGGTACTGGACACTGAGGTCCTCAATCGACCTATACTGAAAAACATTCAAACACTACTGCAGAGAGTACGACTCTGATGGGCTGGCCATGTTGTTTGAATGCCAAATGTACATTTGCCTTAAAAGGCTAGTTTATGGAGAGCTCATTCAAGACAGGCACTCACATGGTGGTCAGAAGAAGCTATACAAGGATACTCTTAAGGTCTCTCTGAAAGAGGAATTGATTGTATAACATGGGAGATGCTTGCAAAGGACCACCCAACATGGTATGCCCACACTGAAGAGGGCACTGTGGTCTATAAGCAAAACAAAATTGCAGTAGCTCAAAAGAAACATGAGATGCACAAATTTAGAGACATCTTTGCCCCAAATGTTCACATGCACTATTTGTGCCTGACCTGTGGTAGAGCATTCTGAGCTCATATTTATCTGATCAGTCGTGGTCGAACACACCATACCTTGACTCCAACATAGTGATGTCATTTTAGTCCTTTTCAAGAACAAAGGACAACAACCAACCAGTTTCACAAATTTAAAAACGTTATTCTGAGAAAGATTCCATACATTTCCCCAGACTGCCAAATGAGTCTATGACACAAAAGTAACTAAGAAGATTCTACTATGTTCCTTACCATGAGTCATAGGACTCTCTTCTTTCATCAAGACAGGCAATATATTCTAACAGCCTGAAGGAGAGGATTTTATTTTACACGCTTAAAATCATTATTCTAAAAAGGGTTCCATAAGTTTTCTCAGATTGTCAAAGGAGTACATTACACACAAAAAAAAGGTTAAAAATGTTTTATTTAAAGGGACTTTAGACTTTACAGATAAAGAAACTGAGGCCAAGAAAAGTAAAGGGGGAGAATTGGAACTAGCTTCCAGCATCTTCTGAAACACAGTCCAGCACTCTTCACAATATTATGCTGCTGTGACCAGGCTATCGCAGGGAGAGTTAAAATGGAAGCTGTGTTTGAACAGGTAAATACTGAAGCCAAGGTCATCATTAGTAAGACTAGAAATAAACACATGGTCGGGCTTGTAGTTATTCAATAAAAATAAACACTGATATCTATATAGTACTTCAAGGTTTACAAAGTACCTTATAGACAATATCTCCCTCGTCTATGCAACAACCTTGTGAAGCAAGCACTTGAAGTATAATAATCCATTTTTAAGGTGAAGAAATTGGGGCTCAGTGAAATGAAATTACTTGCACATCATTACACAGTTAGTAAGTTTAGGAGGTAGGATTCAAACTCAAGTCTCTCCTCACTTTCACAGCTAGCATTCTTTCCCCTAACTGACTCAGCCTCCTAAAATATCTGGGATCATTTCCAGTGGGGCTTTTATATCAGTGAAGTCTTCACTACACTGTGGCCATTTATCTGGAATAGCTCCAGTCTTCCTTCATAGGTCGACCCTTCTCCAGCGGCTCCTTAAGTAGGAGATTTTAACCTTTTTGTGTGTCATTCATTCTTTTGGAAGTCTGGTAAAGGCTATGGATCCCTTCTGAGAATAATGTTTTTAAACATATTAAAATAAAATAAGACTATAAAGGAAACTAATTATTTTGAAATAAAGTTGTCAAAATTTTTTTTAAAGTTCATGGATCCCAGATTAGAACTCCTACCTTAAGGGATTCCAGACCATCAAGGCAGGTCCTGTTTCCTTCTTCAATCCATAAGTACTCCATACCTACATCAGACATCAGTACTCTTTCCTGTCTGAACAGGTTAACAAAGGACAAACTAAGACAACTCTCTAACTGAGATATCATCTATTAGTGGGGGTAATCAGCCTAGTAATAAAGGGGTCTTATGGTCTGCCTCCATATGTGCCAAAAGACCCAGAGTGAGGGCCAACAGTGCCTTTTAAACTTAGGTATGTCTTCCTTCTGATTGGCCTGATAATACATCATTTGGACCTCCAAACATAAGGCAACCCTGAACTGAGAGACATTTTAAAGAGGAGGTAGGTTAATAGTTTTCAGTTCCTCCCTGTTACTTCATTTGGGGGTTGAGGAGGGAAGCAGAATCCTCATGTGAAAGAATCAGTCTGGCTTTCAGGTATGGCTGCTCATGCCCCTGTCTGACACTCAGGGCATGCTTACTGCCCCATGAGATCCAGCTGCCTCTAGTAATCTTGGCCAGAAAAAAAAAATGAGCCATTCCAACCAGGTTTTCACTAGCTTCATCTCCTTTTTGTGGGCTAGGTCACCCCAAACTTTGGTAAAGGAAAAAGCAAGGACACAAGAGTTATCCCCTGAGGAGGGACTTAGCTCAAACTGACTTCTGTTTGTGGTTTAAACAGAAGCACCCAGGCCCCAAGCGAGTTAAGGAGCAGGTGCCTTGGGGGCTGAGAGTGATTACCTTACTCAATTTTGCCCTTCAGAAACTGCCTGCCCTGCAGAATCGGGTCTAAAGAAATAGATGGATTCACAGGGAAATATTAGTTATTAAATAAGACAATCCTATATTAATTTTCCTCACTCCTCTGGTCAGAACATTACTACCTCAGGGAGTAAGTAGAGGCTTATTACTTCTGGTTCTAGATGTCAACAAACACATCACAGAACTGCTTTGACAGAGGTGGCTGGAGCAGCTGATAGCATGACTCCCTATGCATGGGTATGCAGGGGAGGGAGCTGTCAAAACACAGTAGAATAGAGAAACAGGTAGGGACAGGTGAAAAAGAAGCACTGCAAGGCAAAGCATCATCAATTAATTGATGCTTCTTTTCTCACTCCACAACCTTCAAGGCAATAGGCTATTAGTATTACATGGCTGACATGAAACTCTGGCTGGGTCTCTTGCATGAGAGGCATAGCAGTTGTTGAAAGATATTACTGTACTCTACCACTGAAAAGCATTCAGGATCATCCAAGCCAGGGACATCCTCAGCTGCATAGCTGAGAATCCTTCCCCTGGTATCTTGACTGTCAGTGTTTCCCTCAGAATCCATTCAGTTGAGTCTGAGTCCAAGGAAAGTTGTGTTGGTTTCTTTAAAACGCACAAATTCATGGGGAGGATGCTATTTATCTGTAGGTAGAAGAAGGGAAAACTGAGAGCTGAACTCTACCTACTGGAACTTAATTCAACACTTAGAGTAGGGGTTTGTTAACTTTTTTGTGTGAAGGATCCATTTGGCAGGCTGGTGAAAACTATAGTCTCCTCAGAATATTTTAATGCATAAAATGATACATATAGAATTACAAAGAATATCTTTTATATTGAAACAGTCATATATATGTGTGTGTATGTATGTGCATATATATATATGTGTGTGTGTGTGTGTGTGTGTGTGTGTGTGTGTGTATATATATATATATATATATATATATATACACACACATATATATATATGTATATATAGTTCGTGTACCTCAGGTTTATAAGTCCTACCTAAGAGTGTGGCTCTGGTGTCCTTTATCTCTAGTCACAAGATCATAGATTTGGAGCTATAAGGGACCTCACTGGCATCTAGTCTACCCTTCCTCCATGTTATAGCCAAGGAAACCGAGGCCTGGGGAAGCAAAATGGAAACCTAAGAGATGAGACTCAATCTCAAATGCTCTGACTGCATAGCCAGTATACTTTCCACTGGACTACACTGGCTCCTAGTCCATTCAGTCTACATGTAGGCAAGAAGTATTATATCAAACACAAGGGATCTTTTTTATTGGGATGAGAACTAGGATTCTAACAACTGGCATTTGGCCATGACCCTATAACTTTAAGTTGGCTAAAAAATTCATTTATAACAACATAGAAGATGTGAATGTGTCTCTGTTCTTATATTTACTGACCCTTCACCTCTCTGAAAAGTCAATCAGTTACAAATGCCTGAATTAAAGTAACCACAGCTGATATTATATTGAAGAGGCAAAATAAAAAGTGTCAAGAACTACAGCCACTGAAGTAACTCTGAACCAAAAAAATGAGTCATTTTTCAGGTTAGATTTTTCCTGAGTATAAAGCCAGGCACCCAGTAAGGAAGAAGTATAGTTTCTCATTTACTATCCATCTCTCAACCAACCTATTCTATTACTAATGTCAGGAAGGTGCAGCAATAAAATGTAGTTTAAACTTCAAATCCCTCAAATGGAGTCATCAGGAGAGAGAGGTTAGATGCTGACATATTGGATCAGGGAAAGATGATGTTAGCACTTTGTCACCTAGTGACTCTTAGAGAAGCAGAGTTCAGGAGAAGATAAGAATTAGGTCACAGGAGTCTTATAGGCAGAGTCTTTCTGGAAGAGAATTCTTCTCTGGAAAAAGTACTTCTATATAACCAAAGCACTGGGCCAGAAACTAAGAGCTAGGGATATACATCTCACCTCAACAAGCACTAGATGTCCTTCATTTATTGATTATTTACTTTCTCACACAATAAATTTTTGAATAGGTCCTAAAGTACAACAGAACCCTCATAATGGGTTAGAAGTCTCCTGGCCTCTGAAGAGATGATAGAAGAAGGAAGTGGTAAGCAGGCTCCAATTATGGTTGATCTTACCCTCCATTGACATTTACCTTAGTGTGGGTCTATCCAAAGTCATTAATGTTCAAAAGGAACCACACAAAATTTACAGACAGAAAAACCCATTAAAATGGCTTTAAATGTGCCCATAAAGTGTCTGTGTGCTGCCCATGTAGGTTATATGTCCAAGTGCATTTGTCCACATATGGCAATCATCAGGAATTTTGTCTATACTTCTCCAAGAAGAGAAGGATGATTCCAGAAGAGAAAGTGAAACAATGCTAGCCCCTCTACTCTCCATGGAGAGGAAGCAGTTGGCTTGAATTATATCAACCTGCCCCCATACTCCTCCAAAAATTATTAGTCCAGGAAAAATCATCATCATCATCATCATCATCATCATCTTTTCTTAGGTACAAGTTGCTTTCTTTGTTACTATCCCCATGAAGAATAAGATACACTCCAAATTTCTATCCAAAAGCTTGACTCCCTTCCCACCAAAAGCTGATTACACAAAAGACGATCACAAATAATGAAAACAGCTGCAAGTGAACCCATTTATGGAAGCAGTTAGCAAACAGAAGACTTTTTGGGGTGGAGCCAAGATGGCAAAGTGCATGAACACTCAGCTGATCTCTCCCAACATTTCTCTTCAAACAACTTAAAAATAATTTCTCAAATTAAAGTCTGGAGTAGAAGAACCCACAAAAAAAAAAAAAGGTCATAGTGAGGCATTCTCTCAGCCCAAGACAACATAGCATGTTAGAAAGAGAGATTCTGTGACATAGGAGCAGAGGTTGGCCCAGAGTTCACATGGATAAAACACCAGTTGCGGGACTAAGTGATAGTGAAAAGAAGCAGCAGCAACAGCTTTGGGAACTCTCAAGTCAGAGATAGTAAGTGGACCTGACAAAAAAGATTACAGAGTAACCCTGTGCGGGTATTAGATGCTGGACCAGATGCTATTTGGCAATTCTACTGCCTATACTCATTTCTGTATTACAGTGCAATGGTGGAAAGGAGCACTAGGTCAAGGGAGGCAGTAACATATTCCGCACCAAGGGATTAGGGGCCCTGAGGAACAGTATTGATTATGATTATTATCTTAAGAAATCAAGGGCCTTTCCTGGACAAGGAAAAGAGTGCAGACCAAAAGTGCACTGACAACACCTTTCCCCAGATCATACTACCTTGGAAACACTGAAAATTCCAAAACCATAGAACTAGCTCTGAAAATAGCAGCTCTGAAAAAATTCTGAAGCTTAAAGAGCCCTTTCCTGACCACATGCCAAGAACAGAGCCCAATATTAACATAAAATTTCAAGTCAAGAAAAAGAGTGGAAAAATGACCCCCCCCCCCCCAAAAAAAAATCTGACCATAAAAAGCTGCTATGATGACAGGGAAGATCAAGACACAAATACAGAAGAAGTCAAACTAGATATAAGCAAAGCCTCAAAGAAAAATGCAAATTGAACACAAGCCCAACAAGAATTTGTAAAAGAGCTAAAAAAAGAAATGCTTTCCAAATCAAATAAGACTATGAATGGAAAAAAAATAGACAAAGAAATGAAAGAAAAGGAAGAAAATTATGAAAAGATACAATAACAGAGGGCATAGAAATACTGATGAAAATAATACCTTAAAAAACAGAATTGGCTAACTAGAAAAAGAGATACAAAAAAATGCACTGATGAAAGAAGAACTTAAAAAAAAGAATTGGTCACATAAAAAAAGAGGCACAAAAGTTCACTGAAGCAAATAATTCCATAAAAATTAGAAATGGGCAAGAGCAAACCAATGACTCCATGAGAAATCAAGAAAAAATAAAGTCAAATTTTACCACAACTGCAGAGAATATAAAATACTTGTAAGTATACCTGCCAAGTAAAACCCAGGGACTGCATGAACACAATTACAAAACATTTTTCACACAAATAAGGGCAGATCTGAACAACTGGAGAAATATTAATTGGTAATGTATAAGCTGAGCTAATATAATAAAAATGACAATTCTATCTAAGATAATTTGCTTATTCAGTGCTATCTCAATCAAACTACCAGAGAATTATTTTATAGAGCTGGAAAAAAATAATAACAAAATTCATTTAGAAGAACAGAAGGGTGAGAATAGCAAGGAAATGAATTTTTAAAAATGTAAAGGAAGGTAGCCTAGCAGTTCTGCATTCCAACTAGGTTATGAAGTAGTTGTCATCAAAATATTTTGGTACTGGCTAAGAAATTGAGTGATTCATGAGCAAAGAAAAGAGATTCAGTTCTCCGCATTATTTAACTTAACCAAGAGATCCAAATTCGAGTCTAGATTCAGCAGCTTCCTAGCTATGCAAATGTGGACAAGTCATCTAACACCTTAAAGTCTCAGTTTCTCCAAGTATATCATAGAATCAATAATATTCATATGATATAAAAATACTGTCTTAAAACACAATTTAAGGGGCAGGTAGGTGGCTCAGTGAATAAACTGGCCCTGGAATCAGGAGGACCCAAGTTCAAATCCAACCTCAGACACTTAACACAAAAAACTAGCCATGTGACCTTGGACAAGTCACTTAACCCCAATTGCCCTGCCTTCCCTTTCCAAAAAAGCAAAAAAAAAAACCAAACCACAATGTAAGTATAAATAATTTTTCTTACTATAAGTAGTATTATTAGCTTGGCCCTGTCTCTTACAATTAATTTACTAATCTGGATCTGCTTCCTTATCTGTAAAATCAAAAGGTTAGACTGGAAGATCTCCAAGGTCCCTTCCAACTCTAACAGTATATGAGTCTATGATTCTAGGTTTCGTTAATGGTAATATATCCGACTACTAACTAATGTGTTTGTTTATTACAGGAAGACAAGGCAAGGGAAGAGAAATGTTAGGGCTTAGTTAAAGAGGAAGTTGGACTAGACTGATCTGGAAGTCCCTTCCAGCTTAAATTCTGTGATTCTGTAATTCAAGGCATCAGTTGTTAAAAAAAATTTTTTTTTTTAATGTAAATAGCAATTCAAATTTCAGAACTGAAATGGAGTAGAAAAAATACATTCAAAATTCATATGCATTCAAGCCAGGTGACAGAACCAGAGTTTAAATGGGAATACAATCAACTTTGATCTCAGCTCTCCTGGGCTACCTTCATGCACAACATTTCCTTGCACATCAGTTTTGCCAACTGTTAGCTAAGGTTGGTGAAAAGCATTCTTGCCCAAGTCTTCACTCATATCCTCCAATAAAGGGTGGCTGCAGGAACTCATCATCAAATAGATCCCAAACCACGCTAAAGTCCAGCATTGCCCATAGGAAGCTTCACAGAGCCCCAAGGAGAGTAGAAGTGACATTGCTCTGTCTCTAACCTTCACATGCTCTCTTCTCCAGAACTGTCCCACAAGCTGAGAACATCTCATAAAGAAAGAGCAAAAGTAGATGTTCACATGCAGCCAGTCTTAAAATGAGGTTAATTTGTGTTAGCAAACTGTCACTGAGCTTGTCATATCTAATTATTTTTCTCAGTGCATGATTTTCTCCCCTCAAAGAGGGAAATAAATAAATAGGTGAAAAAAACTCTCCAGGTTTGTGTGATAGCTGATCTTTAGAAGTTACTTTGTGGCTAAGTTATTTAAAGGGAAAAGCAAAAACAAAAACATCACAGTACCAAAGGGTTTGTTTTCTTTTTGAAGGTGTTGTAGGGCAAAATTCAAGGGCTAGTACTTTATTCTTTATAACCCTAAATTAGTAAGTTGATCCTCTGCACCCAGCATGTTTTTAATGAACTCGGAGATAAAATTTGATAAGTTCATGAAAACAATTAAATTAGCACCACAAGTAAGAGGTGCTAATAGACTCCAGACCTACAAAATTCACACCACGTGATAAACTGAAATGTACAGATCATGTGGAAAGGAGCAATGTGTGTCAATCACATCATTAATATAGTTATTAATATTCTATTTTCCATTTTAAAGACATCCTTCATATAATAACCCCATAGATTCCACTATTAAAACAGGTAATAAAAACCACCTTCTCTAGGTTGAATCTACCCATAAATTATTCCTAAGAAATTGGAGTCAAGGGTCAGTTACCTTATACAGTAGCAGAACTAAGAACCCGAGGAAATCTACTCAAGGAAAAAAAACTATGAAATTCTACTGGGGATATCATTTTATAATGTTATATAAGAATATATTATGTACAGTACTTCAAGATGGAGTGTCAAAACTTAAAATCATAAGGAATACGCAGGATGTTTTTAGAATTTCTGTAGCACTCTACCTCCCCCATCTGCCTTATAGTCACAAATTCCTCACAGTAATATTTATGTAATACCTATTTTTTGTGATCAACTCTTTCTCCCAGATGAAAAAACTCAGAAGATGATAGATAGATAAATAGATAGACAGACAGATAGCTCTAAACACACATAGATCTATATATAGAAATGTATCTACATGCACAAATATATACATATACACTTGCATATATGCATATATATACAAATATGTATGTGTGTATATATACATATATGCATACATTATATATATAAATATATAAACTAACTTTCTTATATGTCTGTTGAATGTCAATTGCCTAAGTTTCCTGATTCTTAAGATTGTTATGATATGAGCAGAGTCAAGTTCAATAGGGCTTCTGATGTGTTAACTGAAGTCATACCTCCAACATAGGGAGAAACATGATTCAGGATAGATAAAACTACATGGAACTGTGGGTGGCACTGTCTTAACGGCTGAACTGAGCTGGCCAAAGAAAATGTTTAATCAAAATATTTACTTTGAAAAAATCTAGTCTACTTTACTGGGGTTAGATTTCTGGCATGCAGCCCATCAGCGCTACTGTCTGTTTGCAACCATCATAGTCAGCCTAAATGACTAAGTCAAGAGCAAAGACAAGTGAGTATGAGTATAAAGGTCAAAGACTAACAACTTGGATAGATGCTGGCCAAGGGGATACTTCTGGTGTGGCCCAATGCAGGGTTCAGTATTCCTAGGATGGCTCCCCAAGGTATCTAACAATCCAAAGAACACAAGAATCAGCATTAGCACGCCCCTGCACACCTACAAATGACATCCCTCGGAGCTTATCAGGTGCCTCATGATTCAATTCCTTGAGATGTTTCACTGTAAACTCTGATCCAAAATATTTTCACTTGTTTATCAGAAAGCTAAAAGAGCAGGTGGACATAAGAGAAATTAAAATCTGCAGCCTTGAGGCCACATGTGGCCTTCTAGGTTCTCAAGTGCAGCCCCTTGACTGAATCCAAACTTCACAGAACAAATCCTCCTAAAAAAAGGATTTGTTCTGTCAAGTTTGTATTCAGTCAAGGGCCAGCATTGATGACCTTGAGAGCCACATTTGGCCTCTGGGCCACAAGTTCCACACCCCTGGCCAAACTTCAGAAACTATTTAATGCAGTACAATTAACAAATGCTTCCTTTCTTTAGTTAAGGTCTGATTTCAATTTAAGATGTTAATTTCCTGAGACAGACAAAAACATGGGGGGGGCCCCCATATTTCATTACTGCTTGATCATAGAATTTTACAACTAGAAAGGACCTTCACAGTTAGTTGTTCCATACCTGTCATTTTAGAGATGAGAAAGCTGAGACCCAAAGAGGTTTTGTGTTTTTTAAAATAGTATCTTATTTTTTTCCCCAGTTACATGTCAAGAAAAATTTTAGTATTCATTTTTACAAGATTGTGATTTCCAAATTTTTCTCCCGCTCACCATACCTCCCCTCCCCTCTTCTGAAAATGATAGGCAGTTTGATATAGTTTATACATGTGCTATTATATACAAATATTTCCATATTAGTCACAGTTGTAAAAGAACAGATCAAAAGGGGAAAAAACATAAGAAAGAATAAAGTAAAAAAATATGTTTCAATCTGCATCCAGAGTTCATCAGTTCTTTATCTGGAATATGGATAGCATTTTCCTTCATGAATCCTTTGTACTTGTCTTAGATCATTGTGTTGCTGAGAGGAGCTAAGTCATTCATAGTTGATCATCACACAGTGTTGCTGATATAATGTAAAATATTTTCCTGGTTCAGCTCATTTCACTTTGCATTAGTTCATATAAGTCTTTCCAGGTTTTTCTGAAATCTGTCTGTTTATTATTTCTTTATTGCATAATAGTTTTCCATTATATTCATATACCACAGCTTATTCAGCCATTCCCCAATCAATGGTCATCCTGTCAATTTCCAATATTTTGCTACCACAAAAAGGGCTGCTTTAAATATTTTTGTAAATGTAGGTCCTTTTCCCTTTTTTAAGATCTCTTTGGGATGCAGATCTAGTAGTGATATTGCTGGATCAAATGGTATGCAGTTTCATAGCCCTTTTGGGCATAGTTGCAAATTGCTTTCTAGGATAGTTGGATCAGTTCACAACTCCATCAAGAATGCATTAGTGTCCCAATTTTCCCACATTTTCTCCAGCATTTATCATTTTCCTTTTCTATCATATTAGTCAATCTGATAGGTGTGAGCAGGTACCTTAGAGTTGTTTTAATTTACATTTTTCTAATCAAAAATTATATACAGCACTTTTTCATATGCCTATATATAGCTTTGATTTCTTCATTTGAAAACAGTCTTCATGTCCTTTGACCATTTATCAATTGGGGAATAGTTTTGTATGCTTGTAAATCTGACTCAATTCTCTATGTATCTGAGAAATGAGGCCTTTATAAGAGACACTTACTGTAAAGATTCTTTCCCATGTTTCTGCTTTCCTTCTAATCTTGGTTGCATTGGTTTTGTTTGAACAAAAGCTTTTTCTTTAATATAATCAAAATTATCAATTTTACATTTTATAATGCTCTCTATCTCTTGTTTGGTCATGAATTCTTCCCCTCCCTATAGATCTGACAGATAGACTATTCCTTGCTTTTCTTATTTGCTTATAGTGTCACCCTTTATGTCTATATCATGCCAAAGGTCTATTGTATCTAACTTTTCTAATATTCTATTTACCTCCTTAGTTTCTTTCTTGTTTATTTTTTTTTTTTGGTTGATTTATGGGGTTTTGAGAAGGGACAGTTGAGATCCCCTACTAACATAGTTTTGCTATCTATTTTTTTTCCTGTAATTCACTTAACTTCTCCTTTAAGATTTTGGATGCTATACCACTTGGTGCATATATGTTTAGTATTGACATTGCTTCATTATCTATAGTACATTTTACCAAGATGTAGTTTCCTTCTTTATCTTTTCTAAATAGGTCTATTTTCGCTTTTACTTTGTCTGAGATCCAGATTTCTACCCCTGCTTTTTTTATTTTTTTTTATTTCACCTGAAGCATAATAGATTCTGCTCCAGCCCCTTACCTTTACTCTGTGTGTGTCTCTCTGCTTCAAGTATGTATGCTCATTGCCCACCCTTACAGCTTCCCCTCCACTTGTAATAGGTCTTTCATGACTCTTAATGTTACCCCATTCAACCTCTCCTTTCCTTCTACACCCATTTTACTCCCTTTTCTCATACTTCAATTATTATGTCATTCCCTCAGATTTACCTTACACCTATACCTTCTGTCTATGTATATTCCTTCTAGCTGTACTATTATTGACATAGTTTTTAAGAATTACAAGTATCATAGTCTCATGTAGGGATGTAAATAGTTTAGCTCTTTTGAATCCTTTATGTTTTCTTTTCCCTTTTTACCTGTTAATGCTTCTCTTGGGTCTTGATATTGGAGGTCAAATGTCTGGTTTAGTCCTGGTCTTCTCTTTATGAAAGCCTGAAATCCTTCTTTTTCATTGAATCACCATTTTCTCCCTTTATGCTTAATTTTGCCAGATAAATGATTCTTGGTTGTAACCTTCACTCCTTTGCCTTCCAAAATGTCATATTCTATGACCTCTGATCCTTCAATGACGCAGATGCAACATCGTGTGTAATCCTGATTGTGACTCCCTGATATTTGAATTGTTTCTTCTTGTCTACTTGTAGTAATTTTTCCTTGACCTGGTAGTTCTAAAATTTGGCTCTAATGTTCCTCGGAGTTTTTATTTTGGGATCTCTTTCCTGAGGTGATCAGTGGATTCTTTCAATGCCTATTTCACCCACTTATTCCAGGACATCAAGACAAATTTGCTTGGTAATTCTTGAGAGATGTTGTCCACATCCTCCTTTTGATTATGGCTAATGAATCTATGAAATATCAGGAATTGATCAAACAAATTCAAAAGAATGAAAAAATGGAAGAAAATATAAAATACCTCATGGCAAAAACAACTGACCTGGAAAATAGATCCAGGAAAGACAATATCAGAATCATTGGACTACCTGAAAGCCATAATTGAGAAAAACAATATGTTAAAAGTGAGAATTGGGCAAGTTTTCTTCTATTAGCTTTTGTACTTTTTTTTCCATTTGGTCAATTATTCTCTTTAAGGAGTTGTTTTCTTCAGTAGATTTTTGTATCTCCTTTTCCATTTTGTCAACTCTACTTTTTAAGCAGTTTTCCAAACTAATTATTCTTTTTTTCATAATTCTCTTGCATCACTCTCATTTCTTTTCCCCTTTTTTCTTCTACCTCTCTGTGGTGAACCAAGGCAGGGAACTCTGCCTTCCATGGCAGAGCTGAGAGATTGTGGGGAGCCCTGCTATTACCCAGCAGGGCTGAGAGAGTTGTCTACCCAGAGGCTGTGAGAGAGGGTGAGTTAAAAGAGAGATGGAGACTCAAAGGCTGGTGGAAAAAAGAGTCTCCTTTATTGTTCTAAGTGTAAGCCTTTTATAGGATGCTTCCTAATGGCTTTCCCCTGTAGACACTGCGCAGTACAGTGTTCCTAGGCCAGGGGTGAAAACGTGACACTTATCTCGAGGATCCAATCCTCACACCTGCATGCTAGAACTCTTCCCTGGGGGAACCAGTCCAGGCCTGTCATCAAGCCCTTTACCTGAGACAACTTATTCAGCCATCAGGGTCAGAGTCTCACTGGCCCGTGGTCCTCAACACCTCTGTTATATGATTTTTCAGCTCCTTTTTGAGCTTTGCCATGAGTTCTTTCTGGGCTTGTAACCATTTCCTATTTTTCTTTTGGGTTTTGCCCATAGGCATTTTGACATTGTTATCCTCTCCTGAGTTTGTCTTGGTCTTTCCTGTCACAATTATAACTTTCTATGGTGAGATTCTTTTTTTTGTTGTTTTTTGTTCATCTTTTTTTTTTTTACCATTTTACTTTCTTTTAAATTTGAGCTCTGCACCCAGGAAGGAAGGGCACTGTCTCAAGCTTCTTGTTCCAGTGGCTGCTGGTGCTAGCTATTTATCTGGTGTTGTGCTGATGTTGCCTGGAGGTCTTGGGAGGACCCTAATGTCTGGTGCTGTGCTGAGAGTGTGGGGTCACAAATCAAAGTATTAAGGGATGTATGAGGTTGTGTGATTTTGACCATGAAGGTTATACATGTTTACACGGGTCTATCTAGGGGTGACAAGGGAGGAGAAAAAAGATCTCTGTAGAATGTCCTTCTCCCACCCTTCTCCAAGGGACATTTTTATTCCTGCTAGGATAGGAAATTAGGCGGTTGGGGGCAGAGAGAGAAGAGTTATCAGGCTAGAATTATATCCATCTGCTCTTTTAAATAATATTAGTCTAGGGGAAGTAATTTTTTTTGGTTCAAGTTGCATTCCTGATCACTATCCCTTAATGGGAAATGAACGTCCCAAGATTTGACTCCCTTCCTACTCAATGCCAGTTCCAAAATGAACATACATAGCAAATAGCAAATAAACCCATTTATCTTAGGATAGCAAAATAGAAATTAGATAAAGTGTGCATAGGAGAATATATACCAGACAATACACAGAATAAATGAGTACTCCCACTGGGAGTGAGATAACTCTGCTCAATTAAGAGAAAGAATCTCAGATCTTACACAAAAGCAAATTCCCCTATGTCCTTTGTGTAGCAATCTGGAGAAAAGGACATGATTGAAATGCCAGCTCCTTTACCTGTTGGATTCTTCTTAGCATCTTCCTTTCTCTTCATATTGAGAGAAAGATGGAATAGTGCATTTTTTTCTCTCAACGCTGGAAGCCAGAAAACCAAAATCTCCCATCTCTCCAGCACTCATTGACTCTGACCCTAACAAAGGCACAGAATATTAAGCAATCAATATCTCATTAGTGAGAATGCAATTGGTTATGCAATTGGCT
>CM053591.1:122979461-122998575 GCA_028646515.1 Pseudochirops corinnae | reverse complement strand
GAGAGAGAGAGAGCTTAACACAGTACCTGACACATAGTAGGTACTAAAAGTTATACTTCTGGGAGTAAAAGTAGGAACTTGTTTAAGCTTCTGCACCAACCACCTCCAATACCTGTAAAATATGACTCTAAACAAATTTTAGAGCTATAGAACCCACAAAGAGACCAAGAGAAACAAATCTCCTGCTGAAGGCAGCCTGGCAGGCTGACAGGAAGGGTCTATCACACCAAGTTAGGGGCTGAACAGTCCTGCATGAGCTACCGTGGCCCCAGCCAGTGACACACACAGCCTTTGCAGACTTCAGGAGAGTGAATTACCTGCAGCTGTGGCAGTTTCCAGACTTCTCAACCCATAAACATCAAAGAGAAAGTAAAAGATCAGTAGGGAACTCTGTTGGAACTGGGTGAGAGAAGAACCCAGCCCAGCCCCTGTCTGTGGGGCGAGAGGTGGGAGCGAAGGGTGGCTGCAGCTGCTGCCACGTGGCTGCCTCTGGAGCTCCTGGTCTGCAGATTGTAGGGGGACTAAGTGACCATTTGGAAGGTAATCACTCTTGCTTTGACCTGCTTGGATCTGGATCCTGGTCTTAGGTGGTGGTCCTGGGGTGAGAAATACCAGTGTGCCAGAGCTTGTGGTGGCTATGGAGAGGGCACCCTCCTCATAGCTCTGGCAATTGCAAAAACCCAAGCAATTTGGGGTTTGGGGAAATTTTTAGAACTCTGGAAGCAGAGTTCTACTGTGGAAAAGAGCTCAAAAGTCAAGTAATTGGCTGGCAAGATAAGCAAGCTGAGGAAGTGCAATCAGACCATAGAATCCTTTTGGGGGACAAAAAGGATAAAAACGTGAAACCATAACAAGACAATAAAGTCAAAACTCTTGTATCAAAAGCTTCCAGGAAAAATATGAAGTGGCTACAGGCTATGGAGGAGCTCAAGAAGGATTTGAAAATTAAGTAAGAGAAGTGGAAGAAAAATTGGGAAGAGAAATCAGAATGATGCAAGAAAGTCATGAAAAATGTGTCAACACCCTGACTGAATAAAATAACACCTTAAAAAACAGACTAATTCAAATGGCAAAAGAGGCCCAAAATACCAATAAGGAGAAGAATGACTTAAAAATCTGAAATGCTCAGATGGAAATGAAATTTCAAAAGCTCACTGAAGAAAATAATTCCTTCAAATTTATATTGTCAAATGGAAGCTTAGACGTTATGAGAAATCAAGATGCTATAATACAAATCCAAACAAATGAAAAATAGAAGGCAATGTGAAATATCTCATTTGAAAAACCACTGACCGGGAAAATAGATCCAGGAGAGTTAATTTAAAAATTATTAGACTACCTGAAAGCCATGATCAAAAAAAAGAGCTTAGAAATTATCCTTCAAGAAATTCTCAAGGAAATTTCCCTGATATTCTAGAACCAGAGGGCAAAATAGAAATCAAAAGAATTCACCAATCACCTCTTGAAAAAGATCCCAAAAAGAAAACTCCTAGGAATATCATAGTCAAATTCCAGAGTTCCCAAGTCAAGGAGAAAATATACAAGATGTCAGGAAGAAACAATTTGAGTATTATGGAAACACAATCAGGATAACACAAGATCTAGCAGCTTCTACATTAACGGATCAAGGGGCTTGGAATATGATATTCTGGTAGTCAAAGGAACTGAGATTAAAACCAAGAATCACTTACCCAGCAAAACTGAATAAAATGCTTCAGGGGAAAATATGGTCATTCAATGAAATAGAGGACCTTCAAATATTCTTGATGAAAAAAGCAGAGCTGAATGGAAAATTTGACTTTCAAATACAAGAAGCAAGAGAAGTATGAGAAGGTAAACAGGAAAAAGAAATAATAAGGAACTTATTAAAGTTGAACTATTTGCATTCCTACATGGAAAAATGGTAATTGTAACTCATGAGACTTTTCTCAATATGGGGATACATACACACATATATATGTATGAATATACGTATACATATATATGTATAGGAGGATGTATGTGTGTATAATTACATATGTGAGTGTGTGTATATGTATATACATGTATACATAGACAAAGGGCACAGGATCAGTTGAATAGGAAAGTATGATATCTAAAAAACAAAATCAAGAGGTGAGAGAGGAATATAATGGAAGAAAGAGAAAGGGAGAGATAGAATAGGGTAAATGATCTCATATAAAAGAGGCAAGAGCAAACTGTTAAAATGGAGGGGAAGGGCAGAAAGGTGAAAGGGAATTCCTAAGGGAATGGATCAACCTTACTCTCAGTGAATTTGGCTTAAGGAGGTAATAACATATATACTCAACTGGGTATCTTATCCTACAGGAAAGTAGGGGGAAAGGGAATAAGAAGATGAATGATAGAAGGGAGGGCAGATTGGGAGAGAGGATAGTTAGAAGCACACATTTTTGAAAAGGAACAGGGTCAAAGGAGAAAATAGAATAAGTGAGGGGCAGGATAGGATGGAGGGAAATATAGTCTTTCACAATATAACTGCTATGGAAATGTTTTATGTAACTACACATGTACAACCTATATTGAATTGCTTGTCTTCCTGGTGGGGGTGAGTGAGGAGGGAAAAAGATAAAGACTCTGAAAATCAAAGTTTTAAAATCAATTGTTAAAAAAAATTTTTTTAAAGTTATACTTCCCTCTACATATCCTTCATGATCCAACCATACAGCAGGCTTACTTGCTGTTCTTACAAAGAAATTTCCATCTCCTGTTTCTGTGCCTTTGAACTGGTTTTCTTTCTCACTTCAACTTGTTAGAATTCTTTCCTTACATTAAGACTCATCCTAAGTAACCACATTTGGTAAGGAGGCTTTACCAATCCCCACAACTGCTAGTGCCCTCTAAGGTTACTTTTCTTCTAACTTTGTACATGTAGATTTTGTCACCTTCATTGAATGTATGTTTCTTGAGGGCAGTGACTATTTTTACTTCTTCTTTGGCTCTGCAGCATCTAACACAATGCTTACCATCTAATGAGCATTCAATAAATGCTTGTCATTTGGTTGACTGGCATGCTAATATATTTTGTTGTTGTTTAGTCATTTTTCAGTCATGTCAAATTCTTTGTGGCCCCTTTGGGGTTTTCTTGGCAAAGACAATGGAGTAGTTTGTCATCTTCTTCTCCAGCAAATTTTACAGATGAGGAATCTGAGACAAAGAGGCTAAAATGGCTTGCCCAGGAATACATAGCTAGTAAGTGTCTGAGAGTGGGTTTGAACTCAGGAAGAGGAGTCTTCCTGACTCCAGGCCTGGCCCGCTATCTATTGTGCCACTACCTGTCCCTGGTAATACATAGCCAACAGCATCAGGTGTGGATTCACCACACCTTATATATTCTGCTTTATTTTTTTACTCTATTTTCTTCTTTCAGATTTCTTTTTTTGAGAGATAAGAGAGTCTTCTCTGAGAAGCACTGAGGTACTCACTACACATATTTCCAAAATCCTTTACATGAGTCAGACCTATAAACTGTACAAGAGTACAGCTGGTTTGGCCAACTATCTCAAACAGGACCCTAGAAGCAGAAGATTAACTTAGATTTGACACATCTTCCTTATTTTCCCAGTAGGAATCAAATAAATATCTGATATCTGGTTATAGCTGAATCATCTCTGAGTCAGATGCAGGCATACTATAATGGAAAACTGCTAAGTATCACCTTTCTAAAAACCCTGTGTTCCAAAAAGACGAACACCTATTACTGTCCTTTGGTCAAAAGAGTCAATCAGTTTCAGGGACAAATTGGTCTTTAAAGCATCTCTGTTGGGATGAATCAAGTCATATACAATTAATCCCATCTTAAGAAGAAATAAAGTATTTATTAAGTATTTTCTGTGGGCCTGGCACTATTTTGAGCACTGGGAATACAAAGAGTGAAATATAATAATAATAACAAATCTCTGATCTCAAGGAGCTCACACTCTAATCAGAGACAACATGCAATACAATCATGATGGATAAATACAGATATGATAAATTAGGGGTAATCAAAGAGGGAATTTGCTAAGATTAAGGAAGACTAGGAAATGCTCTTTTTAGAAAGTGGAATTTTAGCTGAGACCTGAAGGAAGCCAGGGAAGCTCAGAGGTAGAGATAAGGAGAGAGAGCATTCCTAGAAAATGTTTGGAGTCCGGAGATGGAATGTCTTGTGCAAGGAACAGCAAGGAGACTTGGGTGGCTGATTGCAGAGTATGTGGAGGGGAATAAAGTGTAAGATGACTGGAAAAATTAATAAGGCACCAGGTTGGGAAGGGCTTTGAAAACCAAAAAAGGGGATCTTACATTTGATCCCAAAAGTAATAGGAAGCCACTTGTGTTTTAATTGACTAGAGGGATGATATAGTCAGACGTGTTTTAGGATAATAATTTGACAGCTGATTGGAGGATGCATTGGAGTAGGGAGAGACTTGGGTAAGGAGACCAACCAGTAGGCTATTGTAATAGTCCAAGCATAAGATGATGAAGGCCTGTACCACAGTGCTAGCAGTATCAGAAAAGAGAAGAGGATATATATGAAAGATGTCAATAGGACTTGACCATTGATTGGATATGAGGAATGAAAGATTATGAGGAGTTGACTGGAAAGATGGTGTTATCCTTGACAATAATAGAAAATTTAGAAAGGGGGTAGATACAGGAGGAAAGATAATAAATTCCATTTTCGACATGTTGAATTTAAGAGTCAATAGTAATAACCTTGTTTGGTTGTGTGTTTTTAAATGTCTAGTACTGGTATTTGTCAGCTGAACAACATGGTATAGCATAAAGGGTACTGGGTCTGGAGTCAGAGGATCTGAATTCAAAACATGTCTCTGATACCTGTATGACCTTTGGCAAGTTACTTAAGCCTCTGAGTCACAGTTTCTTCATCTGCAAAATTAAGTGTTGCACTGGAGGTCCCTTCCATCTCTCATCTTAGGAACTGAAAGTACAGGACCTCCTTGTTTTCATATAACAGCTGCAAATCCATGTTACTATATTTTAGTATATACTTTAAAAGAATGATTATACTCATAAAATGTTATCTTTTCTTCAAAGCAGCTCTGATAACTCTTTAAATTATTGAGTCTCCAAATAATAACAGCCACTTCATGAAATATTTTAACTATGTTCAATCATAACCTTTCACTTTACACAATACCACTATTGACAATCTCAACTGCATAAAGCCTAATGTGGATCTATACCATGATTTAATCAAAAAGGTTTTCAAAATTTACATTTCTTGCACTGGCAATAGAGTGCTATTGTGACCACCAAGTTAAAAAGACAATTGATCAAGCTTACTGTGTTCCTCTTTAGAAGGGTCTCTTTTCCCTTGAATTAGCCTTAATGAGAAGTATTAACTATGTGAATCTCCACACCTGGAGAATTAAAGAAATCCCTTTACATATATAGGATTTAATATGCAGGCCTCTATGATAGACTTTCAAAGGAGTGGTGATTCTTGCATTCACACAGAGGTCAGCAAATAAATCTAGAATGCTGCAGTGTTTGAGCTCTGCTTTTTAAAAGATGAGCTGTTCTGATGATTAGAGATTTTCATTTCCCAGAGCCCCAAGTATTCATATATGCAAACATGTACATCCTTCTCGCCACTCCATACTGATTATTTGGAGCTCTAATAACCAGTGGTATATGTCTCTTCTTTATTAAAACCACCCCCCATTAATTCTTCCTAGGCCAAGGCATATGTGCATTCATGCAGGCACACACCTAGACAGGCAGCAGAGAGATAACACAAGCGCACACACATACACACACATATTACTGCCCAAATGATACTTATTTCACCTTGAATAGACTTCCTCAACAAAATCCTTTCATTTTAGTCTTCCACATTAAACATTAAAAACCAGAAAGGAATTTCAAATCTTGTTTTTCTTCATTAGTAGAACACAAACTGCTAATTAAAAAGATTTCTTTTACTAAATGATTAGTTCTTATGTCTGTTTTAACACTTGAAAGGTTACAGCTTCTGGAAATGAAGAAGAGGCCTTAATTAAAGAATGAATTATTGAATACTCAATTTTAATTGATGTTACCCTGTGCCATTATTTTGCATGTTTATAGATATTTTATGTCAAACTGTAATCAGGATAACCAAAGGGAGAGACATTGACTAGTGAGGCTAAGAAAGAAAGGGCTGTAGTCTGATCACATTCAACCATTTAAGTTCAAGAATCATCTGAAGTGTGGTTTCCATGACAACAAATCACTAATTGCTAACATAAAATAAAGTAAAAATCAACCTTCACTGAATTTGGCAGTTACATGTAGGTGGGAAGGGGAAAAAGCCTTTAAAAACAAAAAAGGGCAAGGACATGTTTTTTGGTAGGAGGTCCCTCAAGTTCACTTTCCCGAAAGAGGGCAGCTGTCTAGTCATGGGGTTAATTCTGATCTGACAAAAGTGTCAGCCTAAAGCAGTCATCACTGGTGCTGCTTTGATTGTAAAACACCTACCTTCTACAAAAGAGGGGAGACAGTTGGTTGTTATGAGGGGCTGAAGGATTTTTGTGTCCTCAAGCTATAGAACAGCAAACTGCTGAGGTAAATGAATGAGCTAAAGAAAAACTACCAGAATTGAACATCAATTACGGGAAGAAGAAAGGCAAGGCAATTGAAAGGGAGGAAAGGTGAGGTAAAATCGGCTACCTTCCATGGGGTTAATCTTCCATGCTAACTCACCAGGATAAGATTCCTGGTTCCTCTGCCTAGTAGATTTAACAAACAAACAAACAATCCCCTTCGAGACAGGGGAACCTGTTCAAGAGACACAATGGTACCATTCAAAATTCACCAATTTATGAACTACAGCATATCATTTGTAAAAATTGCTTCAGCTCGAGTTACCTTTCACCAGCTCCATAAGTCTACTCACTGGGTCACTAGGAGTGAACAAGAACATTTTGATAAATTCGGTTTCCATGACGATGAATTAACCAGTGAAAAGGGGGAGGTGTTGAAAGATCTGTGCTCTGTAGAATACTCTCAAATGTTTGCCTGTTTTCATTTTTAGCCATTTAGTTCTCATGGCTCTGTTCCAGGGCTCTTTAATTTGCCTATAGCTGTTTTTTCCTATACAGATTACAGGAGTAATTCATCAGTGAATGTTTCACTCTGTGGTCCCATCTAATGTAAGGGAATATAAAAATGAATTTTTCCAATTATGCCTTTTTGTTTGTTTAGAAAGAATGTAGTAAGGCTTTTTTTTCTTTTGTTCCTCACAACCTAGTTTTAGTGTTCTTAATCTCCCTTATTTATTGCCTATTACCTTACTCAGACTACAATTGCAACCTGCAAGATGTTAGGATTTGCTTTTAAATATCAACAAAGCCCCCAAAGACAATGACTTTGAATTGATTGGACAGGAACCCCAGAGGGATAAGTAAAAGGGGGCAAAACACATTGTACTGGGTAGGCCCAATGCCTGTTACATCAATACAAATGGTTTAGAGAAAAATTAAGAAAGCAAATAGTGTCTTCCTCCTTACTGAACTGCCATTTTAAAATGGCTTATTTATATACAAGGAAACTTGTTTGTGTTATTTCTGCATTTATCCATTCCCTGAACTTGATGCTGAAATGTACTATTTCCTAGAGGAAAGGGGGAAACAAACTACAGATGAGTGCTAGTGTTGTCTTGAAATTGGTGGAAATAATAAAAAAGAAAGAAAAAACACCAGTCTATTTGCACCAGTAAAAATGGATACACTATTCTCTTGAAATATTACATTTCCCCCCCTGATTGCTGTAGAAATGTGGACAAGGGCTAAAGAGAGCTGTCCTACCAGATAAACCTTTCCAATCCCACTTTGAAACTATGTCTGCACCAGCAGCCAGTCTGACTGCATTTAAAACAACAGCAACAAAAGTCAGTCCCATCAAATTGCTGTTTTTGTTTCGCTTTGTTCACCTACATGATTCCAGGCCAAATAAACAGTTTCATTGAATTTTTCACTTTTCAACTGACTGGGCACTGTAAAGACACAGCCTTACATTGCTGCTGACATGATTTGACAACTGGCAGTCCTTTCAATGTTCCAAGGGGGAAGAGTTCTATAAGAGATGTCCTGAATTGCTTGCTGCTCACTCACTCACATTCTTAGCAGGACCCCAAGTAAAAAACTTAGCAGCTATTATCCTGAAAGAAGAAAGGAAAGGTAATCAAGAACTTTTGGTTCAAGGAAAATGAGAAAGAGGTTGGGGGTTCAAGAAGGAAGAAGAAGCATTTAGTTATTTCTTAAGCAAACTTATATGCCAACTCGAACAGCTTTTTCAGAATTTCAAAAAATAATAATGAAAGAGTATTTTTCTGTTAAGAAATGCTCTTAAAGATTATATTTGGTCTGAGAGCTTAATTTCCCTACCAAGTACCCAGGAAACTTCCAACTTGAAAAGAATATGGTAATTCTTTTTCTCTCCCTCTTTATCACATATAAGCACACAAAATATTATTAATATTGGTGGATCCCAAAGAATGTACATGATTGAAAATCAAAGTAATTGTTTTAATGAATGAGATCTGGCTGTTTTGCAGCATGTTGCTACAGAAGATTAGAAAAGAAAACCTCAGTATGCTAAATACTAAATGCACTAAATCAGGAGGCCTGGGTTTTTCCCTCTTGATTTTAAATAGTAAGGACAGTGCTGTCAGGCAGTTGACTAGATGTGGACAAGGAGAAGCCTAATGACTTCTTTTGTTCATCTGCCATGTGGAACTACTTCAGCACTCTTATCAGGCATGTGAATGCTGGCTGCTAATAGCTCCAGGTTTCCACTCTGGGAACTGAGGTACTAATGCAGGTAGCATGCACTCAGTTCCCATTGATATTATAATGGTGTGAGATCAGCCAGCAAACCGATGTCTGAAATGGAGTCTGCATGGCCCAACAGGAAGCAGATACTTCCACACTCAGGTGACCGGTCCTTGCCACCAGACACTGCTCCAGTCATTTCTTGTTCATGTTAATAGCACAGGTGAGACATGGATAAACAACCATTTTTCTCAAACCTGTGGATTGTGCGGAAGTGTCACAAAAATACAGTGGAGCTGAGGGGCAGATCATTAAAAATGAGAGGAATAATGACTTTTCAATCCACCTCCATCAAGCTTTGCATCCTTAAAGGGTCAGTTAGAGTAACAGACCAAGTTTGGGCCTTGACTAAGTAGAATTTCAGTTTAAGAAAACAACTACAAAGTGGGTTTCTTCTTTTCTCTTGTTATTTGTTGTTGTTAAATATCTAGCCATTATTTAATAGAGCCATATAGGTCCCAAATGTCAACAGATGAAATTTTACCTTATATTTAAATGATTTAGTCAACCATAATGAACCTGAGCCAATAATTCACATTAGAGTAATAGCACATAATATTTAAATTCATTTTGTGCTAATTATGTGTGTGTGTGTGTGTGTGTATACTAGCTTTTCATTTAGGCCATGCATACTATGTATTTGTTTGTCAATTCAACTATTATATGAACATGCTTGTAAAGATTTGTATATCAGCTCAACTATTTATGTGAAAATGTTTATATAGCGATCTAAAGTTCAGGCTATTCTAGTTTTTTGCAAAGGGTATTCCTGAAAATGTATGTAAACTGATCTCTGTAGATAAAATCATATTTTTCTTGTACTACCTGTTTATTCCTCCACTAAAATTCTATTCTGATGCCTCATTGAGATACAGAGATAGCACTCCTGGGTACTTGAGAAAATGGCAGCAGGTCCCGAGCTTTAGTGGGAGCTATTAAACTTGTGAAGTTTTGAATATTTGTCTGACAATAGACAATGTGTCTTCTATATATTGACCAACTTAGATAGCTAAAGAGGCTCAAGTTGACTTCACAGGGATGAATTTGTTAGCCTCAGCAACATTTAAAGATTATCTGCTAAGTATGATAATAGATGTATACTGCTCTAAGGTTTGCAAAGTGCTTTAGAGTGGGTGCCCCAAAAATGCATTGTTAAGCTAAACTGTACTAAGACTTTCAAGATGCCTGATATACCATTTTTTTGTATTTGATTTTCACAATAACCCAGTAAGTTAGGTACTAGAGGTATTATGATCATTTTATGGAGAAGGAAAGTGAAGCTGGGATAGTCACACAGCCAGCAAGCACCTGAGGAGTGATTCCAACCCCAGCCTCCCCTAACTCCAAGTCAAGTGTCAGTTTCCACTAGATCATACAGCATTAAAGGGATTGAGATGTACATCAGTGGAGGGTGTATTCACATCAGTGAAATTACAGATCCTTAAGAGATTGAAGTTTATTAAGTTTCCATCATTTGTAAGATTAAGTTATTAAATTATATAGTTTTATTTTTTCCTTTTCTTTCCTTCAGCATCTAGCACAATGCTTTTCACTCAGTGTTTGTTGAATTGAAAACAAGCATTCAGTAAACATCTTTTTAATAATGCACGTTTTTTTGTAACATGAATAACTACCACATGATATTTTTTTCTTTGCTCTCTTCGTTTTTCTTAAAAAGCAACACGTCTGTATTATGCAAAGGTAAAAAGTCAAGCTTTTTAAAAACTTTAACTGATGCACTCTTCCCTTAAAGATGATGCTAAAAGGTATAGCATCGATTATAGGACAATATCATCACTCTAGATGGGACAGAGTAACAGGATGAAGCACATGGATAGATTGCACATCCCTCCTGCTCTTGGAGGACCCAATTCCCCAACATTTCATGGCAATTAGATGATGCAGTAGATAGAGCGCTGCTTCTGAATTCAGGAAAACCTGAGTTAAAATCCAGCTTCACAGACTTATAACATATGTGACCATGGGCAAGTCACTTAACTTCTCTCCATGTCAGTTTCTTGAAATGTAAAATGGTGATAATAGCACCTATCTCCTAGGACTAAATGAGATCATATTTATAAAGCACCTGGAAAACCTTAAAAAGCTATATAAGTGCTAGTTATTATTATTATAATAAGATTATTATATCATGGTTCCATTATGAACCTAGATCACCATTTAGTCAGGACATTTCAACATCTACTGCCAAATATAAAGATGTTCCTGGTGTCAAAAGTAGCTGATATACCACTCTCTCTTCTCAGTACTGGTATAGAAGAGATAGGTTTTTGGCCCCTGCTGCAAGAATGGCAAATTTTAAAAATGTAATTCAGCTAATGACTGACTACTATATTATTCTGGGTCCATCTTTACCTTGTCCAAATATACATGATGCTGAACTAATTCAAAAGACTTCCCATCTAGCAGGATGTCATTTCACTGCATAGTTTCATCTCAGATGAGACTTGAAACAAATCTTATATTGTTGGTACAAATCTTGTTTGTTACATAATATAACACCAAACATCTAGTTGGAAAATAAGAAAATAATTATATAGGTATTTCCAATTGTTCACCCATTGGTATAATGCAGAAAGAACCTCCAAATGATTTTTTCAGTTCTCATTCAAATGTAGATGTCATGTTGATCAAAAAACTCTAAAATACATGTTTGAATTTCATTTTGTCCTTATTTCTTTAAGTGTAGACAAAGTACAATTGAGGTAGTGGAAATGAGGAGATGATTTGGGCCAGTAAAAAAGCTTCCCAAAAATACAATTGCCAGATCTGCTTTTAAAGAAATCTCATCAGTATTAAAAAAAAAATCAGTAAAGCCTAACTTCAATAACTGGCATTAGGTCTGCTATAATGCCAAAGTCAATAGTTCTTCTTGTATCAGTGTGATAGTTTAAGCACTGCTTCAGGCCTATGCTAAACTTGAACATGGGATCAAAGAGATAACAGTAATGTGACTACATTGCTTTCACTTTATAGTCTGAAACTCTCAGAATTTCTCCACTCATTCAATTATTGGTGACATGGCATTGATTGTTTTGAATAATCTTTTATATCAATGTGTTTAGTGTTGTTTCCTTTCAGGACTTTCTTCAAGGAAGTTGACGCCTAAGCTGATTAAGTGTCTGTGTGCATCTTATAGGTATCTAGGGAGCCTGGGAAACACTGCACAGATCTTGATATGCATGTAGGCACACAGATTCTGATATCTGAAGCAAAATTATTATGGGGCTCAGGAGTCTGAATTCTTAATAATAATATTATTGATAATAATAACTCATTTGTGTAGGGCTTTAAGGTACATAATGGGCAAAAATGAGATAATTTGCATACACTAACCCAAACTACCATTGGAATTTTTGGAACCACAGGACTGAAAATGTAAATATCATAACTCCTATTAACTCAGCAGTTTACCTAATAAAATATACCTTTGCTTTTTTTCCATAGGACCTATGATTTCAACAGTATAAGGAATTTCTAGTGAGGAGGTCTTTCTGCCAATGCATACTAGTGTTTTCTCTATAATTTACAGTCTTAGCAAGGTGCAAGAGGCATCAAAAGGTTAAGTGATTCATCCAGATTACCAGAACATCAGAGACAGAACTCAAACTCAGGTCTTCCTTCTCGACTACAAAGTCAGCTATCTAGTTTGCCATACTGATTCTCTTTTCATTTTCATAGCTTCAATAAATAATTAGGAGTGGGTAATATATACACCATCTTACAAAGGATGAAACTGAAATGCAGAAAGCTCTGATTAGAGTAAGGCTATACATCCAGGGAAAAACCTAGGAAAAGAACCAAGGAATCATGACTCCCAGGTCATTGTCAATGAAGGATGTTTACAGAGGTCAGTTCAACATAACCAAGACCAAAATAAACAAAAAACCATGAGTATTAATAACCCAGGGGACTTTGACACTGCATTGAATTAATCTGTATGATTAAAATCCCAAATGGTTCTCTTTTTCCTTAATTCTGAACAATCAAAAAAGGAAGATTAACTATCTGCTTCCATTTGTTCTGTGTGGAAATGAACAATGCTGCTTCCAGCTTGGAAGAAAGTCCTTTTTTGCCATAAAGTTGCTGCTGAATGAACATAGTAGGGAAAGGGGAGAAGAAACATTTTATCTGTACAGTGAAAGGGTTGTAATGGATTGAAGTTATGTGTATATACGTATCACTTTGTAAGTTCAGGGCCGCACCACTCTTCTTATACAAAAACAGTGTTTTGTTTTTGTTTTTGTTGTTACCTAAAATAGGGACAGATATTGGCCAAGCTCACAAAAAGACGAAAAATTGAGGGAGTAAATGATAGCTGAAAAAACCTGGATATTTTCATGGTTGTCAATATCCAAAGGTACAATGCTCTTACCGACGGCTTCTTGGCACTTTTTTTGTGGGGCTATGCTCTAGGTTGTCTGGGACAAGTAAGGGTTTTGCTGTCTTATTCACCATTTGAAGGAGATCTTCATCTGATTCTGGGATCAGGTCATCTGAGTCTTGATAGAAACCAACCAACTTCAAGACAAAAGTCCTGTAAAAGGACTATCACATTAAGTGGTAATGCAGACTCTTTTATTCTTGAAATACTAATACCCATTTGTATCTTCCAAGGCAAAGAAGGAGGCCCTTTTCTTTTTCTGTGAACTACTGGAAAAAATCAATCTTTTTCAACAAACATTTAAGTTCATACAATGTTGTACAAGCTGAGTATACAAAGACATGACAAAGGTCCTTTTTTAAAGGAACTTAGATTTTAATAGGGGAAAATGACATGAACAAAAGTCAAAGGTTCACACATGACATATGAATCTGGAATACATTTTGGAGGAATCCCACCTATACGATCTGGAAACTTTATTCTCTGACACTACTCAAGGAATGTCCTAGCCTCTCACCTTCACCTCCTGGTTTCCTTGGACTCCTTTAAGACTCAGACTAAGTCCTATCTTCTGCAGAAGGCCTTTCCCAGTGCCCATATCTACTAGTTCCTTTTTATTTCAAATTGCCTTCCATCTCCTCTATACATATCTTCTTTGTGTCTAATTATATTCATATCTAGTCTTCCCCATTCAAATGTACACTCCTTGAGATCAAGGACTAGTTTTGCTTTTCTTTGTATTAGAAGCACTTGGAGTGCCTGCTACATAGTAAATACTCAATGCTTCTGCAACATTCTTGTTGACCAGCAGACACTAATTCAACTTGCAAGCACATGGTCCACAAAAGTCAGAGAATGAACTGGTTTACTTACTGGTCAAATGAAGCCTATAACAAAACTCAGGGAAGAATAGCAATACCTATCACAAAACCCCTGTAACCTTAGTTATATGCAGCAATGCACTCATTGGGCTCCTAGCAGGTATTACATCTAGAGAAGCATCTTAAGACACATTTTCCTTTGAGGCTCTTCACAGCTTCAGTAGAGGTGGTCTATGGGCACCACTTATCATTCTATATCCTTTTAGGTTGCCCATCATCCTTAACTGTGGCATTTTGACTGCAGTTTTTTTCGACAAAGAGATCCCATTCTTTCAGAAGAAACAGAGGCAGAGCAAGCATAGAATTTATCTGTGACAGGTAAATGAGATGTAGGATAACAACTTGAGATGTTAAGGTCAAGAGAAGGGGATTTTTGTTGTTATTTTGAGGCGTTTTTTAAAGATTGCAGAGACCTGGTTTGTAGGCAAACTCCTAGAATAAACAGGAAGGGATAGAATCAAAGGTATAAGTATAGGAACTGGTCTTGCAAAAGAGAAGGGTCACTTCTTCTGAGAAAGGAAAGAAGATTATAAATAATTAAGGACTAGTATTTGAGATGTAGAACATATGAGATGAAGGAATTCATCTTGGTGCATATGAGGGCTAGGAGGTCAATTTTCTCCATAGAAGAGAAAGCGACATCCTCTGCTGAGAGGGAAGGTAAAGAGATTTGTAGGTTAATTGCTTGATTGACTTATGAAGAGAAAGTTTAAGTAATTTACCATATGTAATATGGCAGAGTCCATCTGAGAAGAATAAAAGAATTATAGTACACCAGTAAAGGCTACATTCAGATTAGACTACATAAATTGGCAATGCACCTAGCTGATATGGTTGCATTCCAAAGCGTTAAGTAGCATGTTAGTAGCAGCAGAGAAGGTAAATGGTGGATATTACCAGTGTTGGGAAAGAGGACATAGTTATTGTTACACTATACCAAGAACTAGGGATACAAAGATAAGCAAGCAAGATAGTTTCTATCTTTAAGAAACGTACATTATAATTAGGAGGTGTAAGACTTAAGGCGAACATTTTTAAAGGGGGAGGGAGTTAAAGTCATGGTATGGAAATGGGCAGAGAATCATATTTACATATATACATGTATGTATATGTATGGGAATATATGTGTACCTATAGGTATATTGAAATTTCCAAATAGGAGATCAGTGATTGGAATAAAGAAGAAAACTACAAGTCAGATACTGAACTCCTTGAGACATGAGAGGATGATCTGAAGCACCAAGAAATAACTAAAATATTAATCTGCATAGGGTAACATAAATTGAAGAAATGAGCCTCGAGGGATGAGAGGGTCTTGAGTGATGTTATGTCTAGAATGTCTGGAAGTGGCAGGAAGGATCAAGGAATATTATTAGCCTACTCTTCTTTCTTTCACTGTCATAGCTGCACCCTTCCAACTGCCCCTCCAGCACCTATCTTGGAGACATGCTGACTTGGGGTCATGCCATCCAGCTAGCCAAGTCACTTGACCATGCTTCACTGCCAATTTCCTGCCACAAAGCTACTGTATGTATTCTGCCCATTCCCAATACTTTCCGTTTATTTCTTTGAGAAGAGTAGTCAAATCAATATTGCCATTATTTCAGAAAGGGCATGTTGATCAATTGTCGTATGATGCCACTCACCAACCCTATGACTTCCCAGACTAAAACACCCTTTCTTGGCCACCAGTCTCCATATTTGTTATCTCCCCATTTGAGTGCAAGTTCACTGAGAGTAGGAACTATCTCGATTTTGTATTTATATCCTCCCTGGAAGGTATAAAAGGCCTGGAACATAGAGTCCTTAATCAATACTTTTTAAGTTCATTAATGCATTTGTTATCCATTCCTGATATTTGTTTCATTAACTAGATAAGGCTAACATAAAGGGCTAGAGCTTTCCAATCCCCGAAGTGATTGCTATTCACTTTTTCTGCCACTTGGGTAAATCACAGTTAGACATGGTCCATGAGAGACAAGACTGGATGATCTGGAAGATCCTTTCTAGCTCTAAATCCAATGACTATGCTTTAATTGTTTCTCCTAGCTTCTAGCACGTCTATTTATCCATGTAAGCACTTAATAAAGATTTGCTAAATTAATACATGGGTAGATTAACTTTGCCCCCACACAGCTATCACAAACATTGATATGCTTTTTCATTATCCAGAAAGGGAAGAGTCTTGCTTTTACAGCTTTCTTTACCTAATATGAATTCATAGCAATGGTATATACAAAGTGATGTTTCTATGTTTTTCAGAGCAAAATGTGGAAAAGGGAGAGTTAAGCTATCTCTTTGTTTTCTTGCATGGGGGGGACGAGTTGAGTTTTTTTCTCTATCACTTAGGAATGAAAATATTATCTAAGGATCCTACCCCCCACTTATCCACAGTATACTCATTTTAATAATAAACACACAATCTTTACAAAAGTTATCAAGCATCCCTAAAGGCTCCGTAAGCACCGAATTTATTTACAATAATTACTTTGTCTTAATGTTATCCAAGTTAATTTTGAATTACAGCAAATCTAGCAATTTAAGACATTTCAGAAATTTTCACCTCTATTATTGGGAGCTAGGGATATAGCCATGTGATTCTAAGCTCACATTTTTATTTTTAGGGTTCTTTATTTTAATCAAGTAAGCCAAGCACCCACTATCCCTTCCTAGCTCCTCAATTGCTTAGGCAGTGGTTCTCAACCTTCCTAATGCCGCAACCCTTTAATACTCGTATGTGAGCGTATCTGCATGTGGGTGGACCTGCCTGGAGACGGATAGAGGAGCTGTGTCTCAGTTCCTAAGACCACTGGAAATATGTGTTTTCCGACGGTCTTAGGTGACCCCTGTGACCCCTGTGAAAGGGTTGTCGTGACCCACAGATTGAGAACCACTGGCTTAGGGGATGTTGTGATGAATATTCCTTTGATTAAGACCTGCATATGTCAGTCATTAAAAAAAAAATAATTTGATACAGTGACTTCTAGGACCCAACCCCATCTTTAACTTTAGCCTCAAGATATTCATTGTAGTTATAAAAAATAAAACTATAACAAGCTATTCACAAAATGAATCATGGAAGAAATTTACTCATCCTCCACTACCTCTCTTTTCTCTCCAGAAAGGAATAGCTGTCTGGTAGCTATTTCAGGCAAGGATTCATGGGTTCTTAGTACTTTGATAGCATCAAGGGCTCAAGATGTGCTCTTTAGTTTCTCAAGTTCAGAACCTTGATCACTTCACTCAATGATAATAAGCCCCTTGGAGATTTGTGCTAGCTAAATATACAAGAGACATGTTTGTAAACAAGAATGCCAACTTACTGATTTATACCAAAATGTATAAGTATTACTTCCAGACTTCAAGGATCTATGATTTTACAGATGTGGGCATTCATTCACTAATATGTATCATAACTCTTCAGTCTTCTCTTCTGCATTCTGCCCAGTTTCTTTAAATGATTCTCATGTGATATGGACTGAAGGTCCTTCATCATCCTGGCTGTTTTTCCTCTAAACACTCTCCAACTTATCAATGTCCTTCTTAAACTGTAACAGATTCAAAGACAGATACCCTAGATCAAATCCCTCAAAATCGATATCCACCATTAATGGCCATATTTTGAGCTTGGTTACTCAATAACATCAAAGTCCATCTAACTATACTTTCATCTACCTCACATCCCTACATATTTTCCATAAAAGTATCTGGAAATTCTTTGTTACATGGTTTATCTATCCCCTGGTATAGTAAGTATATTGATCTTCCAGTACACTAAATCAGTGTCAAGTCATGTCAATCATGTACTAGTTCTTCCCTTACTGTTACACCAAGGAATCACATCCCAAAAATAACTTAAAGAGGTTTAAAAAGGGGAAATTAAGGCATATTATAAACAAAAAAGTATACATATATATAATATATACACACACATATATATACACATATGTATGTATGTATGTATAGCTTTTCATCAATGTTCTCTGTTTGCAGTTACACTGGGTAACACTGTGTACATGGTTCCTAACGTCATTGTATAAATTCTCCTTTAGGTTAGGAATAATTGCCAAGATAGGATTTACCAGCCCCATATTTGTCTTATCTCTCATGACTTGGTCATTCTCTTCCAGTCATACTCACACAAAGCCTCTCAATATGAAATTGTGTTCTCCTAATTCTTTATAATGATGAAACCTTTATCTGTTCTCTCTCCACCAATCCAAACACTCCCTGTAAAACATCAGTTCTCCATCCATGCTCCTTCTTCTAATGCTTCCTGACTAATTTATCAATCACCAATGAACAGCACCAACTCTAAGACCATTTCCTAATGCCTTTAACATGGAGAATAGTGTATACCACCTCCCCTCATAGCTTAAAGCATACATGTTATTCTGCTTTACCACTTGACCCTATAGAACACTCAGCATATGACATCTTGTCACAAAAGGAAATACAATTAGCTTACTTCTTAACCCGTTCTTGGGGAATCCATTGTAGCTCTACCTCTTATTGATCCCTGTATCCTTACATGTTCATAAACCACCCCTTTAATAATTAATTTTAAAATCTCAGGAATTTAGAAGTCAGTCTTACCAGTCTATAGTGTAAAGATCCTTCCCTCTTCTCTCTTTTGAAAACTGGCACATTTGCCCTTTTTTTAAATACTGTGGCACTTCTTATGCACAGTCTTGTAAGTTCACTAAGTTGATGAGTTCCCTGTGTAGCCATATAATTTTCTTTATATGATTCCACCTTTTTATTTAGGATCAATGGGGGAAAAAAATCCCCTGCCTGTAAGCTTTAAACTATGGAGTATCAGTTGTAGAATGTTCCTCTTTGAATATTAGGGTTGCTGGGGGGCGGAGCCAAGATGGCGGCATAGCAGCAGCAATATATCACAGCTCTCACATAGCCACCCCCAAATACCCATGGAATAGGACTCTGGACCAACCTAGAACTTCAAAAACGCACACAGATACTTCCCACTAAAGTCA
>CM053591.1:122965774-122978961 GCA_028646515.1 Pseudochirops corinnae | reverse complement strand
GGCGGAAAGAGGGGGAGAAAATATGTAACTCAAAATCTTGTGGAAATGAATGATGCAAAGTATAATAAAATTTAAAAAAAAAGAAAACTGGGAAAATTTACCCCTTCCCAATATTGCAGTATCCCCTTCTCGTTAGTCTTCAAATACCACTGACAGGGTTGCAACAGTCACATTTTTTGGGTACTTTGAGTAACCTAAGATATTATACATCTTGGCCCAGTGACTAGAAACCATTAAGGGAAACTATGTGCTCTTCATTTTCCTATTTGATATTTTTCCCTCTATCTTTTTCAATACAAAGATAATTTTCCTTTGGAAGAGAAACAATAAAAGGAAAATAAGATGATTATATCTGCCTCTTTTGTGTCTGCAGGCATCATTATGTCACCATCTGCCCCCAAACATCTCTTCTTTGATTCTCTGTCTTTTCCTACTAGATCTACAGACACATATTTTGTTGATAATATCTTTCTTCACTAACCTCCACCCAATCTGAGCTTTAGAACTCCTTAAAAATTTTTAAATAACTTTGTCATGGTTTTTAAACCATCCTTTATTGCTTAACCTTATTTCCTATCTTCTATACACTTATTTTAATCTTGGTTTTTCTACTTTTTATTCATATGACTTTAATTTCTGAATATTCCCCCCTCAGTTTCTCAGCAAGCCTTTCTTATAACAAAGAAGTAAAAAGAAAGAGGAAAAAAAGGCAGTTAGCAAAACTAATATAGCAATAGTATGTCTGATGATATATAGATAATATTCCACACCCAAAGTCCCCTACCTCTTCAAAGAAGGGAAGGAGGTGTGAAAACCTTTTGTTAAATCTATGTGTTGATTAGTTGCCTTTTTGTTTATTTAAAGAACTCCCTTCTTTCCCTCTCATCAGGACTGTTTCTTTCATCAGGATTTCATTTTTGAAAGCTTCCCATTGCTCTTCAGCTGACTCCTCTTATAGACTTTTAGCCCATGGGATCCTATCTTTTTCAGAAACCTTTGAAATGTTTTCTACCAAAAATTCAGCTATTCATAACTCTCTTCTCTTTTCTATTGTCTAAAAAAAAGTGTATTGAGGCTTCTTATGTTTATATCACTATTATTTCTAAAAAAAATTAATCAATATCATGAATCCTATTTAGTAATAGACTGCATTGAAATTCCTAAGGAGAGGAAGTTGTTACTTAAAGACTTTTTGCTATTTTACTCTTTGATACACTGTCCATGTTTATAAAACCGAGTTAGAATAACAAAAATATCACCTTTCAACTATCAGGAAAAATTTGAAATGTAAAAATGATGAGTCCTTTAGAAACTAAAACCTCTCAGTTTTAAAAAAACTCTCAGTGGTACTTTGACTTTGTTTATTGTTAACATCTTTCTGGGCTAAGTGAATGACAACATCTTTGGTGTGAATTTTCAAGATAGATCACAGAGAAGGAATTTGAGTGCTGAGGGTCCTAGTTTCTTCTCCTAACTCAAGTGAAAAGTTCTCCATGCTTCTCACTAAGTTGTTCTCTAGCAGTAGAGTGCCAACTTAAGAGAAAACACATTAAGTATACCTTGTATTCTCTAGTCCAGAGGAGTCAAACATATGGCCAACAGGCCCCATGTGGCCCAAAGCACTCCAGAATATGTCCCAATCCAGAATAAAAAGTAATTGGAAAATATTTAACAAAATAAATAAATAAAATATATAAAACATAGCTAATATTAATATGTGATTTTCTAAGTCAATCTATGCCTCACAGGGATCCTTATGTACAGATTAGTAACCCTTGTTTCTGTTTGAGTTTGACACCATTGTTTTCATTTAAAGGCTTTCCACCTGTCACTTTAGGAGGGACTGGGAAAATATACTTCCACCAATTAAGAACATGAGTTTTGGCAGCACTTTCCATGATTTTCCAGAAAACTTGAACAGCAAGCACCCTAGCATACCCAAAATGACTGCTAATACAGGTTCTCAGATCTGCTTTTCTAAAGGAAAGCAACTCAAAAGGTGTTAAAAATCTTACTTCAATTTATATATACATACATATATATGTAAATATATAAAATTCACCTAGTTCAGGGGGAAAAAGTCAGCACTCTGTACTTCAGAAAATACAAACAGAAATTACAAGCAGACAAAAAATACAGAGAAAATAATGCAATTCAACAGACCAACAGACAGGGCTTCTAGCTGTCTGACCATTACATACATACATAGTTAGTTACCAGAGAGAGAAGCACCAACATCTAGGTTTTCAAAGCTGGGGGTCTCAATGGATACCCATAGTCTCATCTGACCAGATCACACAACTCTTCCCAAAAATGAGCCCCAAAGCAAAATCTCACCTCAGAGTGTATATAGTCTTCTTCAGAGATTTTCAGAGAACATCACAACCCTTGTGATCTACTTCACTACAAAGTAACAAAAGTTGTGCCTCCTCAAAAACAAGCCTCCCACCATAGGCTCCATGTGAGCACATTCAGCCTATTGTGGGCAGAGTCTGTTTTTGAATCAGGAAAGGTCCTCAAATTCACCTAAGCCTTCCCGAAAAACAAGCCTCGCCTAAGCAAGTTTCTCTTGTTGGGCTCCAATATTCCATACCCAAAGTATAATACATAGAGAGGGGAAGCAGCAGTCAGAAAGGGAGCAGAAGTCAGAAAGATATAGTATGCAGAGAGACATAAAGGCAAAAGAGATGATCCCCATCCCACCCCCCAAAAAATTTACAACTTAATAGAGACCCAGGGCATTACTATTGGGGAAAACAAACAAACAATGCAAGGAGTATATTCAACCTTCACCAAATGAACAATCATTTTTCTATTTATCCACGTAGATAATAGAATGTTCGTTCTTTTTTTCTTGATCTTCTCTGAAGTTATTAGTAGAAAACATACATTAAAGATATTTTTAAAGCAGCCACCTTTACTAATCCTAAAGGATTCAACCAAATGACAATATTCAGACCAAAAAAGAAAGAAAGAAGGAGGGACTTGCAATGGAATAGTTGAGAACAGTATCAGTATTAGAAGAGGCATGGAAATACCTCTGTCAGCCCAATAAAGCATTCCAGTTGTTGTCTGTGGTCTCTCATACTACAGATGGACGCAGCTTAGCTGAGGCTTGCTTTGGGCTTCAACTCTTTACTTAAGCAGCACTTGGGTTCTAAGAAACGGTTGCTATGTCAACCAGCCACAGGACTATATATACATTCATGACCAAAGCTTATTCTTGGGGCTTTGTTGCCTCTATTTCAAAAGTTTGAATATCTTATTGCTAAACTGCTTGCATTCAAGCATTAAGGCCCGGGAGAGTTGGGCTGCATCATTTTTTCAGGCAGGTGAAAAACCCACGATGAAATATCCCAGCCAGGCACCAAGCGACCTTTCCACTTCACCATTTTACAATAGTCACGGGCCAGACTGTTCTATTTGCACAAGCCTCAAAAGGTTTGGTGTTTAGATGATAAAGGGCACTGCTTTTTGTAATCTATTATTAACTGTCATATGTGTGTATTACCACAGAAGCACTCTAAAGAGAAAACAAGGAACGCCTGTGAAGTGGAATTATGAAATCCTTATTTTGCCTTTTGACTTCCCTGCTGCATTTAATAGGGCATATTTCAGTACAGTTCCATCCCAATATTCACCCATAATCAACACATTTTGCTAACCAATCTACTTCTGGTCTGATGCTAGTGCTGTATTTGAATAAATCTGTAATGTTGAAAGGAGAGAGAGAGAGAGAGAGAGAAAGAGAGAGAGCTCTTTAATTACCTTTTCTTCTGTTTATGTTCTTTTAATGACTTTTGTTCACATGTTTGGAATTTTCAGTCTGTTTATTTTATTTTATAATTATTGCCTGACTACATTCACACTGCCATTTCAATTAGATTTTGATGGTTGATAAAATCATTGTTGACAGGAAGAGCACAGATGAATTTGGGAAAAACCAGATTAGTGATGTTTGTATTTGCTGCATTTAAATAAAATGAAAAGTCCTGGCAAGGATGTGATCAGATCTGAGTGTTTTAGAAAGAGAAAGAAAAAACCAGCTCTCAGAGAAATGAGGTCTTTAGCAGAGAAACTGCTTCCTGTTGAGACATCATTTCTAATCCTCAAGTATGTAGCCACTTCTTCTTCAAACAGATTATAAAACCAAAAACAATCATATAATCTCTGCTAACTAGAGGTTTGCAGCTACACAGATTGCTCAGAAAGAAGCAAAAGAGAGAGAGAGAAAAGAAAGGAAAAAGGAGAGATCTAACTATAGATAATGTGAGCTAAATCCATTTGAGTTGATAAGGTAGAGAAAGCCTAGCGATAAGCTCAAGGGGTTAAGACTTTATGTTCACCAAAAAGATCAATATCTAGGTAAGAAAAAACTTGATAATACTTCCATCTCCAATTAACTACAGAAGTATACATACAGCAGATGAAAAAGAAGAGAAAGACAAGGGATTTTGCCCTTCCAAAACAGAACCCTGCCAAGACACAACTCTGCTTGGTTTCTTATCTGTGGAACAGCTGTGTGAATGACAATGTTTTAAGTGCTAAAATATTTGAAGAAGGAAAAACTCTAGAGTTTCTGTTGAGCCATTAAATAGAAAAATGAATGTTTTAAAGTTCAGTGGAATTGTGGACACTCTACTTCTCACACTAACAGATTGTCGTCTGTCTATCTTCCATAGCAATTTGGGGACTCATTTATTCATTTTCAATCAATATTCATTCAGTCTTACCTTTCCTTTCCCATCCAACAATCCTAAAATGGAGAGGACTAGTATGGCAAAGTCACCCAAAACATAGACCGGTAAATGATTTGCCCAGACTCACACAACTAGCTACACAGTGGCAGAGCTAGAAGAGGTAGTACAATACAATAGAAAGAATACTGACTTTGGAGTCAGAAAATCTAGATGTCAGTCCTTCCTTTTAATTTCTGTGCTACCTTGGACAAGTCACTTAATCTCCATGGGACTCAGTTTTCTCCTCTACAAAATTAAGGGGTTGTACTACATGGTTTCTGAGGTTCTTTCTAGCTCTAAATTTATAATATAATGAATAATGTAAAAATAATATATTATCCTAATTATGAAGTCACCATACCCTGTAATAAATCCAATGAACATTTATTAAGTATCCACTATACATAAGGCATATGCTAGGGACTTAGGTGACCCCTATGAAAGGGCCATTTGACCCCCAAAGGGGTCGTGACCCATAGGGTGAGAACCTCTGATGTAGACAGACCTGAGCCTTGGGGAGATTATTTTGATAGTTATATAAAGAATGGATTGGAAAGGGGAGAGACTGGAGGTTGGGAGGGCAATTATGAGGTTATTAAAACAACAATGATAGCTAACATATGCGTAGCATATGAAGCACTTATATAGCTCTGAGGACCATTATCCCAAATCCCTCTCTTTTTGAATAGTCAGGTCCACCAGAACAAGACGGGGGCTACTTTCTCTGCTCCTCCAGGGCTAGGGGTATCCTTGAGGATTTGGAATAACTTTCTAATATGATCAGCTCAAGCTCTCATTCTGTTGTGTTTTCCCCTCTACCAATCACCAGTGACTACTATCCCCAGTTTCCTTTAGTAACAATAAGTACCATTAATTAGCTGTTACAAAGGGATATGCACTGAAAATGTGTGTGTGTGTGTGTGTGTGTGTGTGTGTGTTTATGAAGAACAGACCCTCTCCACCAACTCAGAACAAACTTCCCACTATATCACCTTGGACCCTGGGTTCAAACTTAAAAGGTTGCTACAAAGCATTCACTCTAGCAAGTTTACTTCTGGACAGAGTTGCTTCTTTGATTATAAGACTCAGCAGCTTGGTTTGGTGTTTAATCTACTTCTGAACTGAATTCCTACAGATCTTCAGGACTATGCTAGTAGATCATGCTCAGTCGTCCATAAACTCTGGCATGGATTTTCATCACTAAACCTCTGGTAGCTCACTCTTTCCAACTTTGAAGCTCATGAGGTCACAACTTGGTCTTTTCCATCTCCTTCACCTAAAGCAGGAAAGAAGAGACATAACAGGGATAGAAGTATAGTACCGTGTGTTCAACCAAGCAATGAATATTTAATAAGTACCTACTACATGATAAATTTAGTCTCTGCTCTCAAGGAGTTCACAAACTAGTGGTTTCAGATCAAGTGGGGGTTGCTGGTGCTAGTTTTATCTTCCTACTTGGAATATCATAGCAGTACTGGCTGAACCAAGAGGGATAGTCCAAATAGAAGAGAAGGAACAGTTGTGAAAGATGATGAGGAAGTAAAGGAAATAATGACTGCAACGGAGGAGTGATGGAGAAGAAAAAGTCAAAGATGACTTCAAGATTGAAATTGAGTGACTAGGGAGATATCGTCAACATCAACAAATATGAGAAATTTGGAATGACGTGAAGGTGTTGGGATGATTTTAGTTTGAGAAATGCCTTGAAAAACCCAGTTAACATTCCACAAGCAGGAGTGAAGCTCAAGATTTAGAGGCTAAGGATAAATCTAAAGATTTTGAATGGAAATTCTTAAAATAATCAAGAAAGAAAATAGAGGGGAAAAAAGATAAAAGAAGACAACTGAGGATAGGACCTTTGGCAACAACCACAGTTATAAAGGGAATGGAAAGAAGATGATTGCTCAGTGAAAGAAATCTAGAAAAAAGCAGTCAGATAAATTGAAGAGAACAGAGCTGGGGAAGCCAAGGAAGGAAGGAATATTAAGAAGTTTCTCAGGTTTATAACCATGCACCAATATACTCAACTTCTCAGTCTTCCTTGCCACACACATCCAGTTTTCAGATGTTGCCATTTCTACTTTCCCAACATCTCTCACATCCATCTCCTCTCCACTGAAACAGCTACCACCGTAGTTTAGGACCTCTTTATCTCATGCCTTGATTACTTCAATGGCCTCCTAACTGCTCTCCCTATCTCGAGTTTTTGTTTGTTTGTTTGTTTTCAACCACCCCAGTCCAACCTACATTCTGCCGTAATAATAATTTCCTGAAGGCTGATCTAACCATGTGACTCTCCTACTCAATCCACTCCAGAGGTTTCCTATTGCCTCTAAGATCAAACTCTTTCGTTTAACTTTTAAAGTTCTACACAACCTGGCCCCAACCTATCTTTCTAGTATTTTTGAACATTAGTTCTGCAACCCAGCCAAACTGACCTTATTTGTTGGTCACACATCTTCTATCTCTATGTCTTTGCACCAGTCCTCCTGCATACCTGGATACCCTTACTCCTTATTCCTTATTCATGAAGCTTCTATATTTCTTTAAGACACAGCTCAGGCAGCATCATCTGCATAAAGGCTTTCCTGATTACCACAACTGCTGGTGCCCTCCCTTCCAGATTACCTTACCATTAACTACTTTGCATATATCTGCAAATATTCATTTTTTGTTTATGCTGTATGTATTTACATATGTGCATGTTGTCTCTCCCCAATAGAATATAAACTCCATGTAAGTAGGATTATTTCAATCTTTCATTTGTATCCCTAATGTCTGGTCCATAGTTGGTGTTAAATACTTGTTAATTGATTAATTGATCAATCATGTGACCCCAGCAAAATTATTTAACTTCTTGGTTATTCAGCCATAAAACAGAGTTGGATGATATCTACAGTTTTTTTTCCAGCTCTAAAATGCTAAGCTTCTGAACACGGTATATTGTTCTCTACCACATTATATTACAGTAATATGATTCACTCATGTTACTTTGGTATTGTTTAAAAGGATTTTGTCAAGTCAATAATGCTATTTGAAAAACAGAGCTCTTACTTGTGTTCTTACTAACATTTGTTTACGAAAAGTATGATACTTTTTCCACCTCACCATCTTTTGCTTCTTTTTCTTTTCACTAAATTTTTGGAATGAAGATAGACTGATCAATTTGCATTCTCTTTCTGGTCAGTTTTATCTTTCAAGGCCTTGAACTTAGCAAGACCTCTGGTGTTCCATTTCCAAAACCTCAGGAAGATATTTAAATTATTCCTCTCTTAGATTACTTGGGAATTTAGAGCTGGAATGGGACTAAGAGAGCATCTCTTTCAACCCTTTCATTTTACAGATGAGTAAAGTAGAGCCCAGAAGGTTAAGCGATTTGCCCAATAGTGCACAGTTAATGTCACTTCCCACCTCCAGAAAAAGATACCCTTTCCCACAAATTTTTCAAATAGACTGTAACAATAGACATAAAATACTTTGATAAATATTTTTCTCTATCTAAATTTGGAGTATAGCCCTTCCTAACAGTTCGTTCGAAGGCTGTCTTCTACAACGATTGCTATGCACACCCCCGCTCTCCTTGCTCCTCTGTAATCTCTCTACCCTGGTGATCTCTCTGCCCTCAGCTTGTCCTCTGTGATTGCTCTGGCCTCTTCTGCTTTCTCCTAGTTCCCTCTGCCCTCGTCTGCTTCTTTGTGATCCCCTTCTTCCACTTCTGCTCCCCTTTCAGTGCCCTTCTCTGCTCCCTGCGTGATGCCTCTGCCCTCCCCGACTTTTTCTATGATCACTCTCCTCCATTTTCTCTGTGATCTTTCTGCCCTCTTCAGCTTTCTCAGCTTTTTCTAGTGCTCAGGAAACCTCAGAAGGTTCAGAGATTAATTTCAGTTTGGATAAGCATCCAAACTTGGTAGTGCTGAAGTCAATGCTTTTACTGAAACTCTTTGGACAGGAAATCGCACAAGAAAGGGCTGTCTCGTGCAATTTCTTGCACTTCAGGGGTTTATCAAGAGAATAATTTCCCCTCAAGTACTGGAATACTGGACTTTCAGCTTCATAGCATGGGAGGCATGAGAGAAACATAGAAAGAAAGAGCTTTGTGAAAAAGATGGTTCTTGTTTTCACAGGCACCATTCACTCTTTTCCATTCCCTATGAGCTAAATGCAATCAATTCATATTTATTTAGCACATACACTCACCCAGTGTGCTTCAGCTGAAGAAAATGCCAAACAAGTTTTAAGTCAGTCTGACTTAACTCATGAAAAAGTTCTGGTCTGGAAATATTCCAATAATAAAACAGCAAGAAGGGTTGTCTTTTCCTTTTTTTTCCTTTTCTAGAATTTACTTTGAAGATTGGATTTTTTTTTTCTTTTTTGTAGGGTAATTGGGGTTAAGTGACTTGCCCAAAGTCACACAGCTAGTTTTTGTGTCAAGTGTCTGAGGTTGGATTTGAACTCAGGTCCTCCTGACTCCAGGGTCTGTGCTCTATTCACTGTGCCACCTAACCGCCCCAAAGATTGGATTTTTTTATCTTATGTCTGCTAATATCTATGTGTGTGTGTGTATATATATATATTTGTATACACATACATGCATACCTACTTTGATTCATGTAATAGAATTATATAGACACTACAGAAATAAAAGGATTTCCTGCCTCCCCAGTTCCAGATAACAGGTCGCCAACTAGTCTCCTCCCAAGCATCATTAGGAAGCAGTTGGTGAACCAGGATCGCTGAGATCAGTGTTCAGAGCTGATTTTCCACATCAACTATTTGGTGCTTTTTTTATTATTATTTTGATACACTCAGACACCTGTGTCTGTTAGTGATAAACATTCTGTAGGAAGGGCCTCAGCTGAGAGAATTTGAGAAACCAGGGGCCTGCCCTTTCTATCCTGGTAAAATTTGAGCTTTGGTGGTTTGTCCCTCTGGTGCTTTATCTAGAGCCCAGAAATGCTATTTTCCAACTGGCTCTTTTGTTTCCATTTGAAATGTTCAATCTCTACAAGAGAAATACATGAGAGATCAATGGCATCTGTTTTTCTCTCTCCCCAGCTTTGAGTTAATCTCAGAAGATCTATTTCTGCAGTTTTTCTGTCAGCCCTCTTATTTCTTTTTGTTTCTAGCAAAACACCTTTCCAAATTTCTCATTTGTTTTTTTCTGTGAGCTTTCCTGGACTCTTTTTTGAATATTTCATTAAAGAAGTAAAATTATAAGGATCTCAACTCCTTGCTTTTCAACATTTACTCAAACTATGAGCTCTTGACTTCCTGCTCAGAGGTAATTGGTACAAAAGTTCCTGTCACCCATTATAGAAATGGGGTGTTCCTAGGGTTTAGCCTACTTTTGCTTAGGATGCTGCAAAGAACAGATGGGGTTTGAAGTCAAACAGTCTCAGGTTGCCTATGGGATTAGAAGGGGGAACATCAGTACCTATCTTAGAAAGTAACAAATTATATTTAAAATGTCTTTAACTAGACTGATTCTTCCAGTGATGTAATGACATGCTGCCAAAATATTGCGAAAGCTATTGGCATGTCACTTTCTTAGTATAAACACAGGAAAGGCTTGTGATGTTTCCAGGGTCTCCTTCTTATGAAATCAGCCTCCAAGCATCACACACACCTAGTTAGCTTCGAATATATCCATTGTGCCAGGCTGCATCTCTAAAGTTAAGCATATGTAACATTTGGAGCACTTCCCTGTCACATATGGGGTTCCCTGAATAGCTACCCCAGGCTCAAGGGAAGCTAGGTGGCTCAGTGGAAGGAGTGCCAGGCCTGGAGTCAAAAAGACTCATCTCCTTAAGGTCAAATCTGGCCTCAGACACTCCAAAGCTGTGGGACCCTAGACACTCACTTAACACTGTTTGCCTCAGTTTCCTCATCTGTAAAATGAGCTGGAGAAAGAAATGGCAAATCATTCTAGTATCTTTGTCAAGAAAACTCCAAATGGGGTCCTGAAAAGTCAGACACAATTGAAAAAAAAAAAAACTACCGAACAAAAGCAAAAACCCCAGGGTCAAGATACTTCATGGATCTACATCCGCTCAAAACCATAGCTCATGGGGCTCCTCTAAGATGTTGTTTTTTTGTTGTCTTGGTTTTTTCCCCAAGTCAGCCAAAGAACACCTAGTTAGGAAACAGTGCAAAGTCAAGACAACTCTGAGAAATAAATATATTTTCCAGGAGAGCTTGTCAGTCAGAAACTATGGGTTTTCTCTCTGCAGGGTCAGAAGACAATAGAATTTTGAGTTAGAAGAGATCTTAAAAATTGCACTAGTCTAAGCCACTTGTTTTGCAGACGAGAAAATCAAGGCCTGGAGAGCCAAAGGCTCTCCACACAGAGGGTGAGTATTAAAACCAAGATAGAGAGTTGTTGTTTGGTCATTTCAGCTGTATTCAACTCTGCATAACCTTATTTGGGGTTTTCTTTGCAAAGATACTGGACTGGTTGCCATTTTCTTCTCTAGTTCACTTTTTGGAGAGGGGAAGGTAAGGCAATTGGGTTAACGTTAAGTGACTTGCTCAAGGTTGCACGGCTAGTTGTTGTGTTAAGTGTCTGAGATCACATTTGAACTCAGGTCCTCCTGACTCCAGGGCCGGTGCTCTATTCACTGCACCACCTAGCCGCCCCATCTCTGGTTTATTTTACAGATGAGAAAACTGAAGTAAACAGGGTTAAGTGAATTGTCTAGAGTCACACTAGTAAGTTTCTGAGGCCAGATTAGAACTCATGAAGATAAGTCTTTATAACTCCAGATCCAGTACTTTCTTAGCTGTGTTCAAATGCTCTGGATAATAGTCAGCTACCTTAAGTCAATACTTAAAGTGTATAAATGGATTTTCAATTTTCAAGGAAGTAAAATTCAGTAAAAATAATATGTATGTATGCATAAATATTTAAAGCAAGGACATTAGATTTGGAATCAGAGAACCTAGATTTAAATTCTACCCATCACACTCAAAACTATAGCCCACAGACCCCTTCTGATGTCTTGGCTTTTGATTTAAGTCAATCAAAGATTATAATATAGTTGAAAGACATTTAATAAAATAACATGACAAAAAATTCACAATGGAACATTGTCCCCCCAAACGTAGGGTATCCTCTTCTAATGTACATATATCATCGGTGTCAAGAGTGAGCACATATAGGGATCACACATTACGGCGCACACACAGGAAACATGTGTGAACAACACATGGAAGGGAAATTCACACCTCAGGTATTGCAGGGCTATCTATGTCTTATGGTGATGTCATGTTACTCTCACTGGGCCTTCTCCCTACATAGTATCTCTCTCTCTCTATCTCTACTAGGCACGTTGTTTTCCTTATCCATGCTCATCTTTTTTTTTTTTTTTTGAGGAGAGAAACCAAGACAACTGGGGTTAAGTGACTTGCCCAAGGTCATATAGCTAGTAAATGTCAAGTCTTTGAGGTCAGATCTGAACTCAGGTCCTCCTGACTCCAGGATCAGTGCTCTATCCACTGTGCAACTTAACTGCCCCATATCCGTGCTCATCTTACCGTGACTACTGTACGCATAGAATTGGGGGATGGGGTTTCTTACTTTGCCACAGTGTCTGGAGCCTCATTTGTCAATATTTCTTAGTTGAACACAAGGCAATTTTTAATAATAACATTGGAACTAAATTTACTTTTCATGAAAAAGAAAAATAAAAGTATGATTAGTAAGGTCACTAAAGCTCTCCTCTTTCTGCTCTAGTCTCATTTGATGAGTTAGACACTTTGCTTTGTTACCCATGCTCCTTCCTAGATTCACACACACACATACACAATCTCCCATAAATTTTTGCCTTATTTGTCATCATATTGCCGTGCCCAGGTACATGGAGATCCTGCTAAGAAACTATTTTTTAAAAAGCCTGAACTGAATAGCAATGGGTGGTAGAAATTTGAATGGGGAAGAATGAGGAGTGGGGACAGCAAACCAACCCCTCTGGAGGAGTTACACTCTTCTTGAACTCACTGGATCAAAGGAACTTATAAGTTTCCAGGCTCCACAGATACAAAACGATCAAACTCACTTTTAATGAAAAAAAGAAACTTTCACTCCCAGCCTGGTGTAAAATATGTACCAAAGACACCTTTTCTGCTAAGCACCATTCACTTAAAGAGTGAAATGCAACAACTCAGAAAAGTGCCCAGGGCAGCTGGGAAGCGTGGGAAGGAGGGAAGTTTGTGGTTCAACTGTCCCTGTAGGGGAGGAAAATCATCTGTTTCTTGACAGCTCCCTCACATAACTACAGAGCAGCCAGCCCTACTTGACTCCAGTAAGAATGTAGCCTTTCTGAACCTGGAATCTGGAGTTCCATAATCAAATGTTATGAATATGTATCTATCTTTCTATCTATATATGCAATTATTATTATTATTATTGACTACACCCAACTGGAACTTGAGATACACAGGCACTGTGGT
>CM053591.1:122948755-122965674 GCA_028646515.1 Pseudochirops corinnae | reverse complement strand
CCTGGGGATTGACATTTGGGGGTGATTTGAAGACGCAGGAAAAGAAAATCCTTACATTGCCATGTAGGATTTGGGTTTCTGAATCTAGCTGAAGATGTGGGAAAGAAAGTTCAAGTAAATATGATTTCCTTATTTCTCATCTTTACTTTGCGGTACCTATAGCTAGCAGGTGGCCTTTTGTTGGTGGCAGTTTTTATTCTTGGTAGGAGGAGCTTTCAAGCAGAAGGGAAGTTAAAAAAAATGAACAAAAGAAAGGATCAAGCCACAGCAAATCAGGAGAGCCAGGACTGGATTTACAAGAGAAGGACTAGAGAGAGCCTTTTAGTACAAGGACATTTCCAGGTTTCTGTCAACTTTCTGATCTTTTAGCTTGAAGGGATTCTGTACAGAAAGGGTTCATTATTTTTTATGCCATTTGGACTTCATTCAACCTCTATTTGCTGCTGTTAAAAAAAAAGTTTCCACCTGAAAGACTTAAAAAAGAAAAGAAAGATTAAGCACTTCCATATTAAAAGAGGAAGGAAGGGTGTAAGAAAAGCATACTTGTCATATTCAAATTATTATAATAGACAGCAAGGAAGATTTGAGATCTGTTCATAAACTGGTATTTACAAAATTTGTTTATGTTATGCCTGGAAAAGGGAAAAAACACAAAGAACTATAGACAATGGGGTTTTGTCTACACAAGTTTGATGTCATTTGTAAAAACAAAATATTGCCTCTTTAATTCACTGTATAATCTTTACATCAGAGACTCTCAGATAACATGAACAATGCTTTAGAGAATTTCTCATCTTTCCACCTCATTTCTCTGACTCCTTATCAAGAACATATGAGAAACTTACCATAGGACAACTTTAACAAGCTGCTATCATATCCCATTGCAAGCACAAAACTCACAAAACACAAAGTTTTCTTGAGATGTTGAAGGAAACAATATAAAACTCATGATTGAGTTAGTGGTAAATAAAGATATCCACCAGTAAGCAATCCTTTCTCAAATGGTACAAAAGGAAAAGCACTGGACCTGTGATCAGAGAATTTGGGTTCAAATCTCACCTCTGACAACTTCTACCTGTATTACCCTCGACAAGTCATTTAATTTTGATGCTTTTCAAGTTCCTTCTCTGTAAAATGAGGGCTTTGATGTCTCTTCCAGCTCTAGATCAATAATTCCCTAGAGAACTTTATAGTGTTTCAGTTATTTCTGCCATACACTACATAGGGTTCCTAACAACGGATTCTCTTACAATTCTGGACATCTCTTAACAAGTGGTATGGGCTTCTTCCAGCTCTACTGTGCCCCCTCAATCTTCAAGCTCACTAATCTTTGCCCTAAAAAATACCTTTTTGTTGGGCATACCATACCCCCAAGGAAGAACAGAACACTCCAGAGCCCCCTGTTTTGGCAGGAGACACAGTTTTCCTTATGCTTGAAATGATGTCAGACAAGAGAACTTCCCTCTGGTGTTTCTCCCTCTGAGCAGTTATGTTGACTTTTGGCCTCTGAGCAATTTACCCACATTCAGGAAGACATTGGCCCTCAATTTCCAAGTGAGTTCCAGTTCCTGTTAAAATTCTGAGAGTGACTCCAAAACCTGATATCTTTCTTCTCTAGTCACTGTGCTTACCATCTGATTCAGTCTCAATTTATCCTGAGTTGTCTTTCAAGAGCCTGTGAATCTTCTGGGATCACCTGGAGGAGATAATTCACAATTTTCCCAACGTGCTACCTAGTCCCTAAACCTAAACAAAATAATAGCTCACATAACCCTGTGAGGTAAGTAGTCATGACTATTATTATCTCCATTTTACAGATGAGGAAACTAAGAGTGGGAAAATAAGTGGCTTGGACATGGTCAAACAGGTGGTTTATAAGGCCAGATTTCAATCTAGTTCTTATGATAAGTAGTTTAGTACTTCATACTATTTATACTGTAAGCCAAAGTTATGTCGTCTAGTCAAAGAAATTTCCATTTAAGGCACCTCCCAGAAAATCAAGTTGAATCTTTTGGTGAAGTTAGATTTTTGTTCTTGCTTATGTTTTATAAATAAGCTGACCTTTGGGGGAAATGCTATGTCAGTCAATGAACAAATATGAATTAAGTGCTTGCTATGTGCCAAGCACTGAACTAAGATGCCAAGGTAAGCAAAAATAATCCCTGTTCTCTAGAAACTCACATTTTAATGGGAGCAAACAACTGTATGCATAACAAAAAATCTATAGTGGAAATGAGAGGTAATCTCAGAGGGAAGACCCTCAAGGGAGGAGAATAGGAAGAACTTCTTGGAACAAAAACCACTTTTTAAAGTGTTTTAGAAGAAATAATCCAAGAAAGAAAAGTTCACTGCTTGGGACAATAGGGGTAATGATAACAGATGAAAGAAAAAGCAAAGTAATGCTGTGGAAAAGGGTAAAACAAAGCTGAAAGAGAACTTTGAGAAGACAGTCAGAAATTACCTAGGTGTTTTGTTAATATCTACCTACAACCCAGACATGCATTTCAGGGTATTGAAAGAACTTGGAGATATGCCTGTTACACCACTGTTAGTAAACTGGAAGAATCACATCAAGTGGGAAAAATAAAAGATGGCTTTAAATGGGTAGATATTGTCCTGATATTCAAAGGAAGAGAACAGATCAATTCTGAAAAAGATAGGACCTTGAGTTTGATGATAATACTGAACAAACCTAAAACCAATAATGAAAGAGAACATTTCTGAGTACAGCTATGCTTTCCACATCATGACTTTCCACATCATGGTTTTGATATATCGCAGGTCAGTATAAGATATTAAATGGGAGGTAGGAGGGAGTTTTGCAGAAGTCACAGATGACCCACCCAAGGCCAGTAGATGACATAGAAAAAGTTTAGGAACTCAGAAACGCATAAAATATCTATATAATATTTGTATAGTTTAACCTAAATTTTATGATGTGGTATTGTAAACACTTCATAAAAGAAAAAGAAAAAATTCAGATTTCTTCTCGGGTACAAAGGGAGAGCCAAAAAATTTCATACAGATTTTCCAGATCATGTAGGTGCTATGCAATGTGGAAGAGATAACTGTATTCCAAAGTAAAATAGTAATCACTAGGAGACATCATAAGTTCACAAAGAATGTTGCTTTCAACTCAATAAGCATTTATTAATCACAATATCGTCTCACTCACTCACACTCATTCTTGCCCCCAGCTACTGACTTGTTTATGTTTCTACTAATATAAAAATTAAAAATAAAGAATTTTCCCTTGACCCTGCAATATTCCTCAAGCTATCATCTCATCTCTCCCCTTCCCTTCACTACCTAACTTCCTCCAACTCAACCATGCTGGCAACCTCCAAGTTGTCTTTGACCCATCCCATTCTTTCATCCCCAACATACAATCATTTGTTAAACCCTGTTGGTACTGCCTCTCTCATCTCTTTCCTCTCTCATCTTCTACCTTTCACCTTTCCTCTGTACTCTCTCCCCTTTAATCTCTCTTCTCTGTTCTCTCTTCCTATCTTTCCCCTCTGGGCTCCCCCCTCATCTTTCATCTCTCTTTTCTTTCTCATCTCTTCCTTTTCCTTTCCCCCTTTTATCTCCCTTTTACTTCTTTGTTTTTGTCCTATTTCAAACTTTTATAATCTAAATGCTAGCTGCTCAGCACTGCATCTCCGACACCTTCTATCCCTGTCCTTTGGAACAGTTTATTCCCTGTATCACTATGTCACTTAACATTCTATTTTCACAGAACCAATTACTGCTATTAAACACAGTATTTCTGTGCCATATATTGCCTACAAGAAGGCTTGGGGTACCTAAAAATGGCAATTCAGAGAATTAAGTACAGGGCAAAAAGCATTCAATTTGAAACCAGGATCGGAGTCTGAGTCTCAGTTCTCCCACTTACTGCATATGTGACCTCAAATATCATTTCATTCTGGCCTTCATTTTCCCCATCTGTAAAATATAGGAGTTGGACTAGGTAACTTCTAAGGTCTTCTCCACATCTTGACCTATGAACCCTTGTTCACAATGTCTAAAGAATATTAGATCTCTGTATATCCTTAGCCATCTAGTCCAGCACCCTGATTTAAAGATGAGAAAACTGAGACCATGGCAGTTCACATATCAAAGTTCACAAAAGTTAGAGGAAAATCAAGAATTAGAGTCTCCATCCAGTTCTTCATTACAAGAAATGAGAGGAATAAGACACAATTAAGGCTATTGATACATGATTCTAAATAATCAGGTGCAAACCAAAAAATTTGTTCCAATATCAGGATAATTTGCCTAGATTATGTCAAACATCTAGATGCTTAGAAATATTTGGGTAATTGAAGTTAACAGTTTTGTGTGGGTGTTTTGTAGCTTGTAGTCAGAGCCTTAGAAAAGAAGACGGCAAAGTAATTTGGAGCACATTTAGATCTTCTTAGTGTTACTACTGAATTTTTCCCTTGTCTAATTATGGTATTACTTTAATGTTAAATATTATGTTTGAATTTTTTTTAATAAGATGATTTGGCACCAACTTATGTCTTATTTTCTGCATGAGTGTCACAACTGTAACTTTATGAATATGTTTACTGTCTTTCATTTAATGTTTCTTTTTTCTCAGCTATAACTCTGCCATTTATTCTATTTTTGTTATTTCTTGATTAGGGTGTAGCATATTTCAAAATTTCCCTCACATTCTCCTTCTTGAGGATTTATGTCCTCATCTTAGTTTGATTCCTTGTTTAATTTTTAAGTTTTTGTTTCAGAGACCTATAAAAATATTGAGCAGGAAACAAGAGATATAATCAAAAGATATTTGTTTCCATTCCCTTCATTTCCCAGAGGGGAAACAAATGACAATTTGATGAAGCAGATGGAGAGGAGACCCTTAAAAGTAATAGTACTCCTTATAGAACTTCATCTAGTGGACATTTAACTATGTGGTTTACTTTAGGAATCTTACCATGGGATACAGTCAGAGATTTTGAGATCCTTCTATAGTTTCAGTGAGAAGAATGTCACCTTTTCTACACATTGTGTCATTCTCAGTATTTTGCTCACAAATAATATAATAATAATGGCTATGATTTATTTGGTGCTTTGTATGGGTTATTTTATTTGTTCCTCACAGCAACTCTATGAGATAGGTGCTATTATTATTCCCATTTTATGGATGAGGAAACTGAGGTTGGAAGGGGAGAAGAAACTCGCCTTGCTGTACATGTATCATCTTATTTGTTCATCACAACAACCCTGTGATACAGGTGCTAAAATTATCCTCATTTTATGGTGAGAGATTAAGGGTGAGAGTGATTGATTTGCCTGGGATCACACAGTTATGAAATATCAGAGGCAGGATTCAAACTCATAGCTTCCTAAGTCCAAATCCAGCATTCTATCCTTGACTCTACCTAATTGCAAATGAAGTTTGGTTGGATCATGAAGGAAACTCAGCCCTGTTAGTGCATCATTTAAGACTTGGCAAATATGATCAATAAGAAATTCATTTCCATAGAAATGTACATTGACCCACACTAATGGTCAGAGTTTTACAAAGTCACCTTTATGCTATCAACCAGTTGCTCCGCAGCTTACCTTAAGAAAACAATCTGCCTTTTCTGCAATTGTGAAAAGCAAATTATCAATAAATTAACATTACAGAGTCCTTGTGTATTTGTGTCCAGGAACTCTGTATATACCTCATCTCACTGAATTTAAAACATATTTCACAACTAAATCACGGTCTATTACAAAAGTCCCAAATTTGTGTCAACCTCCTTCAAAACACAGTTCCTTGATATCATACAAAACAAAATCATTTCTACAAATGTTATTTTCCTTAAACCATATCAGGACCCTTCATCAGCCATGTAGATGAACCCTCAATTACTCATTGCTTCCCCAATTAGAATGTAAACTTTTGGAGTGCAAATATTATTCTCTCACTTACCTATTTGAATCCAGCACCTAGAATAGTTCTTGGCATATAGTAAGTACTTAATAAATGCTTTTGTTTTTCATTCATTTAGTAAAATATCATTCAGCTGACTTCTTCCAGGCAAGGCTGAAATTTGATACTATGGTAAGCTTGTGGGGGAGGGAATTGGGGGGGGGGGGACAGTTGGGGGAGGAGGGTATTTAAAACCAGAGAAATGCAGAGTTTGGTGGAAAGAAGAAAAAGAAAACAAAAATCTGTAGCCACATCTTTTTTAAAAAGGGAAAGTGTTATCTTTATATCCAAGATTATCATATGATATGAAAGAACTAGGTGTACTTGGGAAATTCGTTCCATCTGTTTTGTTGCCCCCATCCTGAAAATGAGAATTTCACTATATGATCCCCCTCCAGTGTGTTGTCAGCTACTTCCCTTGCAAGCACACTTCACAAACTCAAGGAAGAAAAATTATATTTACAGGTTGAGGAAAAACAAAGTTCAGATGAAAATGCATGCCAAATCTCAATACCCTCAGCACCCAGGAAGCATTGCCTCTGGTGGTAGGTCCCCAGTGAGTTATACCTATTATAGTCATTACAGCTCCCAGTAGGTGGTAACAACAGTCACTCTTCTTCTACCTTTCACAGCTCCCATACAACAGATTCTACAGTCACTCCTGCCCTGTCCTTGATCATTCTACCTACAATTCTTCACAGCCTCCAACAGATGGTGCCACCAGCTGCCTGGGGAAAGTATGAGTTAAGTGATACTCTTAAATATTAAAGAGGCAATATTTCAGCTTCAACTTCTCACCCTAGATCAGGCTACCACCACTCTAAATATATGTTCTTATGTTATAATTCCCCCAACCTCTGGACTCACGTAAAAGTTCGGATTGTAAACTCATAGCTTTCCTCTCTGAGTTGGTCTCTGTTATTAACACAGGTTTGGATCAGGATAACAGCCCTTTTACCCCAGCCCTGGACATCTTTCTCCATCCTTTCCTCAACAGTTCTCACAGAAATACTAGTAGATAAAACACCTCGATTGCCTCCCTCAATGACCTAGAAAATAGAATATAGGATTTGTAGTGAAAAAAATATATGGATTCAAATGCATTCCATGATACTCACAAAATTGTTCATGATCATAGGAGAATCACTTAACCTCTCCAGGCTCCATTTCACCAATAATAAGATGGAGATAATAATTTCTATAGCGACTTTAAAATACTAAGAATTCATATAGAGTGGCCTGTATGGAGTGCTGAAGTTGGAGTCAGGATGACCTGAGTTAAAATTATGTCTTGGACCCATAAAACTGTATAGTCCTGAGTCAGTCTCTCTGGACCTCAATTTCAAGTCCTCAAATGAGGACTTGATGATGTCAAAGGGCATCCTAACTCTAAATCTATGAACCTATGATCTTGCCTCAGAGGGTTATATCTCCAAAATATTTGCTAAATTTAAAGTGTTATATAAACATCAGCTATTATGATTATTCTAGTTACCTGGAGATGATTTAAGACATCTGAGGAGCCAAACCAGGCCTGCTTCACAATTGCTGTGATCAGAGGAAAGAAAAAAATTTTTTTCTCCTATCTTTCTTCTAAAACTACTGAACCATGCCCAAATAATATGTCACCTATTATTTAATGTAATTAACTATCTCTGATATGGCCTCAAACAAATAAAACCCTTCAGTTTTCAAAGCTATCTCCAAGCTTCCCAGAAAGGAAGCAGTTAAATCCCATTCTTGCTTTTTGCTTTTTCACTGATTTGTTCAGGCAAACGCTTAAGGGAGGGATCATTCTGGACAGTCCCTGAAAGAAGGCTGGCAACACTGGCTCCCATATTTTTGAATTATGCTATGAGACATGCAGCAGCTTCCAACCTGCCCATTTCAATTGCTGTGACAAAGCACCTAGACCCCTGGGTAGTCAGTGCCTAGGTTATTTCAGATTTTAAATACCAAACTGGAGACAGAAGAGCCTTCTTCCAGATGAGGGAGCAGGGAATATAATTTACAATACATCAAGCTGCCCTTATCTATAGAGCCGAGATCTGTTAGCAGGTCCATTTTAACCTTTTAATACATGACTAACCTACAAAAAAATTCTTTCAGACACTTTCAAACTATATGTCTTTGAAAATCTCTTCCCTTTGCCCACATAGCTAATATATGCCCTACAGACCAATGAGATGATAATTTGAAAGTGGCCTTCTATTTTTTCTTCTTTCTTATGGGACTTAAGGATCCTTTTTGTTGCTTTGACAAGATTCCATCTAGTCACAGACACTCTTTGTAATTGCTTAAAAATGGCAGAAAGGTTCTATTAGAGCAAACTAGTGTTCATATCCTAATCCATGCCGGGAGTAATGAACTGCACAAAGGCCCCTAAAGAAAACCCTGTGCCAGTTACCATTCGGTTACATTAGCTGACAGGGGAGAGATGATTACGTTTATGGATTTTTTTCCCCCTTATAGAAGCAGGATCTATATGCAGTTGAAGAATTATGTATTATCACCACAGGATTTCAGATTCAGCTAATGAATAGCCCCAGCAATAGGAAGGCTTTTTGAGAACCTGTCTGGCCTTGTAAATAATCCTCTACGTGAACTCTAAGTGAGGTTGTTTTGACTTCTCTGTCTGAGTCCATACCACTTATTTGCAGAGTGATCAGGTCAACTTTTGAAATTCAGACCTTTTTTTTTGTTGTTTCATTAAGGGTGGTATGCTTCGTGAATTTTTATTTCTTTTGTCTGTTTTTGAGGGAGTTGCTTAGCTTATATTACTAAAGCACATAGCCTAGAGACTAGTTCATGACATGTTGCTGTCGTTGTCTAAGTTGTGTATGACTCTTTGTAACACCCATTTGGGATTTTCTTGGCAAAGATACTGGACTGGTTTGCTGTTTCTTTCTCCAACTCATTTTACAGGTGAGGAAACTGAAGGAAGCAAACAGGGTTAAGTGACTTGCCCAGGGTCACACAGCTAGTAAGTGTCTGAGGTTAGAATTGAATTCCGGAAGATGAGTCTTCCTGATTCTAAGCCCAGTTCTCCAGACACTGCTTGTTTCCTCTGTTCCTTCCTAATTTTGACCTGTGATTTCATCATTTAAGAAACTCTCCTCAAAGATTCAGAAGTCTATTGACACTTGTTTTATGGAATTGTCTGGGGTCCCCATAGGTGGTTTGTCCACAGTCCTGAAGCCAGATTTTGTCAGGTTGTTGTTCAGTTGTGTTGACTCTTGACTCTTCATGACTTCAGGGGATGCATGGAATTTTCTTTGGAAAGATACTGGAGTAGTTTGCCATTTTCTTCTCCAGTAGATTAAGGCAAACAGAAGTTAAGTGACTTGCTCAGGCTTACATAGCTAATAAGTGTCTGAGGCCAGATTCAAACTCAGGTGTTCCTGACTCCAGGCCTAATGCTACAATCCACTGAGCCACCTAGCTGCCTCCTATGTCAGGGGTAGGATTTAAACCTAGTTCTCCTGACAAAATGCCTTTATTCCATCTTCTATTTTACAAAATAAGTAAAACTATAATAAAATATAGGTAATATTGCATTTTAAAACTAAGTCAATTTTTGTAGACTTCCAGGATCCTTATGTACAAATTAATGGCTCCTGTTTCTATTTGAGTTTGACACCACTGATCTACCTCACCAGCATGCCTTTCATTTATGAAGAAAAAATCCAAAAAATGATTTACCCAGGGTCACACAGCCGGTAATTGTCTGAGAATGGATTTAAATCCAAGTTTTCCTGATTCCAATTCCAGTGCCTTATTTACCACATTTGCACTGTGTTATTTTATCTTCACATAGCTGCAAGACAAGTAAAGCAATTACTATTATCTCCATTTTGCAGATGCAGAAACTGAGGAAGGGCTGGTTTTTATGTGACTTAATTAAAGTTATGTAATTAATGCTTAGAAATGAGATCTTCAAAAACAGATATTCGAGTGTCTGCTAAAAGCACTGCTTTTGCATGCAGAATCAGTTTCTACTAACTTCCAAATCTGTGCCAATTTCATTATTTCTAAAAAGTTCATTATTTTCCTGGTCACCCAGGCTTGAAACCTTAGGGCTAACTTTGATTTATCCCTCTCCTTCATACATACCCTCCCACCAGATCTGTTCATGCACTGAACTCTGTCTATTCTCCCTACAAGACCTATCTCAGATCTGCCCTTCCCTTTGATTTCCACTGTCATGATGCTGGCTCAGGTCTTCATTTCCTCCTGCCTAGATTATTGTGGCAGATTTTTAATAGTTTTTTCCCTGTTTCTAACCATAGAAATGCAAACATCACTGACTTTAAAGAGGCTTAGAGACCATCTAGTCCAACTGGTATCTGACCTAACATCCCTAACAAGTGATCATTCAGACTCTATTTAAAGACAAGGAGGGGGCATGAACCACCTCCCAAAACAGCTCATTCTATTTTGTGAGAGCTCTAATTATTAGAAAGTTTTTCTTCATGTAAAGATGTGGCTCATTCATACTTCATTTGCACCTTGTAAAGGATGCCACCTCTTAGATTTGAATGGACAATTTCCCACATAGTAAATAGTGTAAAATTTTGACAAGCTTTTTAGACCTTGTGAAAGATTTCATGCCCTGGCATCAAGCCCCACTTTTTGAAAGTTAGGAGTTGTTTTGGCTGCCACCGATGGCTGTCCCCTATATGTGTGCCTCACTATTATGGTACTTTTAGTTTGTGCCCACTTTCCTTGTGGATGCTGGTTGCATTTGGAAGATATCATCATCCAGGTTAATAGGTAGACTATCATGTAACTATTTTACTTTCTTTGTCTTTTGAGTTAACACCTTTATTAACAGTTAATTGTACTTCCAGATCGTGTGAGCAACAAGGACTTACATTTTCTCTGATCCCTATGACCTCTCAAACCTTTCCAAAACAGAAATTATGCCCCAAAGGTAAAGCAATTTTAGCTGTCTCTATGGAATAGGACACCCAGAATCCAAAAAAAGGTTCTAAAAAACCATGAACTGACACTCACTAACCTTGAGCTCTTTCAGCTACTCTTCTCCATCCCCCATGCTACAATAAGAGCAGCTGCACCAGCAGACCAAAGGACCCAACAAAGGCTTACAACAAAATCCACCCCAATGTCCCAGTCTCCCCACTCTTTCCAGTTCCATTAAGACTCCGACTCTGGGCTGCAGAAGTTTGCCCATATAGGGAAAGACAGAGTAGCTGTAAGTACTAAGGAGCAAAAACTTGGTGGAGGGGAGCCCCCAATCCTATTGAACCAGCTCTGCAAAGCTCTAAACTGCCTGTTCTGGGCTAGAAAAATAAGGAATAGAGAGATTAGGAAACGACACCAGGCCAACACAATGTGGGAGGGCAAAATTATAGCACTTCACTAGATCAAGGCAGCAAGCACAGCATTTAAGTGGGGCCAGTCCTGACCACTCCAAAGTCACCTAGAGGAGAGACCTAGACTAGTGAACCATGAATTGCCCAGAATGGGAGGAGGTTGAAACATTTTGAGATCCACCTCCCAAGTAAGCCACCATCAGAAGGGACGGAGTCAAAAAGTGAATAGGAGAAAATTAGAGAGGTGAGGGAGGATAAAATTACCAAAGGTCTCAGGAAGAAGAAACTCAAAGACCTGGAATATAAACAGATAAATCAATAGGGAAAATATTAACAACAGAAGGAAATATGACCTCTGGATCTAGTAAATGAGTTGTGGCATCTTGGAATAAATATTGCAAAACAAAGCAGATGCCCATCAATTGGGAAATAGCTTAACAAATTGTGATATGTGAATGTAATGGAATTTTACTGGGCTTTAGGAAATGATATGCTTAATGAATACAGAGATCTATATTAATGGATGCAGAGTGAAGTAAACAGAGCCAAGAAAACAATATATACTGTAACTACAAGAATACAAAGGCGAAAAACTACACACCAAAAAAAAATCAAAAGTAAATGTAATGAAGTTCTAAATTTCAAGCAAGACTCAAATGAGGAGGTATGAGAAGACATCCCTAAACCAACATTTTGTGGAGGTGGGAGGCTCATAGGGGTTACACACTGAACATGGTTTCAGACTTTTTCAATGAATTTATCATTTATGCTGGTTTTCTCCCTCTAAAAACTATTATGTATTATATTGTAGAGCACTCTGAGAAGGGGAAGTAGAGAGATACTTAGAATAATTACGATGATGTAAAAACAGAAGAGATCAATAAAAGAATTTTTTTAAGGACTTAATAGTGCCCACTGACTGATTTGTTAATGGAAAACATACCAGTGGGAGATCAAGGGCTAAAATAATAGTATCAGTTGCCCACAGGTAACCCCTAGAACCCTGAGTAGTAGTAGATACTTTCCTGGGGACCCACCCAGCAAGCAGGAGTGTGAAGTAGGAGAGGGGACTACTACACTGAGAAACTCTTCTGGACAATGAACCTATAGTAGGATGGAGGCAGCAAAGAACATCTCTACGTCTCTACTTATCCCACAACCACTGCTACATTTAAATCAGGATTAAATCTATTTCTGCAACTTTTACCCATTGCTCCTTATTCTTGCCTCTGGATTCAAAGAGAAGTTTAATCCCTCTTCTACGTGAGGAATAATCTGTTAAATATTTTCAAACAGTCAAGGCACTCCCTTCACAACCAAGTTTTCTGTTCTTTAGGTTTGGAGCAAGTGCTTGGAATATCTTTGTATTCTTCTAGCAATTACTACAAAGTTCTCTGCAAGGTAGCTTAATTTGTGAAGTCTTTGGTGAAAGAATCACACAAGTACTTCCCTTAGTACAGTGTTGCCTTTGTGTAAAATATTAGAATCCCCATGAAAAATACAAAGAATCCTATTGTGTTTTCCATGCAGATGAGTTCAGTATTCTTGCATGCCTTGGTACTGCTTCCTGCCCTCTTCCTCTGCCCTCACAACCTAGATTTTGTAAAAACCTTCATGTAAGCAAGGAGTATGGCAGCATGAAGAGAGGAAAGAGAATCCAAACATGAACATCAGCATTCATTTTCCCATTATATCAAATTCACCATTTTCCAGACTGGTTTTTAGGTCTAGATATAAAATTCTTTAAGATAAGGTTTATCAGTAATTCATTCTTCTATCAACCCCCAGAATAATTTTTTATCTATTTTATGCTTACTGCTTTGCTAGGAGTTTCAAAGAAGTATGAGACCTGTGCCCTCAAGTAGCTTACAATCTTGATGGCAGGGAAGGGAAATAAACTTACACACAATCATTTAAGAGCAATATAAGACAGCGTAAAAGTAAGCATCAAGTGAGTGGGGAAGATATTTAGTTTATAACCAGTCATTCGGAGAAAGGAAAGATCACCAAGGATAAGAGTAGTAAGAAAGATGTTAAGTCTGACTTTTGAAGAAAGAATAAAATTTAAATGGATACAAAGGAAAGGGAAGTTCAACCCAGCATGAAGGAATAGCATGAAAAAGGCAGCAAGCAAAAATGATTGTGCTTTTGTTACAGGGACAATAGAGAAGACTGGTCTGAATGGCATAGTGAAGATTTATACATATTTGGATATTTCCATTATCTTACTAGAGTAGATGCTTAAAAAGCAAGGACATACCATAATCCATCAATGCCTTCTCAACCTTTGTGAAAATTATCGTGTCCTTCCACAAATCCTCCGCTAAAGATCTACACAACTTTCTGGGAGTCCTTCCTCCAGTGTTTTAATTACTTTGTGAATATCAGCGCATCCCTCAATCTGTCCATCAGTCACCATAGATTCTTATTATATGACTAGCCTTCCTCTTATTCAGGTCACACATGTATTTGATGAATTAATGAATGAATGAAAAAGCATCTATTAAGAGCTTGTTATATGCAAAGTGCTGTGCTAAGCACTGATGATACAAATAGCTATAAATAAATACAAAGAGAAAAGCAAGACCAAGAAACTCACATTCTAATGGGGAAGACAACATATATAGAAAGTTTCAGCTGCAAGTCAGCTAGAAATGTCTCCTGATCCTTAGGACACAACAGCAAAGTAGATAGCAACGGGTCTTCTTTAGTGCCATTTTCACTGATAAAATCATATCAGTATATGATACCGAACAATGTGAATGTGTTAAGGACTTTAGGGACAAGAACTTTTTTTTCTGGATCTTCAAGAGATGTAACTACGACACCTACAAGAGCAGTTGTCAGACTTTATTACTTCAAGGGTCGCTTTCTGGTTTGACAACTAAGGGCATTTGGGCTGGAAGTATCATTATTCCAAAGACTCCTTGGTGTCTTTGGTCTGCCCTGGTCTGTCTCCATTAGGAGATAACATGACTTCACACTGGCTAATCATCATTGGTAATCTGCTGTCGCCTACTTACACCTACCATGCATCTTTCCAATGCCATTTGAGGCAACTGTAATTTTGATTTATCTGATACCATGAGGCTCTAAGACTACCAGCTACAAAACATCACCAGGACAATATTAGTATCACATGTGATGGACTTTTGTGTCAGGGAACACATTGGGATCACTGAAAGTACTGAATAATTCTTCAAGTGCAATCCATCCTGCTCCCCCTTCTTATTTAATTCTGAGCCCAAATCACTGGCCACCTACAGTACCTGTCCAAAATAAATGCTTTAACAAACCAACCCAACAGGCTATCCATCCAACCGTATACGTAACATGTAGTGGTTATGGAAAACATCTATACTAATTATATTTTTTGAGTAAGGGAATGGGTGCTGAATTTGAAATCAGAATCTGATCAATCCCTGCCTCTGATATTGATTGGAGTCCAGCCTAGATGGTCTTAGATAAGTCCCTTAATTTCTCTAAACCTCAGGTTACAAATCTACAAAATGGGAACAATAAAACTTACCTCTTTACCTGACAGCATTGTTGTAAGGAGCAATACTTGTTTGTTTCTGCTGTTTATAAATTGCAAAGAAATATATAAATGTGACTTCTTATTTTTTTAGATGGGGTCAAATAGGTACTACATTTTAGTGAGTGTCTTTCAAATGTCCACTAGAGCATGTCTACAAAAGGTTACTTATCAATGTAATGGACTATTAATTTGTTATAAGACATGTAAGAGATGGTAAAATGAACAGTTTTCAGAGAAAGTTGGGAAGGTATATATGAACCAATAGAGAGACATGAACAGAACCAGGAGAACAATTTATACAACTTTGTAAAGAAAAAATAGCTTTGAAAGACTTTTGAATTCTGATCAATGCAATGACAAATCATTGTTCCAGAGGACTAAAGATGAAGCATATTAGCCACCTCCTGACAGAGGTGATAGACTCAAGATGCAAAATGAGAAACATTTTTTAACATGGTCAATGAAGAAATTTATTTTGCTTCACTACACGTATTTGTGAAATTTTTTTTTATTTTTCTTTGTTGTTTTTCAATTAGGGGGAGGGAACAAGAGGAAAGAAAATAAATGCTTATTAATTGAAAAAATAATAAATGCAATTTTAAAAAAATATCTCCTAAGCTTACAGGACAATATTGCACAATTATTTCACTTTGTCCACCTAACTGATGCCTCTGAATTTCACAACGAAGAAGCTCTTTTCAATTTTGCACCTTACACACTTCCAAGAAACAATGGCTAAACATCGGGGCATGAAATAATGTGTTGTTCAAAGGGCCTGCCAAGCATGTCAGGACAGAATCTCTTTTTTTAGTTTTCAAATTGTTTTGTGATCTCCTATAATAGCATTGCACTGCATTTTATCTTTAGAAAAACAGAGTCTTTGTAAAGGGCAGTTGATGAACCTTGACAGACACAATTTCTTAGGTGTTTTCTCCCAACCTACATGAACAGTGAAGGTACTTATCCTTTGACTTCAGGATTCAAAACTCATTTCTGAAGTATATCCCCAGAACCAAATCATGAAATCATAGAATCTGAGAGTCCAAAGGGACCTCAGAGGCCATCTAATTTAACCATTACCCAAATAATGAATCCCATTGACAATATTGCCAATAAACTGTCACACAACCTCCATCTAAATAATTCCAGTTATAGAGAATTGACTATTTCCCAAAAGGCAACCCATTCCATTTTTAGATTGCTAGAAGTATTAGGAAGCTTTATGTGGAGCCAAAACTTGTCACTCTGTAACTTGTACCCATTGCTCTGTGTTTTATACAAGCCAAAGAAAGAGTCTAAGCTCTCTTACATGTGACAGCCCTTCAAATACTTGCCCATTAATAAAAACCTGTCTTGTCTTCTCTTTTCCTGGCTGAATATATCTAGTTTCTTTAATGGATTCCCATATAGCACAGTACTAAGGTTTTTCACCATCCTATAAACACACAAGAAGCAATAGTATATGACTAGAAGTAGGGACCACAGTCTCACTGTTTGATTTAAGATGACTGCTCTTATGGGTCTTTCACATATTTTTTCCATTATATCAAATTTTTAATGTGTATCCAGTGACCTATAAAAGGCACATTGTGATAAAAAGATGGAACAAGTTGACAGATGACCCATCCATTAGATCGACAAGAAAAACAACTCCCGCACAGGCCTAGCATCTTTACCTGTTTCACTAGACAGTAAAAAGTCATTTGGAAGAAAGATAGCTGTGATCAGTTGTGTTTCAACCTGTTATTCAAAAATAATGAATTTTTGGTATTCAAAAATATCAACAATACCAAATTGTTGGGAAAATACTGATATTTCTCCAAAATACTATGTCCTTTTTTTTTTTTCCAAAGCACTACTTTTCCAAAGTACTATGCTTTGGAATTTCTAACACAACAAATAAGTCTTCCTCAAAGAATAAGGAGAGTATCAAACAGACTAGCAGAACTGATGTGGCATTCGTTCTAACTGAAGTTTTAGAAGCAAGATCTAACAGGAAAGACCTGGAAGGTCCTGAATTCCTCACAACTCTGTCCTCATAAATAATAGAGCTTCTTAAGTCACTGTGGTCAAGACATTTAATCTCTGTTCCCTTGTTTGTAAGATGAAG
>CM053591.1:122932312-122948255 GCA_028646515.1 Pseudochirops corinnae | reverse complement strand
TGTAGAGAGCCTGTTCCATTTTGTGATTAATAACTATATCAGCATATTTATAGTTACTGTAGGCATTGTGAATACTGCATTGCTGATACACCTGGGTTTGAATCCAGCCCCTGTTAATTATGGTTATAATTATAATTATGAGAATAATTGGGCCTCAGTTTTCTCATCTTTAAAATGAAGAGTTTGGACTAAATGGCTTTTAAGGTTCTTTCCAGATTTGTATCCATGATTCCATGATATACTCACTGGGAAAGGTAATACCATTGTTATCACTGACATTTTAATATTAAAAAAACCTTGAGAATAAATTTTAACAGTGGGAAGAGAGGGGCACATGTGGGCAAATTGAAAATAAGGGAGTTTGGGCAAGCCACAGAAAAATTCTGGCTATTTCATTAAGACTGTGCTCCCCAGGAAGTGGAAGGGATAGTCAACTGGGACTGTATCGCTCAAACAGGGCATCTGGTCATCTTATTATGCCAACATTTTCCGTGTGTTGTTGCCACCATCCATGTAACATGACTTCAGAAAGCTTTTGAATCATTTCTTCTCTTCCATTAGCATCCCTTGTCTTAACTTGCCTTCCCATTCAGCAGCTATTAAGAGTCTCTAGAGAGAATGAGGCTGTTACAATAAGACAACATCTCTTTCTAGGTCATTACTTGAGAAAGTTCTCAGGAGAAAATTTCCTCTTTGACCACTAGTTAAAATGAGTTAGTCCTTGAAAAGTGAGTGATATTTAGCAAAGAGAGTTGTTGAATACACATGATTTTTTGCAGCATCACATGACTCTGGAAGTTATTAGAGAGTGAGGAAAGGACACTCCCTGATATAGCCATTTAATCTCTGGTGGCCCTTCTGCACTCATCTCACAAAGTGAGATGTAACATTTAATCTAAGGGAAGCAGTAAAATGTGATGCTTAGAGCATATGGAGTGACTTACAGGTCATTTTAACCTACTTTCTTATAAAGATTAAAAAAATAAACCCTACAGCACTGATTTGGTACTGTTAGGTCAGCTATCCTTTATGTTAGAGGGGCAGGGGAAGGTAGATGGTAAAGGATATAGGCTATAATTCAAGAAGGTGATACAACTAAGGTCAGTCAAGACAGAATGATGTGTGAGATCATATGAGAAATATCACTGGATTCCTCTGGGAGTCATAAGGATGCCTTAATTCTTTTCCTTGCCAAACATCCTATAATAGTACACGAGGCTTTTATTTATTATCACAGTCAAATTGGACTTCCACTCTTTTGTCAGCCCATCATCAGTGTTAGTCACTGATTATTTGGTCAAGAAACTGACCTAAAAAAAAGGAATTTGCCAAAAAGAAGTCGCCCCCAAGACAATTCCCCATTTGCTTCAGGTTTAGCTAAGACTGTTTATTATTGTCTAGTTACCTAAATGATCAGGTGGTAAGAGACTCAAATAACTCTAGTTACCTTCCTAACTTTCACAGTGGGTCAAGTAGATGAGGTTATCCCAGCTACAAAGGGTTCTGTGGATCCATATGGAGTCACAAATCCTTCCTCACAAGCTCCTGCCAGTGTGTTTATTTTTCTGCTCAAAGAGAAGAAAATTAATTAAAACAAATGAATTTAATGAAATAGTACAGTACAAAAGCATAACAATCAAATATTTCTCTAGTAAATGTCACATATATTCTGTCATTGGAAATAGCAACCACACAGGCACAGATGTGGTGAGGCATGGACATACAGATAGGAAATATGTGTAGCCAGCAGTCACTTATGGAATGGCACACTTGGGGACATGTAGGCACATATATGGAAGGAAAATTCAGGCTTTTGATGCTGATACTTCTGATAGAAAGACTACCAGTGTCTTCTGGTGGTATCAACCCATCGTATATGACAGGCCAGCTACCAGTAAATCAAGCCCTTTATATATTCTTCACTGAGTGCTTCTCCCTCCTGGTCTCATGGTCCACTACTGGTCATCACTCTCTTGGTTGCTGCTGGTCACTACCAGATATAGTCCCATCACACAAAAGATTTTTTTTTCAGACCTGGCTTCAACCAGAGCCCTCAGGCCCCAATTAGATTGTGAGCTCCTTGAGAGCACGGCCTGAGTAGTTATTGTCTTTGCCTTTTTCCTCATTTCTAGCACTCAGAGTGCCTGGCACGTAGTAGGCATTTAATAAATGCTAATTGATTGACTGAGGTACTAAATCTTCCCTGAAGCAGCATGGTGGGGGGGGGGGGGGGGGGAAGTTCTGAGGTTCTGAGCCACAGGAACCTGGCTTCAAATCCTTCCTCTGACCAGATGTGCAACATGAGCAAATCATTTAATGACTCTCCTCTATAAAAAAGGTTTTAGATTAGCTGGCCTCAGAGGTCCCTTCAGACCTAGATCAATGAACCAGATAGGAAGAGGAATTCTGCAAGACATTGTTAGTTTAAAGCACAGAGGCTTTTTTCTTTTTTTTCTCTCTTTTTTCCTTGCCTTTTTGCTACAGATCTTTTAAACAAAAGTCCTAACACTCATTCATTGGCCTAGGAAAAGCCAAAAAAATAAACAAATTCTCTTCGGCTTTTCTCTAGTATGGGGCATTTCAGTTTCCTTAAGTCTTATCTGGAATGGACATTTCTCTGGCAGGAGATAACTTGCCCCAGGTGCCAAGTTTTGTTTTGTTTTGTTTTTTATAACTTGGAGCACGCCAAGCTAATTTATACCCTCAGGCTTAAATCTGTTTTGTTTTGTTTGTTATTTAAACTTCACTTCTCTGCCATCAAGGGCAACCTCTCAGCTAGAGGCTGCATTCAAACAAGGGTAGAAATCTTTTGTAATGCACTCCTTAATTTTTCAAAGGTACCTCAAGCTCCCAAACCTGTCTAAGGTGTGTGTAGGGGTGCTGGGGATGCAGGTGGGAGCTGCTAAGGAAACCCCATGATATCATGAGGGTCCTACCATTTCCAATCTTTTCCGCAACCACAAAATTATTTGGTTTCTAATGCAAATCAAAGGAAGGGGAAGAGACTGGGGAATGAATGCTAGTCTAGCCCCTTCCTTTTAATATGTTTATATGGGTGGCCAAAATCTTCCCAGGTCTCAAACACTTACTAAATAATTATAACATTTAAAAAAAAATTGTGCCACCTTTCAAAATTAAGCATTCTGGATTATTCTAAATTCAAATGGAAACTCTAGTCTTTGAAAACTGGGCATCCCTTTGAATTTTCTCCTCAAACTAGCCAGGTATAGCAATGAGAGAAAAGCTTCTATAGAAAAGCACTTAGCATTATGCCTCAGCGTTTAACAGAAGCTAAATGTACATAATAAGTGCCTAATAAATATCAGTTGCATTTTATTAATTTGAATTGAAGGTGGTGGTACAAGGTTTAAGGTATTAGAGTGGGAATTCTTAGGAGTCTGAGTCTTGTGCTGCCCTTGCTCTTTTAATATATTGATTAAATGGCTCCTACATATGCAGGAATTGAGGATAGAAAGACAAAAATGAAATGGTCCTTACTCTCAAGGAGCTTATTATGGGTGGCATCAGTGGTGGTATAGTTCTGATAACAACACTAGCAATGGAAGAAGCAGGGAGGAAAGAGAAGTGGGATGAATAGTTCCAAGCAGCTGGAAACATACATGTTTTCATAGATCTAGGATCTCATTTGTGTGGGCATGTTGGAGGTCTCTCTATGTCTTTTTAATGTTTTCTGTATCTCCCACCCTTGTGTCCAGAGAGTCGGAAAGCAACTGGGATAGCCATTGATAGGCTGGGATAGAAATCATCAATGTATTCTGATTCATGGCTGTGAGCGATTTGGGAAAAGATGCTTCCCCTCTATTTCTGGAAGAGGGAGAGCAAGACAAGAAGGGAGCAATGTGCTTTGGAGGGTGTGATTTGTGTTGCATTGTGACTGTGAGAGAGATGGATAGTATTCTGGACATCAGGGTCATGGTTACTGCTGTGTCTACCAGCAATGCTGTAACCATGATTGAGGCCGGGGTTAAACAACATACAGAAACCACCCAGAAAGAATGCAATAAAGATTGTAGTTGTTATTGCTTGCCAAGAATGATGATAATGAGGTTTCTCTTCCCTTTCTTTCTTCCCTCTCTCTTCCTGGAGAGAGTGAGTATTCAGTCCCAAAGTTTATTTTTGTTTCTTCAAAGTACATATTTTATATTTCTGGTCACCTAGTTTCTATTTACTTACATTAAGATAAAAGTGATTAACTGAAGCATTAGTGATTTGTATTTATTTTGCTTCTTCAAAGGCAGTAGAGAGGGGATTGTGGTCACATACACCGAGGGCACAAAGGAGATTCTCTGTCTTTTCTAAATCACTGGTGTTTCCTCAGACAAGGGACCAAACAAACCAAAGATACTTTACTGATGATTATTCTTCTAACTTCCCACAAATTGGGAAAACAATTAAGCCATGTAAATCTAGACTTTGATGGATTACTCCTGGACATAAATGAACTAAACCTATTTTGGGGGAAAGAGGGTTGGTAAGAAGAAATTTTTTCTTTAATCTTCTAAGAGGTAATTGGTCTCGGGCTACTTCCTTCTTATTCTCTGATGACAGATTCAAGTGGCCCCCATTCAATGATTATGATGCTATGTACTCTCAGTTGCAATTGTGTTATTTGGTAAGGTTTGCTTAATTGTTTTCAGAAGATTGTAGTAAAATCTGCACATTTGTTGGGAGCTGTTGTGTGTAAACAAAAATAGCTAGTATCAACCAACCAACCAACCAATGATGAGATACAATGGCTTCAGAATTGCCTAAGAGGAGGACAGTGGACTTGATTGCTTTTGGGAAATTGTGTTGTACTTTCAGTGATCCCCAGATTTTTTTTGTGATGAAAGTTTAGCTTTTTTTTTTTGATCCATCTTCTTCCCATGATGCCATATGATGTGAATCATGAAACAGCATGTTTTCTACTAAATAGGCATTCCTTACCTACTTTATTTTTTTTTTAACTGTGTGTTATTAGGGCACTCTTTCTGAGATTTGGTATCATTTGGAGGCTCAATGGAGTCAGCACAGTGTCATTTACACATTTTACCAACTATAGAGACACACACTCTCTCATTTAGACTTTTGTGGGATATCTCTTTCAGGACAGTGATGATTGTCAAAGGTGTTGTCTTTAAACGTTTCTTCCCCCAGTAAAAAAAACGATGATTAAGGGCAAAGAGCAAATTCTGTAGTGTATCCCCGGTCCCTTAGCTTATATAATATCTGGCATACAGTAGCTCATTAGTAAGTGTTTGTTGGTGGATTAATTGATATCGGCTATTTTTGTTTTGACACAACAGCTCCCAACAAATACCCACATTTCACTACAAATGTACATTTCCTGAAAGCAGCTAAGCAAACCCCACCAAATGGCAGTTACACCCGAGGGCACACATACATCATCTCATCATGGCTATTACTTATAGAATACCTACTATGTGCCAGGCAGTGGATTATCTCATTTTATTCTCTCAACACCTTGGGAAGCAGGTGCTATTAGCACTTTCTACTTTTGTAGTTTCAATGATTAAATAAAAAATGGGTACTTTCACTTTTTATACTTTTCACATGTATGGTGCCAACACTGTCCATGTTAATTGATCTGAATTTTATTGCCTTTTGGTGTCAACATCACTTTCACTGTTGTAATCACTGTGTATATTGTTCTTTTGGCTCAATTTTCTTTACTTTGCCTTATTTCATGCAGGTATCCCCATGTTTCTCTGAATCCTTCATATTCATTATTCCTTGTGGTAGAGTAAATACTTCATTACAGAATTATAAGACTTGGAAAATTCAAAGGAACCTGAAAGAAAATCTAGTTCAATTCACACTAAAAAAAAAAACCCAAACAAACAAAAAACAACAACCCAAACCAACCAAAAACCCTCTTTAAAACATGCCTGATAATCTAGTTTTTGCCCTGAAGGAAGGCCTCCGATGAGGTAGTTTCTATTACCTCCCAAGGCATGTTGGGATAGCTGTGATTATTAGGAAATATTTGCTCACATCAAGTCTAAACTGAACTCTTTACAACTTTCTCCTATTGCTCCTAGTTTTGTCCTGTGGGAAAAATCTAACCTCTCTTCCACATGATGGCCTTTCAAATACTTGAAGACAGATAATATATTATCCATATCCCACACAATCTTCTCTCATCTTCATTGCTTAGTGAAATAGGGCACTCATTTTTACTCACCTCCTATGTATTAATTTTTACTTGACCTTCCTGAAATATAATTGCAATGGATACAATTGGGGAACCCCTCCTCCCCCAATTGTCTCTGACTAGAATGCTTGCTATGGAGTATGCCTGGAGCTGGTCCATTTCTTAGTGACACATTTGTTTTAAGATGACTCAATTCTAAAAGACTTGTTGCTTTTGGGTGACATGGCAAAACCCTAAGTGGAATTTTGGTCTGCCCCCAAACCTGTGACAGCTTCAGGGGTGGTGGATTCGTGAGTCCTTCATAACTAGCCTGACCCATACCCACTGCAAGCCCTCTGACTTGCCCCTACCCATGTACCCTTTCTTGTTCCCTTTCCATCTCTATCTTTGGGGGTGGTGATCAAATCAACATTATCATTCCATGAAAGCATATGCCAATCAATTGTCCAATGGCTTCCTTTGTCATTTCTGTCACATCCCAGTCCCAAACTCCTCTTGTTGGGTACCATTCCCTTATGTGTTCTTGAAGGTAAGACGTGTCTTTCTTTTTTATATTTATATCCCTAGATCTCAGTACAGTGCCTGGCATGTAATAAACATTTAATAAATGCCTTTTTATTTTTCAGTGAGTTGTCCTCCAAGACTCTGTCCTGGGCCCTTATCCTTCCTCTTACTGGGTTCTATCTCTTGGTGATCTCATTTGCTCCCATTGTTTCAAGTGTCTTCTATACAAATCATACAGATCTATACAGAGATGGCTAACCAGATCAATCTTTCCAGTCCTAGTCTCTCTCTTGAACTTCAGACTTGTGTTGCCAATCATATGTTCCATAAATATCTCAAACTAAACATGTCGAAGACAGAACTCTTATTTTTTCACCCAAACTCTCTTTTTCAAATTTTAAATTCTATACTCTCAATAACACAGATTCAACTCAAAGTGGGAATCAATATTGACTCTTCTCCCTTATTGCTTTTATCCAAAAATTGCCACCTTTTATTGATGATACCTCCACAATATTTCTCATCTGTCTCCTTCTCTTCACTTACATAGCCATCATGATAATCCAGGTCAATATCACCTCTTGCCTAGACTATCAATAGCCTAATCATTCTCCCTTCATCCAGTGTTTCCTCTTTCCAATAGATCTTTCAAATTAACATTCCTCAAGCTTGCCACGTCCTTTCTCTATTAAAAAATATTCTGGGGTGTGGGGGCCTCTCTTGTCTTTAGGATCAAATACAAAATCCCATGGCAGTTAAAGACCTTCATAATTCGACTCCAGCCTACCTTTCCAGCTTTTTTGGACATTGCTCTCCTTCAAGCACTGTTTTAATCAAAATGGTCAGGTTGTGCCCAGTATGTGACATTCCATGTCCTACATCTATGCCTTCTTATAGGCTATCCCCTATGCCTAGAATACCCTTCCATTCAGATCAGCCTCATGAAATTACTTGCAGCCTTCAAAATTGTTTCAATGTTTCCTCCTTCAGGAAGTCTATAATGATAATCCAATTTTTAGTGCTTTTCTTACTTTTTTGGTATTTAATATTTTGTATTATATTTTAAATATTTCCCATTTAATTTTTTTATTGCAGTAGAGGTGATGGGGGAAGCCTGTGATCAGTTTGAGGAGTTCCCTTAAATATTTGCAATGAGATTACAAGGCTTGGGCCTTTGTCAGAAGGGTATCCTTTATAGGAGTTCAGGTGCTTCAGCCCCTTGCTGAAAAGACTATAGGAACAGATGGTCCTCTGCCACCACTTGGCTGCCCATGATCTTAGAGGCAGCCTGAGTCATTGGCAACCAACCAGGAGGTTCTTCTTTCTTTTTAGCAAGTTCCTAGAGTGCATCTACCTCCGTGGAAGGTGCTCTTCAGACAAAGAAGCACGATCTCAGACTGATTGGGGATACTCATCAGATTGATCACAGACTCCCTGTTTTATTCCTATTATATCCCGTACAAATTATTTCCTTTGAGAGCAGGGTCTGCTGCTTGTCTTTCTAATACCATTCCTAGCACAGTGCCCGGTAATTATCAGGAGCTTAATAAACGTATGTTGATTTATGGAAAGTTTTTGGATCGGCATCTGGGGTTTTGCTAAGGAATAAAGTACACTATGAATCTGAGACTTAATTTTGGGATTATTTTCTAGCTTAGACCCAGTTTTATCCTATAAAATCTTCCAAGATGCTTATTTCTAGCTGATGTGTTCTAGCAGTAGTTACCAATCATCAGCCTCTGGTTTGGCTGTTACTAAGTCACACCCAAAAGACTTACAGACAAAAGCCTAATGATTAGTTGGATTCCTATCTTCATTTATCTTGAACATGAATTTTAGTCCCTGCAGACAAAGAATGAAGAAGAGAAATAAATAACATTTTGGGTCAAATGCAATCCCATTTGGAAATGTTTAGACGTGGACAATACATTCAAAATACGACAAGATATAAAAATGCCAAGAGAAAATAAGAAATTTTCAACTTTTAAGAACTATCTTTCAAAACAAAGGAGGTTAGTAACATAATACAACAGTGGTATATTAAAACTTTAGAAATACAATCTGCCATTCCTGATCCAGGGATAATAATTCCAACTTCATAATTAAAATGGCTTTCAAAAAATTGAACTTCAGAATGCCTAAGAAATCTCCAAAACGTAGGTCTGTATAAAGATATGATATTGCAAAGAGACAGTCATCCAGATTTCTAATTATCCTGAGGAACTGACTAGTATTTAAAAAAATGAATAGCATTCAAGATTCTTTCCATTTTAAGATTTCCTGCATGAAACAAAAATCTTTTTTGTTTTTCAGTGATTTAAATGTATTGTTAAAATGTTTGATTAAAATTAGCTATTAATGAGATCTCTCCACCATCTCCCTCCCCTATGACTATTCCTAATCCTTAAAATATTCACATATACACCTTTTAGTAGAGACTTTTGTAGGAAAGCTGAATAAAAAGGAACACATTTCCACTGTCCTAAGAAATTTTAGGAAAATTCTGAACTCTAGTTAGTTTCCTATGGCTTCTTGGAAGCTTCACTGTGTGCTTTGTTAAACAGAAGTCCTTGGGGCAAAATGATTTAACTGTTTGGCCCACCAACAGGTTTTAAGAGCGCTCATGACTGGCAAGGGAATACAACAGCTAACATAGAATGATTCACTAGAAAAAAAAAATAAGGCCAAAGCATTGCCAGCTACATCTATTCAAACTGCTACTAATAATTGATATGAAGAAAACAGGAAATGAATACCTTTTCTTTATCAATCCAATTAGCATTTTATCTATGAGGAAACATCATTTTTCAGAAGTTCACACAGCCAACCCAAATAGGTTGTCATAGAAATAACCATAAAAATGTGGTCTTGGGCCTAAACATCTCAGGCTTGTCGATTGAGGAAGTGTTTAATTAGGGATGAAATACAGAATAAAATGTGTTGCAGCCTAAAATGGTAAATTTTCTAACTAGGCAACTTAGCTCTTAATTGGATTATGATTTTCCAAAATAGGAGTCACTGAAGAAATATAGACAATATGTATTTCTTTATAGCTAAACCACCATGTTTGAATCATTCACAAATGTTTGTGTAACAGATGGCAATTGCAACAATTCTGAGTTTTGGCTACTATATAGAATTGATTACATTTGGTCTTTTACTAAGAAAGTGAGGTAAGCATTTGTCAAAATATTCAAATAAATAGAATAATGGTTTCTGATGTATCTTACTCAAATACTCCAAAATATCCACCACAGAGGAAATACATACATATATAAGAAAATAATTGGGCTTTCTTTTGATTTTTTGAAATAAGTTTAAATGTTTGAGAGTGGAAAGAAAATAGTCTAATTAGCAGCAGAAGGACTTTGCTCGTAGATAATTCAATGACAGCATACTCATCCGGCTTTTTTCTTGACACAATTTCCTTCCTTATATAAAAAGGAAGATGAGAAGAAAGAAAACGGTATAATTTAGTCTCGATTCAGGATTAGTCCTGAGCCCATCTGGAACATACATGTTGTTTCAAGTGTACTAAATTGTATCAGACAGATTTGTGTTGGACTATTATCCGCTAATTCAGATGAACAAATGTAGTTTGCTCAGGATCATGAAAGTGAACTCATGCTTTTTTTCCCCAAGAGATAAAGGTAATAATAGCTTTAATTGTAATTTGCAGTTGGCTAAAGTGATGTTATGATACACAGATATATATACATTTTTTTAAATGAGTGTGTGTGTGTGTGTGTGTGTGTGTGTCTGTGTATAGTTTAACTGTCATTCTCTCTCCCATTTGACAAGGAAAGGTACCTTTCTTGAAATCCTGTCTGCCCCTCTACCCCTGCATTGATTCATCCAGGCAGCTGTGTTCAGTTGTCATTACCTCTGTCGCTAGGCCATGCTCACTCAAGAATCTCCCACTAGGATGAGAGAGGTATAAGGGAGTTGAGGGTGAGATGGCATACTATCTTCTTTATCTGGGTCCTTTCCTTGCTTTTGGTACAGGCTCACCTACCAGCCTTCAGTAAACAAGTTCAGTTCCTGGGGGAATCTTCTGATTGTATAGAATGTTTGTTTGACCCTCTGACCTAATGAGAGCATGGCTTCTGGACCTCTTGGATATCTCTATTCTCTATTCGGTCCTTTTGATTTCTGTTTGCTTCCTGGCTTGAGTTCTTCTGCAGACTTCTTTGTTTCCTGTTTACTTTGGGCTTTCCTAGTTCCAAATATTTCCTTGACGATCTGGACCTGTTGCCACTCACAAACTGGCATGATGGCATTGTTCAGTTTAATAAGTATAAGCTTTGTTTGTTTTTTTCTTAACACACTCTCTAAAAGAAATCTTCTCAAATTCATTTTAGGAACTGATACCTTCAATTCTCTTCTGTAAATGTGTTTCTAAACAAAACAATTCTGCTTTGCTGTTAGGGCTTGTTGTCTGTTTAAATGTGTAAATGTCTTCTATCTTTTGCTGTTTTATTTGTTTTCAGGAAAATGGGAACTGTAACTAGAGGGCAAAATGCACATTTCAGTAATGCATAAAAGGAGAACAATTTATTCCCACAATGGCTATGGAAAACACTCTGTTCCCCAATGTCTATAAACAGGCCCTGTTTCACAGTTCTAATTAATTAACTTTATTAACTTGGAGCAGAAAGAAGAAGGCAACTTAAACAAGGAAATAAAAAGCAGGGGACCTGTCCAAGACTGGTTCCATATAACTGCTTTTTAACTGAAGGCAAAAGACCTTATAGCATATGTTATAGAATATAAATGGCAACAACCTATCTCCAAATTGACTCATAGTACATCATAAGTTTGAATGAGAAGCCACACAAAGCAATTTTTATTCTTTAGCGCTAGAAGTTTATTTTCTTGGATGAGAAATTAACAGAGCAGCGGTGCCCCTATTTCTTACGTAAAATACTTTAAGAAAGAAAAACCTATTTAATAAAACCCACCTGTAAAAGTTATTGATGGTCATGTAGTTTATAAAACCTGCAATATGTCATGTTATGTTATGTCATGTTAACTCATGACATAAAAAAAAAAACCAAAACCCACAGTTGGGAAATTACAAAATTATCATTTTGTATCACAGCCATGATTGAAAGCTAAAAAGAGTCTTCTGGAACAGATATAAAATTTCAGCAGCAAAAATTTGGTATAAGATATATTCATTTTATATAAATGCATCTGTCTTGTATACAAGTTTAAGTCATATAGTCTTCATAACATTATCTATTTGCATTGGGCTTAACTTGCCTTACTGTTTTAAAGAATCTAATCAATGTGAATCCAGCAATGATTATAAAGTGTCTACTAGTTATTTTATGTCTGCATCATATTTCTGATGTTACAATGATAGAATGCAGATCATAACTACAGAAAGAATTTGGACATATATAAATACAAACGTGCATCTATATGGCAAGAGTTGAGTTCTGAGATCTGAGACACAGGCAACAAACCAAATAGAATCATTTAGACCTGCAGGCATATTATATATTTTCTTTAACAAAACACTTCTGAATAAAGTAGTCACCCACCTGTTCACTAGAATATTATATATAATTCAATCTCCCTTTCCAACTACAGTAGAACAGATTGTCAACAAAAAGGCATTAAGTCAATTATAGTTTTGCACAATGTCTCAAACATACAGCAAAAGCATTGCAAGTATGAAATTTAGATAAAATTGTGATATACTTTGAGAGGCATAACTATATAATGCCAGTTATACTAAAGTAAGGCATCTTAAAAAGTGTGGCAGCCAAGCATAGTGTGGCACTATAGTTTGCTTATTCATTTTTATCAACTGAATTCATAAAGCTCGAAGTCTTGCCAGCAGGGCCTCTACTTCAGGAAGTGATTCAGTTTTGGAAACAGAGCCAAGAAGCTCCACTTCCTTTTCTTTGGTGCCTTCTATGTTACAGGTCTCCTTCTTCCCAATATCCTTGATCCTCACTATGGATGAATGAGTGTCTTGGTTATAATTAAGTTCCTTGGCAACAGGAGGTCTGGTTGAGTTGCAATTGAGTTTGTGGTGGGAATGAGACACTTCCATCAGTTGCTTCTTCTGGTTCTCTATAATTAAGGAGGAAAGAGACATAAATATGTATAATTTAGGAAAGAATTACTAAGGACTGTGCAAATGTTCAAAAATAGTCTCAAAGCTGTTGTCATTGAACAGGTCACACATATAGATAAAGATGAAAGACAGATACTTGCAAACAGATAAAAGGTCTTTTTTTCCAAGTCCACTAAATTTTTATATATATATAAAGAAAATCACTTCCTTAGAATTATTTTTTCCCTTAGTACTTGTTTTAGTAATAGTTTAAAAAAAACTAATGCCATTTTGTACACAGAAAATGAAAGGTCACAGAGGTTGAAAAATTAACTGAAGTCATTTGGATTCCTTTGACAGATAATAGATATGGTAGGTATAGTGTTAAAATCTGAAAGCACAATCAACAATTTTTTTTGTCACTATTTAATTGTAAAAGAAAATCTATTTTCTTTTCTATTTGGTAAATTACTAGTAAGTAAGAGTGATCTTGACTTATCACACCATCATTAGGAATCTGTTATAGTTATCTAATGATGAAACAGCTGTAGCTGACTGACTTGTCCAAAGAGTACTGTACTAGACAGATTACCAGCCCCATCAAAATTAAGTGACTTAAATCTTATAGTCTCATGAGTGATTCTTCTCATAGATCTGAAACTCAAAAAAGAGGCATACTCAATATTCATGTAACCTTGAACAGGGTTTGAAAACAGCTTCAACAAACTTGACATGACATTTAAAGTTTTTTGGTTATTCGGCGAAAGATGTTCCATTATCCCAATAATAATGACTTTGGAGCACAGGCAGTCACTCATGACAGTGTGTTTTATGTGAGTGCTGAAAATTCCAACCGAAAACAGCTTGTACATTAAAAGGTGGCTGCTGAAGATATTTACTGCACTGTCATTTCCTGACCAGGGGCGCCTAGTGATGGATGAGTATTTTACACACTTTCTTGGATAATCTCAACGAATTTCAGAAGTATGATCACCTTTTAGCTGTTGGAAGAAAATAAATACACTTTTTCTATCTTCTTCTATATCAGGTAGACAATTGTTACTCAAAAATCAAAATCTAATAGAGCAGTGATTTTCACTTAGGGCAGTTATGTTCTCTCAGTTTATACTGCACAAACTATGCTTGTGAAAGCAACAATACAGAAATGGTATTTGTGACTAAGTCACAGGTTGTTCAGGTTTTCAGGTCCAAATAAAATATATGTACAACCTAACACAAAAGGCTTAGTAGCTCAAACTGTATGTTATAGAGCAAAAGTACAGGATTAGGAGTCAGAAGACCTAGGTTAATCCTAACTTTGCTACTTACTATAACTGTGACCTTGGGCAAAATAACTTAACCTTTCTACGCCAGAGTTTTCTTAAATGTAAAATAAAGTATTAGACGAGCTGATCTTTCAGGTCACTTCCAATTTCAGAATTCTATGATCCCATAATTAATTCTTGACTGTTGAGTCACCTTGATGCTATTTTCCGAGTGCTGATCAAATTTTTGTTGGTAACACCATCACAGATGTGCGGAAAGGACAGGCATTGAACCTGCTATTTCTTTGCTACTATGAGAAAACTCATGGTGAGGAAACTCATTCCAATAATGTAGATTGGCGCTGTCTCTGCAACTTATAGTCTCAATGAGTTGCCTTGTGCAATTACAGGTTACTTAGAGGTGTGTGCCCAGGGACATTTGATGTGTCAAAGGTAAACTCAGATCTTCCTGGCTTTGAAGATGCCTCTCCATCCACTACACCTCTGGAAAAAGTTTAACCAGTCAATTCTGCTATTTGGAATCTCTGGTAAAATGTCTGATGGAGAAGATGAGGTTAAAGGTACTGATTAAAAAAAATGTCTGGATAATTTGTAATGATCAGATATCTTAATTATCATCCTGTCTGTCATTGTCAGCAAAGAAAATTAAGAGTTGCCTGTACATAAAGAAATAAGAAGTTAATAACCTCTATTAAAATCTGATGACAACTATTACACAATTTAATCTCTTATAAAATCAAGCTGCCTGGATTCACAGATTGATTGCTCATTTTGACCAAGGCTCTTAAGAGAATGCTATTTTTATAATTAGCAAAACCTTATGTTTTTAACAGGAAAACCACACAACTCATGAGATTAGACATGCCAGTAGAATTCTTAAGTTTGTTGGTTTCTTGAGGAGGCCAATTCCCTATGGGGGTGGGTGGGAAGGGAGTAGAGTTGATTTTCTCCCCTCCAGTTCAGTTGACAAATCACAAAAAATCATGGGCAGATAACAAAAGCAATTAGATGTTAACATATGAAACTGAGTGCAAAAACACTGTCATGCCATGTTATCCCTTTACAGAATGTGAAAAGGTATGCCCCATGGATTAGAAGGGGAGACTGACTTTGGCTGGCTAAAGATTGGTCCTAACATGATGCCTTAAAAAATGTAGGTTTGCCAGACCTATGACATCAGAAGAAGGTAACAGATCTGTGGAATGTGATTCCTACATCTCTACCCAGGGTCAGCAGGGCTCAGCAGGGCCAGGAGGGAATTTTCTCTTTTTCTCACTTATCAGCCATGGAGTTGTGCAACTGCATGTGACAAATAGTTTCAAGTAGTTTGAAGTCTGACAGAAGAGAAGAGAGCTGACCAAAGCTCTAAGATAAAACAAGCATTTCAGAATTAAGTCCCCAGGAAGTAGCACTTAGTGGAGAGACATTGTATCTAAGGAGGAGTAATGTGAAAGGATATTAAGCAACTAGGTGCCACATTAGACAGAATGTTGGACCTGGAGTCAGGAAAACCTGAGTAGAAATCTACCCTTAAACACTTATTAGCTGTGTGACCCTGGAAAAGTCCCTTAAACTTTCAGACTCAGTTTCCTCATCTTTAAAATGGGGCTATAACAGTAAATATCTCCCAGAGTTGTTGTAAAGATAAAATCAGATGATCTTTTAAATCTTAAAGTGTTGTGTGAATTCTAGTTATTATTATCATTATTATTATAGGGGGCGGAGCCAAGATGGCCACGTAGCAGTAGCGACACATCACAGCTCTCACATAGCCACCCCAAAATACCCATAAAATAGGACTCTAAACCAAACCTACAATCCCAAAGCGCACACAAGGTTACTTCCCATTAAGTCAGCTCGGCTATGAGGAACCATATCAGCGCTGCAAACCGAAACCAGCCTGGCCTG
>CM053591.1:122914054-122931812 GCA_028646515.1 Pseudochirops corinnae | reverse complement strand
AAAGTCTTTCTTTCATCTTCACCCGAGGCAAGCCCTCAGCAATCTCAGTTCCTGGGGAGACAAGGCTCAACAAAGCCATAGCCAGTGTCCTCATCAAGTCACTCTCTGCCTGTAGAACAGTCCCAGAACCCCTGAAAACATCAGCAAGGCCCTCTTCCAGGATTTTTGTGCAGGTACCACAAGAAAATCCTCCTTCAGGGCTTCTGAACCAATAGCCAGGTTCCAGGACCTCTACAACAGCAGCACTGTCCTTCACCATCAGGTGAATCTGTCAAAACAACATCAAAACAGACAGACAAAATACCTGCATCACAGCCATGCCTCCTCAGTCCTTGGCAGTACCAGGTGGCAGTTCCAGTGGTCTCTCAGCAGTCTTTCAGCAACTCAGGCTCCATGATACTGAATACTGCTCTCCCAAAGTCCTTCTGGCCTTCTCTCAGTGTGGGCCTCTCTCCCAATTCACAGCTCCTCCCAATTCATCCCTCTGTCTTCATGTCAACAAGTCCATCCCACAAGTGGGATTCACAAGCTCTGGGTTTTAACATTCAACTCAAAAATCAAGCCAATACAGGGGCATCTCCAAATTCCATTACCAATACAGGGTCTCATCCTTAATGGGCATAATGTCAGCCCCATCTGGCTTTGTTGACATAAGAAGAGGTATTTTCTGAGTTTACTCAGAGAACAAAGAAGCTGTTAGGTCCAGGCTCTTCTTCTGGTTGATTAGTTCAGGCCCTGCTCCTTATTGAGGTTATTAAATTGATATTAAATGATTATCATAAGACAAGCCAAGTTGCTTGTCCATAAGCTGGTCACTTAATGACAGATAGTACCATCTATCATTGACTTGTTTTTAGAGAACCGTATTTAACGTACTATAATATCCAGCACTCCCATGGTTATTTCAATTTAACATTTTTTGATGGAAGCCATATTTCATTTCTAAAGCAAAAGTATTTTTTTCTCCCAAGGAATTCAGTAATGATTACAAATCAGTTATAGTCAATGTTCTCATTATTCCTAAGTTTATCTCCATTGTATAAAATCAGGGTACATAAATGACTTATACACATAACACCACCATCCCTGGCTGTACCATGAATAAAAATCCAAGCATTCTAACCCAGAGACAAGGGACTACCTGGGACTTTTGCCATGAAAAAGAACTTCCTCCCAGGGGAATGGGATCAAATCACTCTTTTCTAATATGGTTTTCATCACCTGAAAAAATGACTATGGAAATACCCTCATACACAAAGATTGCAATTCCCTTCAGCACTCAAAGAACAACAACAAAAAGACCCTAAAGAAGGACACAAAAGCCTAGAAATGAGTGGGCACTTATTTTTCCTCATATAGGGGGTCAGAATTTCAGAGCTGATGGGGCCTCTCTTATTCTGATAAGAGTAATATTAATAATAGCCCCAGCTCATTCTTGGCACAATTCCACCAACTGGGTAAAGACAAGCATAGGAGATATGCCCAGTACAATAATACAGGTTAAGTAAGTGCCGTTCATTACCTCCCAACAGTCAAGGAGTTTAAAATCCATCAATTCATTCCACATGAGGCAGATTATGTGATTTACATGTTAAAATGCCCCTGTGGTTTGATTTGCATAGCAAAGACTTTGGGGGCACTGAAACAAAGGCTCAGTGAGCATGACAAGAGTGCCATTAGCATAGACCATGCAGATTTTTAGACAGCCCAACCTGGCAAACAATTTCGGCACTTTCACCACTGAGCTTATATAGGGTTTGACAGACTTCCCATCAACAGAAAGGAAAAGAGGCAAAGGAGAATTTATTTTGGTTGGAATAATATTTATTAGAAACACTGGCTTCCAGGAAAAAAATAATTATTCTTCCTTTAAATGTCTCTTTTCCTAATCTTATATATTCGTCTTAGGTGTATCACATTCTACCTGCCATCTTTGTACTGGAACTTTCCAGCCTTCACCCAATTCTTCATACTCAAGAACTCTGAGGTACATGCCAGGACTTCATTTTCCCTCCTTCCCAATGTATATTACACTTACACTTACACTTACACACACACACACACACACACACACACACACACACATCAGTTTCCAGAATTTCTTTAGTGCCCTTTCTTAGGATTTAAAACTGTGAGATTTTAGATTCATCTCACCCAACATCTTAAAAATTAAGAAAAAGGCCCCCAAACTCCTAAGGTACTAAGGGGCAGAGCTCATTCTTCAACCCATGTCCCCTAACACCAAATCCAGAATTCTTTCTACTGTACCACATGAGTCTACAGTGAGGAAACGAGATCTACTTCAGGTGTAGGCTATGGGGTCTTCTCTTGGGCAAAACTGTGACCCAATTAATTCATCTTTGATGCTGTTATAGACATCTTTTAGGTGACCTGTTATTCCATGTTAGCAGTTCTCTACTCCACTGTGTCCTTTCTTCCATACTCACAAGGACTCACCAATGTGAGTTCAGATAGATTCCTATATTTCTCAACTTCCTCTATTTCCCCTTATCTTAACTATAATTCATTCTATGACCTTTGATTAAGCAGTAATTTAACAGAAATCTATCAATACCTAAAGAAACAGGACATACAATAATAAGGTAGAGTAGATAGGAATTCAACCTGGGATTTCACCGGCATAAGTACCAATTCAGGTCTATACCTTTTCTGCAACTTATCATCTTAGAGAGTTGCCTGAAGCACAGGTAGGTTAAGTGACTTACGCAGGGCCACACCACCAGTTGGTGTTAGAGTCAGAACTTGAAATCATGGCTTCTTGGATTCAAGACTATCACTCTTTCCTCTACACCACACTTCTTCTATCCTGATTAAAGGAAAATAAAATAAACATTATTAATGTGAAAGGACAATGAAGGGAGATATTTTTAATCTTGCCTAGATCATCATGTTTTTAATTAGTTACTGAGTTGAAGCCCACAAAATGGATTGGAATCTTCCAGAATCCCCAGGAAATTCCTTATCCCAAGGATAGTTAGGAGCTTCAGGAAGTGGTTCCATACTGAAGTAAGTTGTCCAATGCTCTAGAGGCTTCAGAAGCTCAAGAAAGAGACAGAACTATGGTGGTTACAGCTGAAGGGATATCATTATCTGAAATATTCCTGAGTAAATGAGTACAGGTACATGTGATGTGTTAAGCATCCTAGAAACATTCCATGCTTCTTTTCTTTTGAAAATTAATTTTTAAGATCAACATAAATCCATTTTTCCCTCTTACTATGCCCCCACATTGAAAAAAGAATAAAGAAAAAGGAAGTAATTGTAACAAATATGCAAAGCAAACAAAACAATTCATGTATTAGTCACATCAAAAGGGAAAAAAAGGACTCATTCTTTACCCCAAGTACATTGTTTCTCTGTCAGGATGTAGGTAGTAAATTTCATCTTTGATCCTTTGGAACTGTGGTTGTTCACAGAGTTCTTAAGCCTTATAAAATCATTTATCTTTAAAATGTTATTACATAAATTGTTCTCCCAGTTCTACTCAGTTCACTTTGCATCAGTTCATATAAATTTCTATGAAACTTTCTCTTTCATCATTTAATATGGCACAGTAGTATTCCATTACATTCCTAAACTATAATTTGTTCAGCAATTCCCCAAGTGATATGTACCCCTCAGTTCACAGTTCTTTGCCACAACCAAAAGAGTTACTATAAATATTTTTATACTCATAGGTCTTTTTTTCTTTGATCTCTTTGGGTCAAATGGTGTATATATTCTTTTTTTCAAGAGAAGTAGAATCTCTGGATCTTTTTTGTTGCTCCTACATGGCAGAGAATGAGAAGGCTGATTTGTTATCTATTTTTACATCATTCCATAACTCACACAGTTTGGCAAATCTTAATGCACCTTCTTTTTTATCTGTATCTTTTCTATCACTACTGACATAATAGGGGTGGGGGTGGGGGATGTTAAAGGAGGATTAGCACCTCTGGTATGGGAGCTTACCAAATCCTTTTCAAGGCTGCTCATCCACCTGTGGGGTCCACCTGGCACTTAGCTGTCCCCTGTGACTCCAAGAAGCTACAGTCCACATAGTGGCCACACCCCAGTAAACCACCTTGGTAGATGGACTAACCAGGTTGAAGGTAACCAACAGGTCTCAAACCCTTTGATGAGTTAGGGGGTGTCAACCCCAAGCATCTGACTCATTTAACTCCAATTCACACTTCAGTTGAGATATTGTCCCATGATATCATCAGTCCTCTTCAATAATGAAGGACAAAAAACAACAATTGACATGATATAGTAGCAACAGCATGGATAGTTGAGGAAACCTAGTTATAAGTCCCAACTTTAACTTAAAAATTACATGACTATAACAAGTCAATTAACCTCTTTCAGCTTCCATTTTCTCATCTCTAATGGAAATAACAATACTGGCCCTATCTTCCTCATAGTGATATTGTAAAGAAAGCAAGTACTCCCAAAGAGATCACAGAAGTGGGAAAAGGACCCATATGTACAAAAATATTTATTGCAGCTCTCTTTGTGGTTGCAAAAAACTGGAAATATAGGAAATGCCCATCAATTGGGGAATGGCTGAACAAGCTATGGTATATGAATGTAATGGAATACTATTGTGCTATAAGAAATGGGAAGGAGATGGACTTCATCATTACCTGGAGAGGCGTATACAAATTGATGCTAAGTGAGAACAGCATAATCAGGCAAAACTTGTACACAATCACAGACACATCATAGATATGATGACCAACCTTGATAAACTGGACTCTTCCCAGCAACGCACAGCTAAAAGACAACTCTACAATCCTCAGGATGGAAGGAGAAATCTAAACTCAAAGAAAGATATAGAAAGACTATAGTTTAAATGGAGACTGAAGCATAACATTGTTCTTTTTCATGTTTAGTTTTGCTTTTTTTTCCCAGTGATCACTCATAGGTTACAACCCTTCTATATCACCAAACTACTGTACAATGTGAAAGTATTTGCAGATCCTATACATGATTGCATGCCACCATGGGGGGTGGGGGGGAAGGGAGGGGAGAAAATCTGAAACTCAAGTGATTGTGGAACTGAATCTTGTAAACTAAAAGTAAATAAACAAGTCATTCAAAAAAAAGAGAAAGCAAGTACTTTGTAAACCTTAAAGCACCACATTGAGTTAGTTTTTAGTATAGCCTTACTCTACTGAATCTCAGCTTCTTCACCTGTAAAATGGGGATAATAATGCCCATCTAATAAAATGTTGGTGATGGTCAAATAGCAGAATGCATGTGGAAACACTTATTAACTCTAAAATGGCATATAAATATCACTAACAAAGTTGTTATCCACATATCTTCTTTCTCTTTAACAATCAACTAATTTGAAGTTTTGCTAAGCTTTCTGTTGGATGTGCAGTGTAAAGAGATAAAGCATCCACTATGGTTGATATTCCTTCTATTATTTAACATTTTTTGAATACCAGCAGTGTGTTAGATGCTGTGAAGCGCCTGAGTGTTTCTATTAGATATCTATAAAACATCTGCTCTGGAAATCCTTCTCTTAAATGAGTGCTTAAAATTGAAAATAATTCCTCAAGATCTTTAGTGGATTGATACTTTCATGTTGCAGCTGGTTCAACATCTTGAATAGGGAGAAATGAATTCTGAAATAAGAATCCTTTTTACTTAGCATTTAAATGGTACTCTGTGTTTGTGAGAAACTTTAAACTCATTTTTATTGATTATTCCTCACCACAACCCCAGGAGGAAAGTGTTATAAAAGAGAAGGAAATCAAACAGACATACCTGGAAGAAATTGCCATTACTGGCAGAATCAGAGTTCTGAAGCTCTGATTAGAACTCCTCACCTTTGACAGAAAGCCCAGTGTAATAGAATAAGCACCAAATGGGTAGGCAAAGAACTTCAGTTCCAGTCCAGACTCTGACACTGACATCCTGTGTGACCTTGGGCAAGTCATTCAACCTCTGTGAGACTCAGTGTCCTCAATTGTTAAATGAGGTTGGAATAGATCACTCAAGGTCCTTTTAATCTCTGAGTTGTACAAGTCTTTGACTTGTCTAAATGTCCCCTTCTCTTCTAAAAGTCCCCCAACTGTCCTTTATGAAATTCACCTTTTAATTCAATGATTTCCTGTCTCATATTATGTGTCATCTGTAAATGGTTCTTGGAACAATAATGACAGAACAAGGACATTTCAATGTGTTCCCATTTTGTCGTGAATGTGTGTGTGTGTGTGTGTGTGTGTGTGTGTGTGTGTGTTTACCAGACCACAGGCAGTATTAAGGTCAGTGGTGAGGTCTCAGAATCCAGACTGTTCTTACCCCAAGTTAATAGCCTTTTGCCCTCCTCAAAATGTTACTGGGGGTAATGGCTTTGACTCTATCCACTGAGACAAAGTGTCATGATGTCTAAGCGAAGCCCTTGTAAAACATGGAGATATGATGTAATAGCTTTAAAAGGGAACAGAGGTCACTTCACTTGAGAATTTAATACTATGGTCCTGACTATTCCTACAAAATCCTCGGCTTTCTAGTGCAATGATAATTGTAGTTTCTGTATGAGGAAGTAACCTCATCTTTTAAGAAAGTCCTCCTACTTGATCAGAGATCATAAAAGCCAGAAAGGTCTTTATCAATCTTCTAATTCTAATTCACAAGGCACATAGCAGGTACCGAATAAATGTTTGTTACTAAATGACTAACAGAAAATTAAATTACTTCTCTAAGATTGAGCAGCCTAGTGACAAAACTAGAAATAGAATCCAAACCTTCTGATTTTAGCCTAGTGCTTTTTCTGTTCAACCATGATTAAGGAATATGTAGATACTGATCCAGATTTCCACAGCATCTGCATGGGAACTGACCATTTGTATAAAAACATGTCAAAATTTTCAATTCACCAGAGTACCATTTTTAAGTACTGTTTAAGAGAACTCAACAATAGCTTTTAGAACTTGCACATATTCAAACATTGCTCTGACAAGAGGATATGAAAACCACAGATGTAGATCCAGAAGGGACCTCAGAGGTCATCTAATCCAAATATCTCATTGTACAGATCATAAAACTAAGGTATATAAAAGCTATGTGATTTGTCCAACATCATATAAGTAGCATCAAAGGCAGGATTTGAACCAAGAACCTCTTCTCTTTCCACTCCACTGCATAGTCTCTCATACATACAGAAATCCAAAGATTAGTTTAAACTAACGGAGATTATAATCCACTTTTGTGGATAAAGTGCTGGACCTGGAGTCAGGAAGACTCATCTTCATGAGTTCAAATCTGGCCTTAGACATTTACTAGCTGTGTGACCCTAGGCAAGTCACTTAACCTTGTTTGATTCAGTTTCTTCATCTATAAAATGAGCTAGAGCAAGAAATGACCGACTACTCCAGTATCTTTGCCAAGAAAACCCCAAAAGGGGTCACCAAAAAGTCAGACATAACTGAAATGACTCAACAGCAACAAGAAGAACAAATTCCAAATATGGATGAGTGCTATTACTCGTTGAATATAGCTTCTAAAATCTTTTTCATAAGAATTTTCACTCAAAACAGCAGTCTGAACAATGATCTGCCCCACCATTAAATGAATGCTGTTATAAGAGTTCAGAATACCAAAGCCAAGAAAGACAAGGAAGAGTATTTCAGAGTAGAAAGAGGTATTCTAATGTCTAGAGCTTACATTCAGGGGGAGGGGAGAGAGATGATCTAGAAAGGATTAAAAAAAGAGCATTTACATTCCAGAGCCTTGTTCATTCTAGAGAGGTATCTCTAAAAGAGAGAAAGAGATATGGGAAAGAACATTGGATTTAAAGTCAAAATTTCTGGATCTGTATCTTAGCTCTGACCCTTACTAGCTATGTGAACATGAACAATTCTCTTTGTCTTGGAAATTTTATTGATAAAGGAAGATAATACTTAGACTACCTAACTTAGAGTGTTGCTATGGATAAGGTGACTTGTAAGGAAGCTATTTTTAAGATGATTTCATTGGAGTGGGAGGAAAAGGTGAATGAGTCCTAAGATAAGGGGCATATCCAGCCCGGGATATGATGAAGTGCTGGGATAGATGTCATCTCTAAGGCCTACTCCCAATATGACCTGTAGACACTTTATCCCAAGAGGAAATAAATTCATCAAAGTTTTCCAGGATTTCCCATAAATGGTAGATGGACTAGGGAGAGAGAAGCCTGGAATGGATGGGGAATATAAATGAGTTGATGATAAATGTGAGTTTGAAAAGTTCTCCTCAGGGTCCAAATGTCCCAAGGAAGAAGAATCATATCTATTTTACATTCTAGAATAACAATGGCATTTGGAATGAACCAGGGGTGAGATAAAAGAGTCTTTGATGAAACATAGCTACTACCTTTTTTAAAAAATTAATTTATTTTAAACTTAAATACTAAAACCTAAAGACACAATAAGAAAGAGAAACACATTATAAACCCAAATGCTAAAACTTACAGACAAAATAAGAAAAGGAAAAAAGGATTGCCATGTACACAGGAGAATGTGAGAGGATTCAAAACAGAGGGCAATGAATTTCCATTTCAAGAAAGCCTAAATAATAAACACTATACATTGTGTTCAGAGCTGTCTATCTTTTCTTTACTTCCTTGTAAGTTTTCTTTTGTTCTTTTCATGTTCAATATTCACTTTGTTCTTTTTCCCCCTTTCTTTTCCCCTTAAGAAAGATACAATTAAACATGGGTTTATACACACACACACACACACACACACACACACACAGAGACACATGCATATGTGTAGACATATACACACAAACATATATACATGCATATACACATACATACACTAACATGCAAGTACATATACTTAGATATCTATAATCATACTCATATATAGATATATACATTCATAGGCATCTATGTAAGACTATATTATACTTATTTGTTCTCTGTTTCTCTGAAGGTGGATAACATCTTTCTTGATAAGCCCCTCTTTCCATATTTTTCTAAGTCTACCAACTCATCATCTCCTACAGCACAGGAATATTTCAACCTTATACTGTCTAGTTATTTTAGGTAGTCTAAAACAATATCGCTTAATATGACTGACATGTAGTATAGTTTCCCTATTTTTCTCTTTAGATTAAATCAATTTTAACTTTAAGTTTGTCTGAGATCATGATTACTACTTATGCTTTTTTTCCTAATAAATTCTACTACTGGTCTTTATTTTATGTTTGTGTGTATCTCTTATTTCTTATTCCTCCTGACTTCTTTACCTCTACTTTTACTTCTCTACTTTACTGCTACCTTGCCCTCCTACTATTTAATCTACCGTCTTCCAAAGAGCCCTCCCTTATCCTCTCTCCCCCCCATTCCCCTTACTCTCTTGTTTCTGTCTGAATTTAGAAGGCTTTTAAGCCTTCCAAATGTATCTGTTATTCCTTCTTTATCCCATTCCCATTAATCTAGATAACTTTCTATATACTCTCCTGCTCTTATTTCAAGATCCCTCCCTTAACCTCTCCCACCTACCAAGTCCCTTAGCTTTTTATTTCTTTCTGAATTTAGAAGACTTGTGTGTGTGTGTGTGTGTGTGTGTGTGTGTGTGTGTGTATTCTTCCTCTCACACATCAAATGTATAAGATAATTGCTCTTTTCACCTAATCCTAGATGGTTCATTTTTTAGCATGACATTACACTCAGCTTGAACCCAATCTTTCTTTCAAACTACCCAATTACTAATAACAATCTTAGACATATGACTTACATTTCCTCATATAAAAAGTAAATCAAGTGTCCTTATTAAGTCCCTTGTATTTAGTCTTTGATGTTTACTTTATATTTCTCTTGGACCTTATATATCAAATTTTCTATTGATTTGAGGTTTTTTGCAACACAATTCTGAAAGTCTGACAATTCATTTAATGTCTTTTTTTTTCTTTCAGGATTATGCTTAACTTTGCTGGGTATAATATTTTTGGTCACAACCCCAGTTCTTTTGCCCTTAGAAATATAGTGTTATAAGACCTGTATCTTTAATGTGACTGCTGCTAGGTCTTATGTGACCAATGCTCTGCTGCAACTCTTGTTTATTTTTACCACTCTACATTTATTCTGACGTGTGATTTTGTCTTACTTATGAAGGAAATCTAGAGAGCTTGGAATTTTATGACATACCCTACCATCTTCCCAGAATCCTCTCTACCTACTGCCTTTCAACATACCTAAGAATTTGTTGACAGTACCTAATGTATCAAATATGCAGACTGCTTCATGCATTCATAGATAAGGCCAATGTTTTGATTTATTTTGCTGGAAATATACATATTTGTAACAAGGGAGGGATTTTTATCAGAGAGGTAAGTTAGTGGGTAGTAATTATATGCCCCCCCCAATCAAACGTTTTTAATGTACAGAAGAAAACAAAAAAGGTGCAGAACAGGGAACAAAATTAAATCAGCTTTGTTACTGCCTTGGTAAACTGATAACTAGATATCGATAGAGGCGCATGTATACATATAGATATTCTTACTTAAAAACAAATTCTCCTGACAGAAGCCTACAGTTTCTTTTTTTTTTTTTTTTAATTTTCATTGACTTGTTGATTTCCTTTTAGTTTACAAGATTCAGTTCCACAATCCCTTGAGTTTCAAATTGTCTCTGGTCCCTTCCTTCCCCCCTGACCATGGCAGCATGCAATCAAGTATAGGATCTGCAAATATTTTCACATTGTATATTAGTCTGGTTGTATAGAAGGGTTGTAACCAATGGAGTGAACAATGGGAAAAAAGAAAGAAAACCAAACATGAAAAGGAATGATATCATGTAGATTGCTTCAGTCTCCATTTAAACTCTGGTCTTTCTAGATCTTTCTCTGAATGTAGATATCTCCTTCCATCCTGAGACTTGTAGAGTTGTCTTATACCTGTGCGTTGCTGAGAAGAGTCCAGTTTATCAAAGTTGGTCATCACACATATGATGTGTCTATGAATGTATACAAATTTTTCCTGGTTCTGCTCTTCTCACTTAGCATCGGTTTGTATAGGCCTTTCCAGGTGAATATGAAGACCGTCTCCTCCCCATTTCTTATAGCACAATAGTATTCCATTACATTCATATATCACAACATTTTTAGCCATTCCCCAATTGATGGGCATCGCCTTAATTTCCAGTATTTTGCCACCACAAGGAGAGCTGCAATAAATATTTTTGTATGTATGGGTCTTCCTCCCACTTCTATGATCTCTTTGGGATACAATCCCAGAAGTGGTATTACTGGATCAAAGGGTATGTAATAATTTATAGCCCTTTGGGCATAGTTCCAGATTGCTTTCCAGAATGGTTGTATCAGTTAACAGCTCCATCAACAACGCATTAGTGTTCCACTTTTTCCATATCCTCTCCAACATTTATTTTCCTGTTTTGTCATCTTAGCCAATCTGACTGGTGAGATGTGTTACCTCAAATTTGTTTCAATTTGCGTTTCTTGAATCAATAGTGATTTAGAGCACTTTTTCATATGCTTATAGATATCTTTAGTTTCTACCTCTGAAAATTGCCTGTTCATATCCTTTGACCATTTATCAATTGGGTAATGACTTGTATTCTTACAGATTTTACTTAATTCCCTGTATATTTTAGAAATGAGGCCTTTATCAGAGACACTGGTTGCAAATATTCTTTCCCAATTTCCCACTTCCCTCTTCATCTTGGTTACATTGGCTTTGTTTGTACAGAAACTTTTCAATTTAATGTAATCAAGATTATCCATTTTGCATTTTATAATGCTCTCCAACTCCTCTTTGGTCATAAAGTCTTCCCTACTCCACAAATCTGACAGGTAAACTATTCCTTGCTTCCCCAGATTATTTACAGTATCAGCCTTTATACCTAGATTGTGCACCCATTTAGACTTGACTTTGGTTGTACAGCATTAGATGATGGTCTGTGCCCAATGTCTGCCATACTATATTCCAATTTTCCCAGCAGTTTTTATCAAATAGTAAGTTCTTATCCCAGAAACTGGGGCCTTTGGGCTTATCAAACAGTATATTACTATAATCATTGACTACTGACTCTTTTGTACCCAATCTATTCCATTGATTCACTACTTCATTGCTTAGCCAGTACCAAGCAGTTTTGATGACTGCTGCTTTATAATGCAGATTAAATTCTGGTACCTTCCCTAGCATTTCTTTTCAATAATTGCCTTGATATTCTGGACTTTTTGTTCTTCCAAATGAATTTTGTCACTATTTTTCTAGTTGTATAAAGTAATTTTTTGGTAGATTGATTGATATGGCACTAAATATGTAATTTAATTTAGGTAAAGTCTATAGTTTCTTATGCATAACTTCTTGTTTTTTTTAATATTAAAAGACTTTTGTTGATTATTGTTAAGTTTATTTTTTAAAAAGGAAAAAAGAATTTTAAAAGTTGCTGGCCTGGTTTCTCTGCCCTAGCAAATGTAAATTTAGATCTCTGTCATGTACATTCTTGGGGCATATATCTCAGCATAAAAGAAATGAAACAATGGTTCTGAATTAGGAAAGATCTCTTAATTTAAAGGATATAGCCCTTTGAATAGAACTTAGGGAACAGATGCCTATCCTACTGTTTATAACTAGACCACTCAGGATTCTGGGTTCATAGATTGAGATCTATAAGGAACCTGAGAGCTTATCAACTCCAACCCCCTAAAACACTGTTTTGTAGATGTGTAAACCAAAACCAAAATTTGCCCACCTAGTTAGTGACAGAACTATAACTAGAAGTTGGGTCTTTTGACTCACAGCCCAGTGTTCCTGCCCATACTATAATTTCCTCTCTTTATCTCTAGAGGGCATTAGGGGATCTTTCCTTATCATCCCCATTGTCCTCTCAGGTTTGAATATGCTTATTGATTATGAATGTTGTGTGATATATTTCCCATATTTATACATTTGAAAAGAAGGAAAGGAAGGAAGGAAGAGAGGGAGGGAGGGAGGGAGGGAGGAAGGAAGGAAGGAAGGAAGGAAGGAAGGAAGGAAGGAAGGAAGGACATAAATTAAGTACTTGTAAAAATTGAACAATAGAATAGCACATGTTAAAAGTGACTTCTGGGGAGGGGCGGAGCAGAGGAGGGGGAGAAAATTTGGAACTCAAAAACTTGTGGAACTGAATGTTGTAAACTAAAAGTAAATAAATTTAAAAGAAAAAAGTGATTTCCAAAGAACAAAATTAAACATGAAGAAAAAAATTATCATGATATTGATTTTATGTTGATCTAAATAGTTTGGAGATCAATGAATTTTCACAGTCTCAGATTTTTTTACACCTATTCTCAATGTCTGCTAATCAATTAGGAAATTCTAAAATGTATATAAATACAAATTATAGTCATGGGATCTTCTGTTTTAAGCATGGAATGTCTTATACGTGTAAGTTATTCATTTTCTTGTTTGGTGGAATATAAATTCCTTAAGAGCAAGGACTGTTTCATTTTTTGTCTTGGTATCTCCAGCACCTAGCACAGTGTCTGGCATAGAGTGAGTATTCAGGAAGTTTGTATTGACTGATTGATTGTTTCTAAACAAGAAGTTATGGTAGCCTTGCGGTATCTCTATTCTTAAATCCTATCTACCTATCCTCCTTCAATAACCATTTCATGTTTGGAATTGAGTGCTATTTTTTATATTTATATCACTATATTTCTTTAATAATTTATTCTGTGGAACACTTTCACCAATAATGTGAATGAATAAAATTCACACTAGTTGGAAACTCACTAGATTTTTTAGTCGGAAGAAATTTTATTGATAGTCTACTCTGATCTTCTTCTTTTTAAAGCTGAGTCTCAAAGGAGTTAAGTGATTTTCCCAAGTTCACAGAGCTGGACAGGAACAAATATGGGTCTAGAACCCAGATCCTCTGATTTTCAGTTCAGGATTTTCAGGATGATAAATGAACAATATTTTTAAATAAACAAAGTTCTGTAGGCAACTATATTATTCCTGGGCAAAGGATTATTGCTTGTGTCAGGTCAAAACTCCACCAACTTCAAGAAGCAATGACCCTATAGCAGCTTCAATACAAAAGCCTCACCTAAGAATCGTGTTAGAAAGTTCTTTGTCAATGTGAATGTTTCATGAGTTGTTTGTATGCCATTGACTATAAGTCAACAACCTCAAATAAGACAGGTTTGTAGGACATTGTATGAAAGAAACAAGACATCAAAGTTCAGTTCAAGATCTCCATTCATAAATTCTACATGAAAATTTAGGGATAATTTCAGCTAAGGCAGTAGAATAAGGCCAAAGAAAATGTCAAAAGCATTTTCTTCCTGATGTGTTCTCCTACTCATAAAAGAACAAATAACTCTCCAACCATTGATCTGGAATTGATTGGAAAATGGCAAGGCTGCTCATTATTCTGTACTAAATTATGTGAATGTGGAGACCTCTTGTATTGCAAATATTTGTTTTCCTACTAATTTTTAAGTGCATATTACCATACCTATTAATAACAATACACTCTATTCTTATCTCTATCTACTTTATCCACTATTCAGTTCATTTCCACTTACAAAACACTTGGCACTTCAATAAAGTACGTTAGTGTTGTAATATTTTGTAGCTTCAGCATTTAGACAATACCATTCTTCTGCTCAACAGTGGTTCTTACTATGTCAGACCTCTTGTGGATTGAAGAGAATAATAGCAAATTTCCCACATGCAGCTAGGAAGAAAGTGATGAGCTCTAATTACATTTACAATACATAGTGACCAGCACAGTGGCAGGGGGTAGGTAAGTCATCATTGGAGGTTTTCAATACAGGTGTTCTGTTATCCACTTAAGTAATGTTCAGATTATGGTCTGGGGACCACTGAATGTCCTTGCTGATTCAAAGATAGAAAGGGTCACTATGTTAAGAAAGAAAGAGATATGAGAATTACTTGTGAGAGGAAAAGAATGAGTGAACATATATCATAAAAATGAAATAGACACTCATTATAGAATGGAAAAAGAGAGAAAAACAAGTTATAAAAAAATTAATAGGGAGAATTTAAATAATGTCAGGAGGTCTTCCAGAGTCCTTCATCCAAAGATTAGGAAGAATTCATAGACTTTTTCTGGGAGGAAGTTATCCATATTCACACGTATATTTATATGCACATGGTCCTTCAGACACATCAATCCCAAACATGCCAGTAAAATGATTTCACATGGAAGCTACATTATCTTGTCAATGCCTTGATTTCTACTGTCATAGATACAACCTACCAATTTAGAAAACATGTTGATATATAGAATGACATAAAAAACCACCAAATAAAATTATGATATGAGGATCCATGCTGCATTTCCTCTACAAGACCATCCTTAGCATTAAGTGCTATTAATTCATCTAAACCAGAGGAAATTTCTCTTGTCTCTGCTTCCATTGATGGGACTAATGAAGTCAATGGGGAGCTGTCCAGCAAAAGCACTCTTAAAAAGGAACAGAACAAAACCTAGCCAAACATAGTAGGAAAATGTATTAGTATTGACCTAGAGAATTGCCTTTTCTTCCTTTTTTACTCCACTAATAAAATGACAGTGGACCAATTTATCTCTTCTATTCAATTATATTATATAGCTAGTGTGTATTACAATGGTAAACTAGCTGTTCATTCTAGAATTGTGAGGGAGATAGTGTCCTTAATAGCAGAAAAGTTTTCAGTGAACAAATAGTGGAAGCTGAGGGAGAACTTCCAAATTTTAGACAATTTTAGATTCCTATGAAAACTAATATGCTATTATCCAAAAATTTAGCAGCCTTGAGCAAGAGGAATAAAAATCTACTCATGTTAGAAGTTGGAATCCAGAAAGTATCGTTTGGTTTTGCTCTAAAGAGATGTTAGATTTTTTTCACATGTAGGTTTATCTTTGCTGAAGTCCTACTCAAAGTTCTCCTTTTAGCATGGATGTGACTATATATGATTAAAAAGCATCAAATGAAGGTTACTCAAAGGTTATTCCAGCAGAGTGCAAACTCTGCCAGGTCCTACTGAGCTAGACAAGCTTCAAGTAAGAATCTATTCATGGACTACATGCTTTTATCCAAGGACCAGACTAGATAAGTTCAGAGAGATTCATAATTATATTAGCCAAAGGGTGATGGATATTTTGGTCAGAGCAACCATCAAAACATTAAGCGTCACAATTTCTCTCAACAGAAGCCACATGCACACCAGATAACTTATAAGTCCTTTAAGTATTAAAAAAAAAAAGTCCCACATTTGATCCTCGTCAAATATACTAGATCTTACAATAGTTTCCCTATGCCTCAAATATCCAGCTTTAGAAGTGAAACAGATATTCATTTAACAAAGTTGCTGAAGACACATTGATTACTTCAGGTTTGCTAATGTCTATTCATTCTTCATCACATAAACACTTAGGAGAAAGATGAACTAGAAAAATATTGGAAGAGCTAGTCATTTTGCATTAAGTTTTCATTCCTAAAAGATTCATCATCGTAATGATGGACAAAATGGGCACAAATGATCATGCATGTTTCTCGGTATCTGTGCCCCTGAAATATACACACTATTTATAGATACTGGTTTACTTGAATGATAGTAAATTTGCTTCTGTCTTATAGATCTGTGTGGATATGTTCACTTCAGGTAAATACAGGAAAATACAGCAAAATTGTGGGATTTAGGCAAAATTATTTCATGCATCTTTATCCAGTAGGAACTCTGAAAGATTCCTATTTCTACCATCTTCAATATTTTTTCCTTTAGGATTATATAACCAATACAAAACTACTCACAGTACTATAGTTTATCAATGGGGGACTGTGCCTGTTAATGTTCATATTAATAGTCACTGTTTTTGCTTTTAGTACTTCTAACACAACTATTATGTGTAAATCTAATTTCCCCTTCTGAAAGTCATATGGAAAAGAATCGCTAATAAGTTTCTAGGTTCTGATCTATACCCCCGTTCCAATTTCCTAGGGAAAATAAAGTCAATTCATGTCTCCTATGCACATTCAAGATATGAGATCTTATATGTACTCTACATTTCTAGCCTTCATGGTATCAATAAACAGCAAAGTTTTCAAAAATTAAAAAAAATACTTAGGACAATGAAAGAAATATTGATTTCAAGGATTTTAAGCACCAAGGAATGAGGTAAAAAGAATTTCTAGAGCAAAGATAATGAATATGATGACTTTTGTTGAATGTCAAAAGGATTTATTATAATAGAAAATGTACTTATTCTTTTAAGAGATGCTCCTGTTCGACCATCATTTTTTTCTAAATATATGTGCCAATAAGAAATATCATTTGGATGTATTCTCCTAAGTGGTGTGATATGCACCATTTGCCAGGATAGCCCCATTTATAGACAATGTTCCTCTTGGAGCCAGTTGTGCAAGGACACTATCATGAAGCAGGAATGTAGAGGATAATCTCTTTGAATAGCAGCTGAAGGAGTGTCCAAAAATGCCATACTCCCTCCCCAATCCTCCTGCTCCAACTTTCTTAGGTTATGAATAGCATATAGAACTGGCATATTTTTGTTGCTACCACCCCTGTAGATACTATTGTGTTCTTCATTCTAGGCTTAGAGGTCTATTTGAAGACTCAACTAGCCATTTCTTCACCATTTATGAATACCCAGTTTCTAGTTGATATTGAGAAACAAGGTTGGAACTTGAAGCAAATTTTTCCTGCGTGTAAATAATTTTCCCTGCTATAAAGAATGGGTAACATAAGCAACAAGATCTCTTTCAGTGGATATAACTATGGC
>CM053591.1:122890152-122913554 GCA_028646515.1 Pseudochirops corinnae | reverse complement strand
CCCTAGGCATGCTAGGGTGCTTACTGTTACACCATGGCATCACCTTCCTGATGTCATAGTCCTCTAAGAATGGAGGACAAACAATGACAACAAAATTTGAACCTCATCTAGGGCAGGTTTGGAAGAAAGTGGATTATGTGGTTTGGGACGGGGGTGGAGTTGGTATGATGGGGTGGGAAGAGTGGGGAAAGAAGGGAGAGAAAGTCAACAGGAGCCAGCTGTTGCAGATCTGACATATTCAGTGCTTCTTTCCATAGAATTATAGCATTATGTCCATCCCCCTCATCTTGGAGATCATGAAGCAAAGTAGTAGAAAGAATATGAGACTCAGAATTGGGGGTTTGGGAGCTCCACTTATTGGGTGTGTATGGGGTGTGACCAATGATGATAAATATATATTTTTTACAAAGATCAACTTGTTTTATTAACAGCAGTAAGATATATTAATCAACCAACAACTATTTATTAAGCACTAGTGAGAAATGACATAAGTCACCGAAAGAGGAGACAATAGTTTATAAGACATAGACACGGGTCCTAAAACCACACTGTAATTTAGTGCTATTCTTAATGAATCTCTCAGGGAGAGCATCATTGAATTTTGGGTCAGACAGTACCATGATTCTCAATAATTTTCAGTATAGTCCAGTTAAGGATGGGAGAGGTGTAGAATACATTTTATTTTATTCAATTGGATGTGGGATTTCAGTGGTATGTGAAATTTCTATGATGGAGACCTCCTTCACCAGTTTAGATCCACAAGTACTCTGCAGCTTATAGACTTTATCAACTGGTGGCTCAGTGGTTAGAGAAAGCACAGGGCCTGGAGTCAAGAAAGCCTAAGTCCAAATCTAGCCTCAGATGCTTACTGGCTGTGTCACAACCTGGACAAGTCACAACTTTTCTCTGCTTCAATTTGTTCAACTGTAAAATGAAGATCATAACAGCATCTAGCTCCAAGAGTGGTAGTAAGGATCAAATGAGATATTTGTTAGGTGCTTAACACACTGCAGGATAAATAACAGGTGATTAATAAATGTTTACTCCCTCTCCTTGACTTGGGGGCACTTAGAGGTTAAGTGGGGACATCTAGGTGGAGTAAAAATAATATTTGTCCTTCCTTTGCCTCTCTTAATATATTATGTTATTATAGATGAGGACCTTGAAGAACAATGATTAAGTAACTTGACAAAAGGTCATACATGGCATCTATGGCAAAGTTGGGAATATCATTCAAGTTTTCTAATTATTAGTCCCATCTTCTAGCTAGTCCATTGTGCCCCAGTGTTAAAGAGAATGAATTCTGCTTCACTTGTCCAGTGTGGCTATCTTTGTGACCCTTTGAAATGAACACCTTGCCAGATTTTAGGTTGCCATTGCTCCCTTCAGAGCAGTCTTAAATTTGGCTAGAGGGGAGACTATTCAGGGGGCCCATGTACACTTGTGTCGGTACTATGCCATAAATGTTGTTTAGCAAATACCTTTTAGGTTTCAAGACTTTATTGAGCTCATTAGGCAATGGGTGATGTAGCTCCTGTACCTTTGCACTTAAACCTTATTCAAATCTGTAATAAGGGGGGGGGGGAGAGAAACTGTTTGCTCCCACAAATACCTTCCCTTGCCCACAGTAATTAGGTAATTGAATTGCAAACAGTGATTAGCTGCCTAACAGCCTGCTCATTCAGGCACACGCAGGTATCCAATTTCCTTTTGTATTGGAGGTTTATATTGGGGAAAATGGAAGCTTTTTTTTTTAAAGGCTACAGGCCTAATTAAGAAGATGCTTTGAAAATCTGGCCCTGAATAAACAGACTCCATTCCCCCCCCCTCCCCCTTTTTCTATCTCAACAAGTCTGATTACATTTTCTCTGTAACTCTGGGAATCTCAGTTCCATCAGATTACTTAAGAGAAATAAAAGGTGGTATCTGACGCCTGTTCCTGTGTCTTCAGGATAAAATTAAAACCTAAGTGTTGTGCAACAGAGTGACAGCTGGTCTGCTGTTTCCTAAGTGATCTGACAAGCCTGTTTCTTTCCCAAGAGCTGGTCTCCCAGCACAGCCCTTCCTGGAAAGGTGGAGGCAGCACTGGAGGCCAGGCTGGTGCTCCATTGCCCATGGGGTAAGTTCTTCAAATTGGGGCCCAACAAAAGGTCTTCTTTTTAACTTGTGTTTTCATTTCCATAACAAAGAGAAGAGCAAGAAGAAATAAGAAACAGCTGTTTCTCTACTCTATGGTGGCCTGGCCTGCCTTCTTAGAGAGCTCTGGTGGAAACTCTCTGGTTACCCTTTCTCCACCGGCCTCCCCACACCCCCTAATTATTGTTCGTCAAATTGATTTCTCATACAAGCCTCTCCTCCCTGCTTTTCAATTGAATTAGTAGAATTTAGAGGAAGAAGGGACCCAAGAGACCACAGGCTCAGGGAATCACAGATTCAGACCTGGAAAGGAATTTACCCTCTTATATTATAGTTGAAGAAACAGGCCTAAGAAGCTAAAGTGACTTGCTCAAGGTCACAAAAGAATTCATTCACCTTAACAAACATTTTTGATGCATGTAATCAGAGAAATATCTTCTCTCTGACTTCGTGTGGTGGGCAATTGCTGACAAATATATATTTACCACAATGCAGAAATTGTGGCGGTAAAAATCTTGGTTTTATTATTATGCTCAAACATAGGTTCGGGCCTCAGAGAAAACCTGAACAGTCATGAGGTTTCTAACAAGGTTTCTTATAGGCAAAATTACATCAGAGTGACAGAGAAATATTTCATTTACATATTGCAGTCTTGTACATTCCTCTTAGGCCATAAAAGTTAAAGCAAAGATGATCCATAATCTCATGCTTCCTTCTATGTCATAAAAGTTTAACAAATTTAAACATAATTGTATTCTCATATATGCCCTAAGAAACAAAGTTCATCAAACATACTCTATAAGTAAACTAAGTCAGGTTACAGATTAAACCTCATTTAGAGGATTTACAAATAGATTAGTTGGGGAGAAGGATTTACATATCATCGGGAATCAGGGACAGTTGAATTTTTTCCTTTGGCTCGTTAACTAAGGAATGTTTAAGGCTCTAAGTAAATTTTTATATTCCATGGGATAGGTTTTGGACAAGTGAGGTTAGTAATTAAGACAGATTTTCAGTTAACCAAAATTAGTAGTGGGAATGGTTTTAAGTCCCAAGGAAATAAAAAGTTCCCATAATATGCATCTAATATGTGCACCAATGTTATACTAGGTATGAAGGGCACTGAGGGGAGAAAAATATGGTAGATAAGACAGGGAGACTTTTGAACAAAGTAGTGACATGCAAAAGCAAGATTAGTCTGGCAATTGGGTATTGGGTAGATGGGAACTGAGAAAGAATGGAATCTAGGAAGCATGCTGAGGGTTATTGTCATTGGGAATACACTGAATTTGGGAACAGAGAATAAGGAAAGTATGAGGTTGTGAAAGATATAGCAGAGGTAGAATTGATAGGACTTGGCTACTGACTAGCTGTTAATGAATGAATGAGAAAGCATTTCTTAAGTGATTACTACATACTGGAATTCAAACAGAAAGTAAGAGAGTCCGGGCTCTCAAGGAACTCATCTTCACGAGGGAAAGACCTCGTATTGGCGGGTTCAGCTGCAGGGCACATGGAAAGGCCTAATGTTCCTTAGCATGTAGCAGCAAGGCAATTGGTATTTTCTTTAATGTTATTTCCATTGACAAAACCATATCTGCTTTTGATATGAAGTCATTTGATGGCGCCAAGGATTTTGGTGACAAAAACTTTCTTTTCTGGTTTTTTAGTAGCCTTGGTTTCTGATGAGGTGGAGGTTGCTGTGTCTGTAGAGTCAGTTGCCAAGCGGGGTTTCATTAAGTTTGTTCCCAGTTGCCAAGCGGGGTTTCATTAAGTTTGTTCCCCCTGATGTTATTCCCTGGGCTCTTGGGTACAGAGCCCTGGGCTGCTTTCCCTGAGGACTGATGGAAGGTGATGGTTTGGACGACCTGTGTCTGTTGGTAGTTGGTTTTGGTTGTGACAGATATGAAGGACCCCCATCTCAATAGGGGTTGCTCCTCTGGACAATGAATGTGAGAGCTAAAAGAGAAGGGAATATTAAAAATAACAACAAAGTCTGAAGTCTGAGAGGCAGGATGAATGGTGATGTCACTAGGGAAAAAAAAGTAGAAAACTCAGAAAGAACAAACTTTGGGGAAAAGAGAATAAATTTGACTTTGGACACAATTTGCTCAGGGCATCCCAGCAGAGATGTCCTGTAAGCAGTTAGAGAAATAAGAATGGAGCAGAGAAGAGAGGTCAGGATTAGACATTTAGATTTGAGAGGCCTAGGGATAGTCATTGAAGACTTTCCATCTTCTTCAAATTCAAAAAACCCTTATAATTTTCTCTATGTTATTACATATTTTACTGAGCATCCATGGGCCACAGAGATTCAGTTCCATCTGAGATCCATGATCAATTCATAGGATCAAAGATTTAGACCTGAAAGAGATTCCATAGGCCATCTAGTTTAGTTGTGTCAAACTCAGCTAGAAAAAGATCCCCATTGATTACATATTGACCTAGAAAGCCAAAAATTGATATTATCTATGTTGCATTATATTTTTACTTATTTTGTTAAAATCTCTCAATTATATTTGATTTTGGTTCAGTAACCCTAGAGTTTTGTGTGTATTTGAGACCTCTGATATAGTTCAGTCCTTTCAATTGTAGGTGAGGAAATCAAATCCCAGATTGGAGAGGGATTGTTCAAAATTATACGTGTAATGAGTAGAAGTCAAATTTGAACTCAGGCTCTCAAACTCTAAATCCCTCAGTTTTATTTCTAAAAGGTTGAACCTGTTTACCTACAATAGAGTTCAGCAAAACTGGTCTGTTCTTTCTTCCTTACTGCTTGGAGTCTTTGAACTCATAATTGCTTCCACGTATGGGTAAATGGGAAGTTTTCATTAGCATACCGCAATCTCTGTAAATTATACATGGACATTTACCATTTACGAATTCTGGAGACTCAGTCCTGGGTCTTTTAAGTTCTTTCGTGAATCGATAGTTTTGACTGGATTTTAACACAAGTGGAGTAAATCTTAAAGGGAAAAAACCCATAAAACTACTCTCTTTTCTTCACATTATCTGCATAAAAATCATTGCAATTTCCACTTGTAAAAGATGTCAGTAAAAGAGAAATTAGAAAAATTAAATAAGATCAATCAAATCAATTTAAATTTAATTTCATAATGAAGTAGACTAAAGGGCCAGTAGATAGGGCTATTAAGGCTTTCAGACATGGAAAATTGAGGCAACTTTGGAGAAAAGATGGGAACAAAAGTGAAGGGCATTTTCATATTTAGCAACAAAGATTATATTGGAACTAAGAAAACTCTGCTTTTTAAAAAGAGAGTTAGGGGAGTATGTGTGTGTACATGTGTGTGTGGTGTGTGGTGTGTGTATATGTATGTGCGTATGGGTATGTGCTTTTAAATTGAGAAGATCATGAAATGTTAAGATGACAAATTAAAATGCTTGTTATTGCTTAAAAGAAAAATGAATAAGCCTGTGGGTGTAGAAAGATACTTTTTGTCCTTTGAATATTATAAGCCTGGATATCCTCTAATTTTGTCTGATCTGTATGTATTAGGAGATGTAAAAAACCCCTTGGGTTCTGAAGTTATTGACTAGGGACTGAAATTGTATTCAATTGTACAATTATCAAATAACTACTATATATCTGGCACTGTGAAATGCCAAAGTCCCCCACTGCATCCTGGGTCATCACCAGTCATTTTGACTTAAAGTCTTGCAATTGAACTCTGATGACTTTGGAGGAGACAGTGGGGCTGATGACTGCACAGTTTTGCCTCACTTAAATCCAATTCACTTACAAATCAAGACACATCTGCTAATGTCATTGGTCATTGGTGCCTGACAAAACAAAGACATGAGGGAAGGGGGGACTCAAATTGCTAAAAAACTTGATCTCTTGGATACAAAAGCCAGTGACTTTCCTATTATAAACCACTCTATCTTCTCTAATATTTAACACTCTTCTTTAGAATGTATTTTATTTTGAATCTGCCGAAGAGTAGGTTTCCGGGAGAGGAGCATATAATTTGAAAGAAATGGCTGAATTATTGTGCCAGACTTCATGAGATTTGTACCTAGGAGAACTACAATTTGCTGAAATCTAAATACAAATGGAGATTTTGAGGAAGAGTTAGCTGAACATCTGCTTATTTGTGGACTGGTGGCAACAAATGGGTAGAGTTCTGGGCCTGGAGTCAGAAAGACTTGAGTTCATAGATAGCAAAGACACTTACTAGCTCTATGACCCGGGGGCTCTATGACTTAATTTCTATTTGCCTTAGTTTCCTCAACTGTAGAATGAAAATAATAATAGCACCTACCTTACAAGGTGATAACAAATGAGATAACAATGTAAAAATTATTAGTACATTGCCTGGCACATAGTAGGTACTGTATAAATGTTAGTCATCATCATCATCATCATCATCATCATCATCATCTTCATCATCATTTTCTTTGAAAAAAAAAAAGAGATACGTTGGCTCTTCATTGGAACACAGAGACCCTTGCAGATACCACTCCAGTATTCCACATCTCCAACCTTACAGGAGCACTCCTGGGCAGAAAGGAGCAAGCATTTATTAAATGCCTACTATGTGCCAGGCCTTGTGCAAAGCACTTTACAAGTGGCATAAGAAGACTGCCACTAAGTCTCCCCATTCTGCGTCTCCCATGGTATTCTGGGCATGCATTGAGTTATCGTTTTAAAATGAGTTTTATTTGGAAAGGGAAAGAGGAGAATGAGAGGAGGGACAGGACTTTTGCTTATACCAGATAGGATTATGGTATCTGACAACAGACAGAAGGCAGAGCTATTCAATTTTTATTTTGCTCCTCTTTCTGTTTTCTTCTACCAAGGAAGATGAGATTTGAATTGTAAATGTTGGAAAGAAGATGCCTAATAGGAAACTGATACTCAGGCTAGGTAATGAGATGATGGAACAGCATCTAGTTGCTCTTGATGACTTTAAGTCATCTGGCCCATTGGAGCTATATCCTTGAAAGAATCGGTGGATATAAATTGTTGAACCAACGTCAGTGATATTTGTCAGATTATAGAGACTGAGAGAGATAAATATTATAGGGCTAAAGAAAAGGGCAAAAGATCCAATTAAAAAAAAAAAGGTAAGAGAATTGAGATTGCAGTTGTGGGGTGGTGAGTTTCATTTTAATTCCTGGGAAAGTTCAAGATCATTAAAAAGATGGTAAATGAACCGCTTGAAAAGGAAAGTCATATAAAGAATCATCATGGTTTGCCAAAGAAAAGATATTTCAGTTTCCTTTTTTTTTTTGAAAGAGGCTCTAACAAATAATTTAATGTAGTGTCTCATATTGTTCTTGTGGAGAAGATGGAGAGCTATGGTCTAGAACATAATAAAAGTGTATGGATTTAGAACAAGTTGAATGACTGGACTGAGGGAATAATCCTTAATAATTTGATGTGAACTTGGCAAGAAGTCTCTAGTGGAGTGTTTCAGATATCTGCACTTTGTCCTGGACTTTTTGACATATTTTGCAGATGACATCAGCATGGGAGAAATAGAAAACACACTGAATAACAGCATCAGGATCTAAAAAAGTTCTAATGGGCTAGAAAATATGGCTGAGTGTAAAGAGATGAAATTCAATAATGGTAAATATAAAGTTTTACTATTGGATTAAAAAAATAAACTTTACAAGTAAAGATGGGGAAGGTATGGTTAAGTTGTAATTATTCAGGAGGTTTTAATGGACCACAAACTTAAGATGAGGGATGATGTGATGTGGCAAACAAAAAAAGCTCACATTTGCTGAGGCTGGTATGAAGATACGCATCACCTTCATAAGAAGGAAGTGATAGTCTCTCTATATCTGCCCCTGGTCAGATCACATCTCCAGTACCAAGTTCAATTCTTGAATAGCAAGCAAAGAAGTAGTTAACACCTTGTTTCAGCTATTTAATTATTTAGCACCTTGTTTTAGTTCAAGTTTCTTTTAAGCCTTGCCCATTATTATATCAAGTCTTTTTTAAGAAACAGAACATGTGAACCCCTGTTGGGAGAAGCTAATGACCATATATAAGGAGAAGCCCAGGCTGAGAGAGAGCAGAACTGAGCAGAACTGAGAAGAACTAAGAAGCACAAGAAGGGAGCTCTTGTGATAGAGAAAGAGAAAATTTGTGGTATCGTGGCACTCTGTTTATCTCTTCTGTCTGTGTTGATGTTTGTTTGTGATACTTTGTACAGAAGCCCTGGGACCTTACTGGAAGCCCTGAAAGAGGATTTTCTGGTCTCCTGTTTACAGAAGTCATGGAGGAGGGTTTTGGAGGTCCTGGGCCTTTACTAATGATTTATGTTGACTTCTCAGACCTTGTTTGTGGATCTGTGTTGATTTCTTCGTTGATGATTTGTGCTGACCTCTTGGACCTTGTTTGTGGGCCTCTGTTGATTTCACGGGCAGAAAGTGAATTGATGATGGTACAATGTGCATGAATATTATTGTGGTTCTGTTAAGCTTTGTCTTCCCAGAAACAGGAACTGTGAAGGACTTAAGGTGGACTGGACATTGTGAGCTTCAATATGGAATGGGAACTGGATGAGGAGCTGTACAAGGAGCTGAGAGCTGCCTGCCTTTGAATCCAGGTGACAGTTGGGTAGATTCAGGTAGGAGCTGGGACCATGGAAGAAGAACCATGGAAGCTAAGAGCCAGCCTCAAGTCAAGATGAAAAGGCCTCTTCTTGGGTACCTAATGCTGACTGAGAAGATCATGATTTACTGTGACCTAGAGGTGGAGAACTTTGACCTTTGTACTTTGTGTTCCTTAAGGAGGCCTGCTCCTTAAGGAGGATTGAGTCTTTAAGGGCTTACTGAATGATATCTTTTGTTTAAAACTGGGTGACTACTTTGGTGAAAACTATGTGGTCATTTTAGTGATAACTTGTTATAACATTGTGAATGCTGTACTTTGATTTCTGTCAATGTTTTGTCTTAGCTTATTACTGAATGGAGAGTTCATTAAATTATATAATCAGAACCTTGAAGCTGTTCACAGCAGCAGTCCTCTGGAAAGCTGCTTGTGCTTGGCTTTACAGTGATACAGTTTAAGGAAAAAAATCAATAATTAGGATAGTGAGATCTTGAGTTACATCATATAAGGAAATGGGGATATTCAACTGGAAGAGAATAAGATGGAGGAATCATATGAGAACTATTTTCAAGTATTTGGAAGTCTGTGACTATAGGAGGGATTGTATTTATTTTTTTTGGCCCCAGAGAACAGAATCAGGTGGAAGGGACAGAGGTAAATTTAGGCTTAATGCCAAGAAAAATTTCCAAATACTTAGATCTGCTTGAAAGTGGAATAGGATTCCTCAGGTGGTAGTTGGTCGGTTCCTCCTCACTGGAGGTGTTCAAGCAATGAAGCTGGATAGTCATTTTCTGGGTTCCTTTTTGGGTTGGGGTTGGGCTAGAAGGTTATTGAGGTTTCTTCCAACTCTAGGATCTTTCTCTTCCTGTTCTCATGTAATGGTAATGGGAATTTGAAGATCTTCCTTGCCGCTTAATAAACCTAAGGGAATTTGAAGACCTTCTCTGATTTCAAGATTTTTTTCCTGCCCCCTAATATGCTGAATGTAGTCACACAGATTCTGTGGTGGGAGGAGTTTGCTGAAGGGTAGAACAGAGCCCACAGGAAGCTGGGAGTCAGAACAGCTAGATGGTGGGAAGAGAGAAGACAGCAGGCAAGCAGACAGTTAGGCTTGTGAGTTAATATTTGTTTGTGGGAAGGCTAAAGGATGGTGTGACTCTCTGCTATGTTGTGGTATATTAACTTCTAGTTGCTATGATGGATTTGGTTTCCTGGTGTTGGGATTTCATTTTCTGGTGTCGGAAGAAATGCTTTGCTTTTGTCTTCTATATAGAGAATCTATTATATTTTACAATTGAGCACTATGCCAGCATATTTACAATTGTCATCAGCATTGTGAATATTATGTTGGTGCTACCTCTCACCACTTTGAATGATTATGCTAACCTTCTAACAGACTTCCTGCCTCCATTCTCTTCTATTTAAAATCTGTCCTTAAAAACTTAGCCAGAATAACTTTTGTTGTGCAAAGATACAGACATATCATTTTTCTGATCCAAAACTTGAGTGACTCTTTATTGGCTATTGAGTCAAATTCAGATTCCTTTGTCTTATATTTAATGATGGTCTGCTATAATCTTAATATTTCCCTATGTGAACTCTGTGCTTGTCAGATTGAACTACTCTGTGTCCCTGAAGAGGATGGTTAGACGGCACTATGGATAGAATGATAAGTCTGAAGTCAGGAAGACCTGAGTTCAAATGTGACCTCAGACAGGTACTAGTTTTGTAACTGAGTAAGTCACTTAATCCTGTTTGCCTTAGTTTCCTCATCTGTAAAATGAGCAGAGAATGAATGGCAAAACACTTTACTATCCTTGCCAAGAAAACCTCAAATGGGGTTATGAAGAGTTGGGCATTACTGAAAAGATAACTAAACAACAACAAAACAACATGTTCCTGAAACTTACCCTCTATTTTGTCACCTGAGGGCCTTTTCTCCTATTGCCCCCTATGCCTGAAATTACCTTCCTCCGCTTGTTTTGCCTGATGAATTTCTATCCATTCTTAAAAGTCTGACTCAAATGTCACCTCTCCATGAAAGCTTCCTAAGTCAATACATTCCCCCTTCAGTACATTGTTTTGTAAACCTCTAATGTGTTTGTGTCTTATTTTTCTACAAAAACATTAATTCTATAAGGGCAGAGACCTTGATTTTCTTCTAAAATTTGTATTTCCTCCAGTATCTAGCACAGTGATTTCCATACCGCACTTAATAAATAATTAATAAAAGTTTTTTGAAATAAATGTTCAGTGCAGAATAGACAAGAAGAGTATGAAATAAGGCTGAACAGATAGTGTGGCACCACATTGGTGTAGGACTCCAACGCCAGGTTAAGAAGTCTGAACTTTCCTTGGGATGTAACAGAGAGATAGATGCTGAAGATTTTCTAGTGGGGGAATTATAGCACCACAGCTATTCATGAGAAAAATTTATTTGGCATCTAATTGGATGTTTAGTTGTCTGTTCAGGTGGAGACCTTTAGCATGGATAACCTGGGGTGACAATTGATGCCCGGTTGGCATACCATTGATTCCCCAGAAGGTTTTACCTGCTGTTTCTGTCATTTAACTGGAATCTTGTTGCTAGATTGGTTTCTACGCCATCATCTTTCTGTAAGCACTGTTTGTTAGGGGCTTCCTATAATCCCATTAGGGAAGGGTGGAAATTTCCTGGACAATGTTGAGTGGCAGAGGGCTTTGGGTCAGGAAACATTCCAGGATGAAAGCAGGAAAACAGAGACCTTATGACCCAACTAGATGGTGGGGAAACTGTGCTTAGCGTGTGGTATGTGGAGGTGAATAGCTCCCATAGGTGGATGACTATCCTTAGCAGTAGAGACCATCCACAACTGAATGACCTATGAATGTATAATTGGGAACTGATTGTCCTTTAATTCTTCCAATGGTTTATTGAGTCGAAACAGGATTGTTCTGCGTAAGCTCATTGTGTTGCAGTTATACATATCACATTGCTTTATAACCAACATTCAAAGAATTATATTAGCCTCTGGGCTACAGAACATATGGAAGTCCAGATGGGCTTGGGTTTTTTTTTCCTTCTCATTTTGTTCAACTTGTGCTGATGGTATCAGATTTTCCACCACCAGTGTCATAGTATGTACTTGTAAACATTGTGAGATGAGGGGAAGAGTGAGAGGGAAAAAATATGCTTTACACAGAGAGTACAAAGTTCACCCCTTTTTATTTCACTCTCAGTACTGGGGATGGGAAGTCTGCTCTGGGAGGAGAAAGGATTTGTAAGACTTTGGGGAAAAATCTCTCTTGGAAATTTTCTATTTCATGGTAATGAACTCTTTCTTGTTGAGTAAAAGTTCCTTCTTGGTAAATACAACATAAGAGTCCAATAGAGATTTAATGGTACGGCATCTACTCCTTTGATACCACCTTATATTTCTACATTTTTGCTTTTTAGTTTAGATCAAGGAGTCATAAGCTTTTAGGGAAGAAACTGCTTTATTTTTCTTGGAATCTTAAAATGACTGGAATAAAAGGACCAGTAGTTATGGCTTAATAGAAACAGCAAGGAATTTGTAGTCAATTGACCTAGGTTTGAATTCCAATTCTGCTACTTGCTTCATGTGTAGGAATAAGGAAACTCACTGCCCCAATGCCTATCCATATCTGCTCTGCAACTTGACTCTCAATAATTGCCTTGGTTACTGTGGTTAAGTGACTTGCCTAAAGTCACACAGTCAGATGTGTCAGAAATGGAATTTGAACCCAATCATGATTCCATGGCCTGTTCACTATCATGTCATGCTGCCTCTCATTGGTTACTATTGGTTGTACTGATAGCTATATATTATATGTATTATTAAGTTTGTTTCTACTTTCTACTTTTCATTTTTATTGGTATATTAATATTCCATTATATCTATATGCTCCAATTTATTCAGCCATTCCCCAATCATTGGACAGATAGGTTGTTTATGGTTTTTTTCCTGCTTATAAATAATGTTGTTATAATTTTTTTGGTAGAGATAGGCCATTCTGCACCTCCTTCTTCCCCAAATAAGATCATTTGGGTTTTACCATCATAGGATCTCTGTGTCAAAGAGTATGAATAGTTTTGTAGCTCTTTTTTTTATATAGTACTATACAAGAAGGAAGGAATAAAAGAAGTACAGCTTCTATGTGCCAAACACTGTGCTAAGTACTTTACAAGTATCTCTTATTTGATCTTCATAAGAATCCTGTGAGGTAGGCGTTGTAATTATCTGTTTTACAAGGGAAGTAGTTAGATGTTGTTACCCAGGGTCACACAGATACTAAATGTCTCAGGCAGGATGTGAACTCAAGTCTTCACGCCTCTAGGCCCAGTACTATCTCCATTATGCTACCTCTCAGTCATTTTTTTAGTCACATCTGACTCTTTGCAACCCCATTTGAGGTTTTCTTGACAAAGACATTGGAGTGGTTTGCCATTTCCTTCTCCAGCTCATTTTACAGATGAGGAAACTGAGGCAAATAGGGTTAAGTTACTTGCCCAGGGTTGCACAGTAAGTTTCTGAGGCCAGATTTGAACTCAGGAAGAAGAGTCTTCCTGAGTCCAGGTCCAGCACCCTATTTACTGCATGACCTAAATACCCTCTCCATGCCACCTAGTTGCCTCCAAAAGGATTACAACAACTTGCAGCTTACTCATAGGATTTAGTGACAACCCAGAGTGGCAAATAAATAGTACCCACTATATGCCCAGCACTATGCTAAGCAATTTTACAAATATTCAATCCTCACAACAACCCTATAAAATTGGTGCTATTATAACCACCATTTTACAGTTAAGGAAACTGAGGTTAATTGAGTAAAAGTTCCTTCTTGGTAAACACAACATAAGAGTAAAATAGAGATTTAACGGTACAGCATCTACTCCCTTGACACCACCTTATATTTCTACATTTTTGCTTTTTATTTTAGATCAAGGAGTCATAAACTTTTAGTGAAGAAACTGCTTTATTTTTCCTGGAATCTTAAAATGACTGGAATAAAAGGACTTGCCCAAGGTCACTCAGTTAGTAAATATCTGAAGCTGGCCCATGTGTTGACTATGGGCTGCATCTTTTCATTTTAATCCTTATTTAAGCAAGTAAGAATTCATAGGGTATTGCTTAAACCCAAGCTTTCCCCTAGCCTGGAGAACAAATGAGATCCCGTTACTAGAAACATTGCTGATACCATAACAGCTGATTACATACTTTGTTGATTTTTTTCACATCTCATTAATGCTATCTCACATGGATTATCACTTTTTTTGATGAGAGGACACAGAACAACTACTTAATTGTGAAAGGTAGGTATTGTCCTACTTAAAGGCATAAAACATTTGAGAATCGTTTCAGGTCAATGAATTTTATGCACAATTGAAAAATACTTCAAATCCCTCCAAAAACATATAAATTCAAAGTCATTATTTTTCTAAGCATTTGTCTGTGATTTATCTTTTTTTAAAGTATGCTTTAAAACAATTACCAATCACGTATAATTAAGAGATTGACATAAAAATCACCATTGTTGGCAAAAACAAATGTTTTGAAAAGGAATGTTTCTAAATGTATGCTTCTCCTTGGAAGCTACTCATCTTTTTGATGTCCCTATTTTTACTAAACAGGACATTTTCCCAGTTTTTGGTTCAAAACCTTGGGGGTTATCTTTGGCTGCTCCCTCTGCCTTGTGTTCCACAGTCAATTTCCAAGTGCTGTCTATTCTATTTCTGGACTTTCAAATCTGCACCCTTCTTTCCATTTCTATTGCAAACCTAGTTTAAGCCCTTATTGCCTCTTGCTTGCACTATGGAAATAGTCCCCTTTAAGATCTCCTGGTCTTAAATGTCTACATCCTTCCAATTCATCCTATACATTGCTGCTAAAGTAATCTTCCTAAAACAGCACTGATGATGTCACTCCCCTGCTCTAAAATCTTCAATGACTGTCTATTGCTTACTGAATAAAATCTCAAATCTTCATTTTATCGTTAAAGATTCCTTGCAGTCTGGCTCCAATCTATCTTTTCAGACATTTATTCAGCAAACACTCATTACACATTTATGTGCAAGACACTATGCTAGGCACCTGCACTACCAAGACAAAACACAAATCAGTTTTGTCTTTAAGAAGCATACTTTAGTGGGATTATAAAAGTTTTATTCAGAGAAGTAAATGTAAAACAATTTCAGGAGGGAGACAACATTAAAAACAGGAAGAGCGTAAAAAACCTCCTGAACAGATTTGTCACCAAAGTCTAACCTTAAAGGAAACAAAAAGATTTTAATAGGCAAAGGGGAGGAGTAGTCACATCCTAGGGACATCATATGTAAAGACAGAGGAAGAAGATAGAATTCCATTTGTGGCAACATGGGGGTGAATTTGGTTGGAACTCAGGACTTGTGAAGGGAAACCATGTGAAATAAGTCTAGAAATAAGCTAGGTAGTATAGTGGATAGAGTGCCAGACCTGGAATTAGGGAGGTCTAAGTTCAAATCCAGCTTCAAATATTTATTAGCTGGGTGACCTTGGGCAAGTCAATTAACTTCAGTTTCCTTAACTGTAAAATGGGGGTTATAATAGCACCAATTTTATAGGGTGGTTGTGAGGATTGAATATTTGTAAAAATGCTTAGCATAGTGCTGGGCAGATAGTAGGTACTCTTTATGTTCTATCTGATGTTAAAAGGATAGACTGGAACCAGATTGTTAAGAACTTTACATGCCAAGGTGAGGAGTTTGAATTTTACCCTGGAGATGATAAGAAGCCACAGAAATGTCTTGAGCTGAGGAGTGACAGGGTCAAAGCTGTGCATAGGAAAGATTATTTTTTTTAACTGTGTGAAGGATGGATCAGAGAGAGGAGAGCCTGGAACCAGGAAGACCAGTTAGGAGGCAGTAGTCCAGGCAACATGAATTAGGGTGAGTGGAAAAGGGATTGGATATGAGGGATGTGCTGGGGGTGGAAATGACAAAACTTGGATACTGAATATACATGGAGTAAGGCAGATTAAAGAGGAGAGGACAGCCCTGGGGTTACAAACCTGGATGACTCTATGGGCCTCACCACAAAATTAGGGAAATTAGAAAGAGAGGCCAGTCTAGAGAGAGTGGAAAGTCAAGGATAACTCCAAGGCTGCACAATTGGATGATTGGGAGGATGATCATGCCCGTGATGGAAAAATCCCTCTCAAGTACTCGGTGCTTCATTCAACCTCATTTACTGAGTCGCCTTCTCTTTCCCCACATCTGTGTCTTTGTTCGAATGATTTCCTATATCCAGCATCCCCTCCCCCCCAACTATTTTCACAGGTTAAAATACTAATCATTCTTCAAGCCCAACTCTGATGCCAAGTCTTCCATTAATCCTTCCCTGTTTCTTTTAGCTAAAAGTATTTTCTCCCTTCGTAGAATTGTCATTAGCACTTTGCAACTAGGAGAGGCCTTAGCATTGTATTGGACAAAGAGTTGAACTGACCTTAGGACCCTGAGAGACTTTTCTTTGTATTCCAGCTCCACCTTCAATACGTGTGTGTGTGTGTGATTCCCCGCACGTCTCTGAGACACATCTTGCTCTTCTGTAAAAATCAAATAATGCAAAGCAAGGCTATTATTTTATTTTATTCTTCATTCCCTACTTACCTTTCCTGGGTTGTTATCAGGAAAGTGTTTTGTAAGTTTTCAAACACTACTGGAATATACACTGTATCATTATTTTATTTTGTATTGTAGCTATTTGTATATTATCTTTCCTGCTCTACCAGATAGTAAGTTCTTCCATGTCAGGAACCCTCTATTCTCTTGGAGTTTCATGCTGTACTCAGTACAGTGATTTAAACACTTAATAAAGGTTTGCTAAAATGAAAAATCCAGAGAAACAGGTTTCACTCCTGTACCTGACTCCCCATTTAGAAGGGAAATAACAAGATTTGTCTTTTTTTGGGAAGGCATTGAAAATACTGATGTTTACAATTTCTGGGTGATAAGATGCTGCACCAATGAAGTCACGTCCAAATTGGACCAGGATGGAGATGCTAGATATCTCCAGCTTTTACTCTATTCTTCTTTTTCTGGCACAATGAGTAATTGCTGTGAAATAAATACAAACTCAAAATCATCTCTCGCATGTTAAAAAAACAGAATCTTTTCCCACAGCTCCAGTCTTAGGTTGAAAATTGTCTGTCCTGGCTATTTTCAAAGCTAAGATTTTTTTTTTGAAAATGACATAGATCAAATAAGAAAAGTAAGTTCAGGAAAAGCTTTTTCAGTCTGCTTCTAATAAACCCTATTTAAGACATTTAAAATTTATCAGTGACAGAGAAACATCACATACAGGCTGGGAAATGCTTGGACGTTGTGCTTTAAAGTTTTAGTTTACATGATCAGTTTTGTCTCTGTGGTGTACACTAGCCATGAAGTTGTTTGTAGAATGAAAAATTTCAGCAAGCTGGCCCTTTTCTACTATTTGTGTGAGACACAACAATCTCATCCTAGGAGCCAATGAGATGACTTGGCCAGATCCTCTTGAAAGTATTATCATTGACTTTTGCCCTACAACTTTTTGGCTTCTATTGATGGTTAAAGAGCTAAGTCCAAAGGTCCATTATCTCCCCCTTTCACTCTCTGGCTACTGTGTTCCCAGAGATGTCACTAATTTGTTTTCACTATGTGACCAGATCCAATAGCTATAGAAGACAACATCTGGTGTTCAATAGGTATGATTCTGCCAGCTTCTGTTGAATAATTCACTATGCATGTATGTGTAGGACTGAAACCAGACTTTAGAAGTAGGAGTTCTCACTATTACCAGACAGTATTTAACCTACCTAGTCATTTCTTTTTCCTGCCAATGTAATTGGAATATTTTTTTGGGGGGAGAGTAGGAAGAAGTCTCCCCTCTGTTCTTGACTCTTTCTGAGTTTTTAGAATATTGAACATGATATCTTGTTTATTTCTTAGATCTCCCATGGGAAAGAAAAAGATACTGGATTGTTTGCCTGACCTGTTAGATAATCTTATATTTACTATTTACTCCTCTTCTTCCCATCCTATTCTCTCACTTAAAACTAATGTGCAAAAAAATGCTGCCTTTGAGATAGTGATTTTGCTTGATTTAAATCCCATTACTTTCTAGGTGGCTATTATTTGATTAGTAGGAAATAAAAATAATTTCCGCATACACTAGATGCTTTCTCTTTCATTCTTTCCATTCCTGGTGGATAATTGGAAGCAGGGCCCCTGGGTTCCAGATCCATCTGTGTGACTGATGGCATCTCTCTGTTATGATTCCATCCATTGAGAGTAACCATCTTGCCTTTTCTTAGACCTTTCTCTTGTTGCCAACTTTTGTTGGCAGTTGCCAGTTTTTTCAAATATCCTGTTGCTGCTACTGCTTTGCATTTCATGTCCTTACTTTGCTGAGTCTTGACTTCAGGACTTTTGACATTTTTCTTACAGAACCAGGTCATTGTTGTGTATTCATCCTCGTATAGGTTTTTGCTTCCAGAGTCATGATCCATAGTACTTTATAATTTTCAAAGTACTTTAACACACATTGTGTTTTTGTTTGATCTCTGAATAATTCTGGGAAGATCAAAGAGAGGCTAGAACAGCTCCTTATGGTGGATGGGATCATGATAACAGGAGGACCAAGGGAGAGAAGATGGAACTATTCAATTCTTCTTTCTATTTTCTCTGTCAGGGAGAGTGATCTTCAGAGTAGGAAACATAAAACAAAATGATCAATAGGGAATTGAAACCTTAGATAAAGGAGGAGATGTAATGAATAACTGGCTTCTCCTTAATGAATATATATCATCAGACCTTGATGAACTTCATTACAGGATACTGACAGAAATTATGGATCAGATTTCTGAGGCACTGTTGATGATCTTTGAAAAATCATGGAAGCAGTGATTGGCTGGGGCAGATGGAAAAGTTGAGGACTAAGTTTAGTAGCTCTCAGTGCATCTTAAGCAAGTGAAGAGGAGTAAAGAAGTTGGTTGTTTAGGGCAGAGGGAAGTATAGGGAAAGCACACTGGTTGACCTTGAAAAGACTTGGGTTTCTACCTATGGGGTGAGTAGAAGCAAGAGCTGTATCTCTAGTGGAGATAGGGTTGGGGAAGGAGGCAAAGTACTGGATTTGCATCTTTTCTCTGACTTGCTAAATGACTGGGACCTTCTATCCTTTGATTTCTGTTGTAACCATTATCATCTCCCTCCTTCATGCTTTTGCATAGGCTGTGCCATAGAAAGTAGGCTGGGTGTGTCTGGGAGTGCCCACAAACCTGGTCACTCTAAGGTTCTGTGCACATCTTTCTATAGCTGCCCCCTATCCCTGGAATATATTTCTTCTCCAACTCTCCCTCTTATTATTCTTAGTTTCCTTTCAAGGCTTAAATTGAGGTTTAAATTATGTCCTTCAGGGAGCCTTTATTGATTCTCTTCAAATATTTTATACTTATTTATCTGTATAACCATTGTATCCTCATCTTCCCCAAATAGAATATATGCTGTGTGAGCCCAGAGTCTGTCTTTCATCTTGCCTTTGTGTTCTCTACATTTAGCACAATGCTGTGCTCTTAAGAGAGGCTTAATAATTGCTCGTTGGATTGAACTGGATTGAAAACAAGAAAGTAAGAATTCAATTTTATATGTAAGCCTAATTGTGGTCTCTTGTATTCTCTCTTAGGGACCATTTTGAGGTATTCCTTCTTAGAATTATATGTGTGAGTATATGTGTGTATGTATATATGTACAATAAAAAATGAAGGATAGCTAGGTGGTGCAGTGGATAGAGTGTCAGGCCTGGAGTCAAGAAGACCTGAATTCAAATCTGGTCTTAGACACTTACTAGCTGTGTGACCCTGGGCAAGTCACTTAACCTTGTTTGCCTCATTTTCCTCATCTGTAAAATAAACTGGAAAAGGAAATGACAAAACACTATAGTAGTATCTTTGCCAAGAAAACCCCAAATGGAGTCACAAAAACTCAGAGATGACTGAAACAACTGAATAACAGCATGAAAACATGGATTTAGAGTTGGAAGAGACCTCAGAGTCCAGTTCTTTCATTTTATACATGAATGATACAGTGGTACAATGGTATAATGACTTGCCCAAGGTCACACAGGTGGTAAGTAGCTCCAAACTCAAGATTCTTTCCACTTCATTGGGATTTGTTTCCATGGGGCCTTTTTCCGTGAATGGCAAATCTCTTGCTGTTGCTGTTTGTGTTCCACTGTGACCTGTGTTTCAGGTTCTGTTGAAGCTAGAGGCCTAGGCAGCAGCTCTGGGGACCTGCCTTCAGCTTCAGGTGTAGAAGTTTAGAGATAATCTTTGACAAAACCCACTGCCAAGTTCTACTTGAGCAACTCCCTAGTAAACTCAGAACTTTGCTTGTGTATCCACTGAGATCACACCATATTCAACTGGAGATTTATAGTTCAGTGTTGCTATCACCAGGGTAGAAGCTTCCCATATGTCCTTGAGTGACAACCTCACCTATTTCTCCCTATAACTCTAAATATCAATTGTGGTGTGAGTGTTCATTAAAACTTTTCAAAGCAATAGGAAATCAACTTGAAAGATAATTTATGAGCAACATTTTTCAGTGTTTGAAAATATGCCAGCAAAGCTAGCAGAAACCACTCAGGTTTTTTATGGATTTTTTTTATTTGTCATTTTGGTATAATAACCACCTGTAGTCATTAACTTTCCATATTCATAGCACAGGGCCTCAAACATCTGCCACTGCTGCTGACAAGTCCCTCTGCAGATTTAAACTTTATGTCACTGAAAAGGGAGTCTCATCTCAGGTTTTAGAAAATATGCACAAATCTTATTTAGTCCGAACCCTGGGAATAGCTGACCCTTTCTGTTCGCTCTGATGACACTTAGTTTGGATTGCTCATTTGGCACAAATAACACATTCTTTTTGGCTCAGATATTTACGGATTTACTTTATCTCTTTTGAAAGCTCCTTCAGTGCAATAACCAAAAGTGACCTTGGTGGAAAAATGATGAAGCATGGAGGTGACAGAATACAGGTGCCGAATGGGGCATATACTTTAGACAAGGCCGATGTTAGCTAGGCAGTCAATCAGCATTAATTAGTGTTCATTAGGCACTGTGCAAAGACCTTGGGATCCAAATAAAGGGAAAAAAATGGCCCTTACCCAGAAGGAGCTTACATTCAAAAGGAATAGAGGGAGGAACAGGCAAATGACTAAGTAGACATACAGAAGACATATACAGAATAGGTGAATGTAATCAGAGAGGGTAAGGTACTAGTAGCTGAGAGGGGGAAGGGAAGAGGAAGAGATAAAGGGAAGCAGGAATAAGAATTTAGGTAGTACCTATTATAGGCCAGGCACTGAATACTTTACAAATATTATCTCATTTGAGCCTCACAAAAATCTTATGAAATGTGTGGTTATTACCCCTATTTTATAGTTGAGGAAATTGGGACAAAGATAAATGACTTACCCAGGGTCACCAGCTGGTAGGTGTCTGAGGTCGATTTGAATTCTGGTCTTCCTGACACCAACCCCAGCACTCTCTCCATTTTACTATCCGGCTCCACGATGTGACTGGGAAAGTCAATGTGCTGCTTTGTTCCTGCCTGAACTTATTTGTTACAAGGAAGGGTCCTATTTAGTTGAGGTAGTCATTGGGATAGGACAATGGTGAAAAAAAGTAAATGACAGTTTTAAATAAAACATTTTAAAAGGAGTGAAGCTCCTTGAAAGGAAGCATCAAATCTTATGTAATTTTGCATTCCAATAGTGTCTACTCGAGTGCCTTGTACAGGGCAATTTCTTTACAAACATTTGTGGGTGAATGGGCTTTCCATGCAGTTTGGTATTGGTTTACAGTCTGGGATTGGTGCTGAACAAACATAAAAGGAAAAGAAAAGGAAGGAAACCAAGGAAATGACTCTTGTTTCTTAGGCCTGTCTCCTTAATTGCAGCCATAAAATGAGTGTAGTGTTTCTGAATCATGCTGAGCTTTAGAGAGCTCTGTATAGCCCCCTCTACCTGTAATGGTGAACTAAGACCCCGCTTTTACACACACTGGCATTTTGAACTATAAGTTCCAATTCAAGAATCATAGGTTGAATTTCCCCCCTCCAAAGAGTATCTCCTGGAAATCATTTTTTCCCTTCTGAATAAAAAACTGAGTACTAAAAGGCTGCTACATGTCATCCATTTCATCTTCAGTAAATCATACTGAAAGACCATGATACTAGGTCTCTGAGGTTTTAAATATATTAGCATTTTAGTACAATGCTAAAGATTTTTTTTTTACTGGAAAGAACCTAATGTAATTTGACCTTAAAATATGTTAATGTATTCTTCCCAATCAGAGTTTTCAGATAACTAACTTTCTTATACAGTGTCTTAAGGTTTAGCACCCAAATTGGTTAGAACAGACACTTTGTTTAGGCTACTTTCCCCATAAATATTGAATTTAGGCTGTTTTTCATGATTTCTTAATGAAATCCAAGTCATGTATTTTCAATAATGTTACTTTAAATCTCTTAGAAACTTATGACTCTCTTGTTAGAAATAGTGCACTGAATTGTAATATAAATTATTACTGGCTATTCCCCACCTGAGTGAGAAACTTCTTTCAATGGAGAATTCATTTAAACATTTTGTTGAACTAGTATCTATATTTAGCATCAAGAAGACCTATGTTCAAGCGCTGGCTTTGGGACCCCAGGCAAGACATTTACCTTCTCAGTTCTTCAAGAAACACTCTAAGATTCTAAATTGCAGATAAGGCACTGATAGAGGAATATCCTCATCTGGAACACCCTAGAACAATAAAATCATAGGTCTGGTGGAAAAAATTATGTATGCATGTATTTGTATATTTCTATCTAATCATTTATTCATCTTTTATCTATCATCTATCTCTATATAGCTATCATCTGTTCATCTATCTATCGATCTATCTTTCTGTCTGTCTATCGTGAAATAGCCCGGTATGGTAGATAGCATTATGTTTGGCATCAGGAGAACCTGAATTCAAATCTTCCCCTTTGCTATTTACTACTTGTGTGACTTTAGGTAAGTCCTAGGATCACAGATAAAGAGTTGGAGGACAGGGGTGGAGCCAAGATGGTGGCGTAGCAGCAGCAACATGTCGCAGCTTTCACATAGACACCCCAAAATACCCATAAAATATGACTTTAAACTAATCCTAGGACTCCAAAACGCACACAAATATACTTTCCACTAAAGTCAGCTCGGCTACAAGGAACCATATCAGCACTGCAAACCGAAACCAGCCTGGCCTGAAGCCCTGGCTGAGCCCCGGGGGCGGCTGGACAGGAGGAGCCTCTCTGGTGAGCGGATTAGCGGCAGCTGCGAGGAGTGTTCAGAACTAGGTCAGTGGAGCTTGCAAGGTCTTGGGAGAAAAGCAGTCCAGCCAAAAGGTCTCCAGGGTGGGAAAGCAAAAGGCAGAGGTTTTGCACCCGCCTCCGCATTGCAGCTTCTGCGCCCTCCTCCTGCAGACAGCAGGGGGACTAAGCAATGGTTCAGAGGCCGAGTGCGCTTGCGTTGAGAGGCCTGGATCCAGATCATGGTCTTGGGCTTTCAGTCTTGGAGTCTTCATTATCCAGTGAGCCGGAAGTAAGTAGGAAAGGGATCCAGCACCTTCCTGAGAG
>CM053591.1:122730501-122889652 GCA_028646515.1 Pseudochirops corinnae | reverse complement strand
TTGCCCTACCAGAAAGTCAGAGGGGGGATGAGGGAGGATATAGGAGAGAGCAGATTGGGAGTGGCGGTATTCAGTGGGATCGCTATTTTGGGGTGGTGGTAGGGGAAAGATGGGGAGAAAATTTGTAATTCAAAATCTTGTGGAAATGAATGTTGTAAACTAAAAATAAACATAAAATTTATCAAATAAAATAAAATAGAAGTAGAATAACAGGAGAGAGTTCAAATGCAACACTTCCAAAACTTGATTCTTATAAGAAACACAGGAAGAACTCAGAAGGAATAAGCAAAGGTGTAGCCACAATTTGGAGGCTACAATTCAAAATTCTACCCCTTAGCATGGATTGGCTTCCAAACTTGAAATGCTCTCCTATCTCACCCCACCTCTTGACAATCTCTGGCTTCTTTAAAGATTAAAATCAAATGACACATTCTACAGGAGGCCTTTTCAGTCTCTAGTTACAGTCTCTACACAGTATCTGTCAATTTTTTTTTGCATATTATCTCTCCCATAAATATGTAAGCTCCTTGAGAGCAGGAACTAGTTTCATATTTTTGCCTTTTTTTGAATCCCTACTGCTTAGCCCCATGCTTCTCAAATAGTCAGTGTATAATAAATTCTGGTTGACTGATGCTATTAGGCAGAGAAAATGTTTAGTTGTTCCTGAAGAACTTTGTTTCTCTTTTTTTAATCTGTGTTACAAGGCATGGTTCATCTGGTAGAGAAAAAGAGATATCCAGAAATGAGTGTGATGTTCAAATAAATGGCACAAAATATTTTAAAATGTGTGTATGAAATTGCACATGTACTTGTGTATGCAAACTCCAATCTTCTTGAAGAATAAAGGCACTGTGTCCCACAGGTTGCAATGATTATTAGTGCGTAAGTGTGAGCTAAGGTTATTATGGATAAAATCACCATCTACTATTTGATTCCAGGTGTGCATTTAATGGTACCATCAGAACTCCTATTTGAAAATCTTATTGATATATTTTCACTTTAATGATCACTATTTATCCCCTTTGGACAGATTTGACTTACATGGTTGTCTCAATCTGTGTCTCTGCTTTCAGGGGAAAAAAATCACTCTGAGAACCGTTCCAAATCCTAAGTTTTAAGCAAACCGATCAGTGGGATCTGCTCTGTAATGATGTATCATGAGATTCACACTCTGTGGCCTCTGCCAATTTCTATATGGGTGGATCTGGCTAACCAACTGACCTACAAGTTACAGGTGGTACCAGAACTAGAACCACGCATTCACTCATCCTAGGCAAGCTCTAAAAATTCTTCATACTGTATTTGGAAATTGCATTCTGGTTTACTACTGCCCAACTGAGATTTTATGCTTTCACTGTGACACATCAAGCAAATTAACTTATTACAAAATAAAAGCCTATGTGTCCTGGGGAGTAGAAGTTTCTGGTGTTGAAAACATGAACATTTTAAAAATTTCATATTGAAAACTGTTGCTTCATTATAAGAGGAAGCCTGACATGGTAGGTAGAGTCTGCCTTGCAGCCTGGAATAGCAGGATTATAGTTAAACATCTGATACTATATTGTCAGTGTGCCCCTGAGCAAGTCACTTAACCTCTGTTTACCTCAGTTTCCTCAAATGTAAAATGGGGATGATAATAGCACCTACCTCCCAGGGTTGTTATGAGCATCAAATAAGATAATATTCATAAAAATATTTAGCACGGGCTAAGTGCTATATAAATGCATATTCCTTTTTCTCCTATTTCTTCTTCTATTCCTTCCAATGCACTGTCTACCTACCTCACCTACCCCAAGTCCCAGAAATTAATATAAGCTTGCTATCGGTAATACTGCCTTGACCAAGTGCTTTAGAAATAACTTTACTGATACCTCATAACCAAATACTGCTGAAGCATCTCAAACCCCAAGCTGACTTTGTTATGTGTCCCATGCAGAGATCTGGTTTTTGCTAATCTCACCCTACCCCACCACCACACCTCCTTCAGTTCCATCCCTACATATACCTTCCTTTGCAATTAATTGCTTTTTTTTAATTGTTTCTACAAATCATGAAATTGTGGTTTTGTGGAGTCCATTGAAGATATTAGAAGGTATATCTCTGTATATTTAAAGAGATAAATTTTCTACTCTTATATAACCTCCCTCCTTATCAATCTATCTCATTCTGTAAGTTTCTGGCTTATAAGAATACTACTACACCTGAGCAAAATTGTGAAATAGGTGATTTGTCTTCATGGTATAATAGAAAGAACTCTGGTCTAGGTGCCACTATGCCTGAGTAATAGCTCTAATTTTGTAAATCATCAAACTTCTCTGAATCTCTTTGTTTATATTACAATATCATCATTATCACTATTACCACCACTACCTCCCTCTCTGCCAGACATAATATGGAGCCTTCAAAATTTAAGCACTTGTAAATATCGCAATACCAAATATTCATGACTTTCAAATTATGGCGAACAAAAGGCTCTCAAACTATAGAGATCAAGTAGAAGAAATCAAAACCATGTGGGAAAAGGAAAAAGTACATATCCACCCTGCTGTCCTGTTGGCTGCTAGAGTTCTCCCAAAGAGTTTTCCATGAGTCTACAGAAGACAAAGTTGCATTCTAATACTTTTATTCAACAACAAAAAGCTTGCATTCTGTCCGCCTAATCTATGGAGCAGAATATTAAATGTAAAAGCAATAAGAGGACAGCACTTTATCTCAAGACCATTTCTACTGGATATGAGAACAAGAATGATGGTAGTAACAGAGCTCTTTGAAATTTGCAAAATCCTTTGTATACATTATCTCACTGAGCATTTGAATAAAATGAGAAGATGGATCAAATGAGCTCTTAAAAAAGGAGGACCTCTTGAGTCCCTTCCATCTCTGAAGATTGTAGGATTCTCTGGCCTACAGTGAAAAGTCACCCAAGAAGTTAAAAAGAGGAAATACCAGACTCAGAGGAGGAAGAAGAGACAAACGATAAACCTCAGATATGTATTATTGCTACAAATCAGTCATTCTGTCCCTCCAAAGAAAAGTGGTTCGTCTACTTTGTCTAACATATCATTCATTATCACAAAGGAATTTAAGAATATCTTCCTGGTATTTAGAAGTCACGTCTACAAAATGAAAACTAATAAAGATATTCTTAGTGGCACTGATATAACAAGGCAATTACCCATTAGCAAGCTTTATTTCCTGCTAATGAGATGCAAAAATGTTGTATTTATAACTATAACACCAGATCTCTTCTGCACTAAAATATGAAAGCTTTCACGTGTCTTATTAAAGGTTGTCACATCCCATTAGCAAATTTGATCTTCACCTGAGTGGTGGAAGAAGAATCATGTGAATGGCAGTCTTTATTAATATATATTAATAAACTTTGCAAGGGCACATGTTGTCCTCCCCTGGTATTCTTCCTTGGTTTCTTAGTTGCTGTTAGTGATACTGTAATTTATTAAGATGCAATTGTCTTCCACAGTAAGACCATCTGTGTTGCAAATTACAAAAGCAAATACAGGATCTGCACCATTTATAGAAGGCTCATCCCCCATCTCAAAGATCCTTTTGCATGAACTTGCCTGAAGCATTATCACAGTAAAGAAAACATAGTAGCTGAGTTGTGGAGAAGGGAAGGTAGCAGCAACTCTAGTGATGGCCCAGGAGTGGATACCTATGACACACGGGAACACAAACACACATATACACAGACTCCAATGCCAGATCCCTCTAGATGCCTTGGGCTGTGATGAGCAACATAGGAAAAGAGCTCTGAAATCAGAGGACCTGGGTAGAAACCCAGCCAACACTGTAGTTCAGAGCCTTATCACCTCTCTCCAGGACTATTTCCATAACCTTTAAGTCTCCCTACCTAAAGTCTCTCTCCCATCCATCTGTCACACAACTGCTAAAGTAATTTTCTAAAGGAAATCACCCCCCTGGGCCAACCCCAACTGAATAAATTCTATTAGTTCCCTATTAACTTGAGGATAAAACCCTTTGTTTGGCACTTAAAGTTCTTCCAACCTAGTTGCTTCTTACCTTTTCAATCCTCTTAAACTCTTCATTAATTCTCTTCCTTGAATTCCAGCCTACCTGGAATGCTCCCATCTCCCTTCTCTGAACTATTCCATAGCTGTTCCTATGCCTGGAATATTCTTCCTCCTCACATCCAAATCTTCTGATTGCTGACTTTCTCCCAGGTTTGGTTCAAACACTGTCTTCTCCCAGAGGCCTTCATGGTACTCCTAGCTGCTAAAGCCTTTGCTTCTAAGGCTACCTTCCATCTATTCTGTATGTGTCCTATATGTACCTTTTATTTCTGTTTTCTTCCCCCACCAGAATATAAACTCTTTAAGGGAAATAACTGGTTTTTTTTTTTCTTTCCTTGTATGCTGGGTGTTTAGGACAGTGGAAACTTGTAATAATTGTTGAGGAATTGCTATATATGTACATATGTATGTATGTGCATGCAAATCACTTAACTTCCCTGGGTCTTAACTTTTTCATCTGTAAAATTAAGGTATTGGACAATATGGACTTTGAGCTTTGGAGCTATCATCTGTCTTCTATCCTCCCCTTAAGGATGACCAGTTCTGTAAGTAGGAAAATAATTTGCTAACTTATAATATCAACCAAATGCTTTTTTTGCCTTGTCTTTATATAGTGACTACAAGCAGCCCAGCTTGGAAGAGTCTGGTGCCCTTGACCACTCACAAAGCATAACTTCTATACTCCATTTGGTACATCTTAGGTAAGTTTAAGCAAGACAGTTAGGAAAGCCAGAGCCCCAGACTCTGGCTATATACATAGGCCAAGTTTGTTTGGGCAAATGGAGATAATTTGCTACCAAACTCATTTCCTGTGGTTTTGGGGAGGCCCCCACCCCAAATTTTTCTATGCAAACATAAAGTACTCACAGTAAGCCATTAACCAAAACAAAAAAAAAAAATTCTCTCTCCCTATCTAGTGAGTCTCATTTTGCCCCTAAAAATCTAGATTCATAGCACCATTTTGATGGGAAAGGTCACTGGAAGACAAGTTTTCACTCACTGAACCTGCACAAAATGAGTGATTCACCATAGTCATGAAAGCCAGGTTGTTCCATCTTTTCTTCCAAGGACTGGATCTGTGACCTCAGCATGATTCAAAAATCTCCTTTCTCAAGTGGGACTACAAAAAACTCTTCCCTCTTTTCTCCATTGTCTAGGGATATAGCTCTTATCACTTCACCACTGAATTCCAAATACTACAACTTCTTGGGCCATGTCATTGGGCCCTCCTCTCTGAATGCCATGTCATTTTGTCTCTTCCACCCTTAACTCTTTGTTCAATCCTACCATTTCTGGAACAAGGATATTGGGGATAAGGGAGGGCTTATGTTGATGTGTAGTTCTCCTTTTTAGTTGTTGTTTAGTCGTTTCTGAATCTTCATGATCCCATTTGGGGCTTTCTTGGCAAAGATACTAGAATGGTTTTCCATTTCCTTCTTTGGCAAACAGGGTTGAGTGACTTGCCCAAGGTCACATAACTAGTAAGTATCTGAGGTCAGATTTGAACTCAGATCTTCCTAACTCCAAGCCTAGCACTCTATTCAGTGTGCCAATTAGCTTCCCTAGGTCTCCTTTACTAAAGGACAAAAAGGTACTAACAGGTCTGTGAGTTCTGGCCAATGTTCTATTCTCTTTGTCTCTCTCTGGGAAATGATCAATTTTGATAGGTCTGTAAATTCCCCTTTTGTAGGCCTATGGCTCAAATCTTCAATAGTCTGACCAATTTAAATCATTTCAAAAGGTTAAGAACTACCATCCTGAAGGCCAAGGATATTTCCATACCTTCAAATGTGATTTATCAAAGTCCCAAATGAGATGTTGATGAGAATGTTCACACCTCTTAAGGAGATCTAATCAAAGACTTCAGTCCTTTAATCTCACCAAACTGACCAGGTTCTCATCAGCACTCTATAAGGTTTGTCTTATCTACTGCTGTGAAGTTTCCCAAAGTCATAGGTACAGAAAACATCAAAGAGCTTAGTCATGGTAAATTTGTATCATGAAATAAGTTATTGCTACACCCCTAGCAATAGTTTCTGTTCTTTTCTCCCAACAAATGCCATTCTCAATATGTATGGAATCTCCCTATGCAGCTAAAGAGTCCTATAGAAGTCCAGGGGTACCAGATACACAGGAGATAATTTGTCTTGAAGAGACACTGGGTAACAACAAGCATGTAATAATAAGAATGAACAAAAGATAGCTGTCAAGCCCAAATACATATGCTGGATTGCAAGAAATCACCAACCAACTAGTAGACTGGTAACTCAGAAGAACAGGCATTCTCCATCATGACTGTGTCAGAAGTCATAAAACATGAGTAGAGATCATGGGCTTTGACATAATAAACCTCTACTTTTTAAATGTCCCCCCCCCCTTCAAAAATTCCAACTCTGAAAGTTTTCAAAGTTAACTTTGCTCTATATAACCATATACTAAATCTCTGATAATTCCCACCATAACTACCTGCATACGTGCTCATGCTAATTTATCACCAAATGTGCCAGATATATCAGAAGGTGTCTTTTCATCATTGTTCTTTGGCTGATGCCTCCACTCAGAATTTCTCCTTGCAATCACAGAATAGTGTTTGTGTTTTTTTTTCATTAGTTGTTTGACTGTTTTGTTATAATAGCACTTTTTCCCTCCCCTGAAATCTTGATCTGTTCCCTCATACTGTTTCTTAAAAGTCTATCCCAGTGGAATATATACTCTGGAAAGTTCTGAAATACTGGTAAATATTTAAGGATGGGCATTTTGGCTCTTCCATATCCTACCAGGCTAAGTGAGAGCAAATTATCACCAAAATGGAATGGTAAGTCATCAGGAACATAAGCTTTAGAAAGATAAGGAATTTTAGATATAGTTAGTAAACAGCCTCATTTTTTTAAAGATGAAATTAATGACTGGAGAGACTAAGGCATTCTCCAAGGACACATGAGTGGTAAGCAACAGAGCCAGGATTATAACTCATACCTTCTGACTCCAAGTCTGCCCTAATTTGTTGGTACCTATCGTCAACTACTCAATTTTGATTAAAGCATAACCCTTATAGCATGATATCAGTAGTATGAGTGACTTAGATTATTTATCTATTTGTTAATCATGGGGGAAGAGGACCTTTGCCCTGAATCAGGGAGTTCAGAAAACCAATACTATTCTCCACTTATTAGCACAACTAATCTCACTGTATCAAAAATAGACCTTATTAAAACACACATAATTATGGGAAGTAACTTACAGTGACCCCAAATGTTATTGTTCCTCATTTCCTATTTTCAGGGTCTTAAGTTGAATGGCAAATGACTCCTTTCTGGAGGGAGCTCCACCCAAGTCCTCTAAAATCAACAAGGCTTTGATATACTACCCCACACCAAACCCAGTTCCTATCTCTCTTCACCCCTTCTAGGACTGGTCTAATATTCTCCTTAGTTGTTGCCCTTCTGGGTGTCAAGTTGCATTTTTATCAGCTTCCTGATGATACCTGGCTGATCTTTGAAGTGACTATCCCGCTGACAACTTCAATATGACTCACTCAATATCAAGATTTCCATGTGTAACAAACAGCAAGCACCTTAGCATGCCCAGAATGGCTGCTAGCACAGGTTATTTCTTTTCTAAAGGAAAGCAACTCAAAAAGGGGTTAATAATCTTACTTTACTCAAACAAATATATTATTTACTTAGTTCAGGCGGGAAAGTCAACAGCCTGAACTTCAGAGAAAATACAAACAGAAATTACAAGCAGACAAAAAATACATACAGAGGAAAATAACACAATTCAACAGACCAACAGACAGGGCTTCTAGCTGTCTGATCATTACATACATACATAGTTAGCTACCAGACTGAGAGGCACCAACATCTGGGTTTTCAAAGCCAGGGGGCTCAATGGCTACCCACACTCTCATCTGGCCAAATCACACAACTCTTCCCAAAGTGAGCCCCAAAGCAAAATCTCACCTCAGGGTGTGTGTGTGTGTGTGTGTGTGTGTGTGTGTGTGTGTGTGTGTACATATAGCCTTCTTCAGGGTCAGAGGACATCACAACTTTTATGACCCACTGCCTAATTACAAAGTAACAAGAAGTGTGACTTCCTGAAAAACAAGCCTGCCCTAAGCAAGCTTTTCTTGTTGGGCTCCAAGTGAGGCCCATTAAGGGGCATGGAGGATCTTTAAATTCCCTTACCATTACACCATGTTATCCTCACTAAATTGAGCCCTCATTCCAAAGCAAACTGAACACAGGGCTCAATATAGATGCTTTATCTCTCTGTGAAGATAACTTTTAAGATCACACAGCTAGTTAATCATAGAAAACCAACTAAAACCTAAATTCTCTGTTAGAAAGAAGATAACCATTGGTTGTTCCTAATAGTACAAAACCAGTTCATTAATAGTCATGTGATCCTGGACAAATCTCTTAATTTTCCTAATCCTTAATCTTCTCATCTATAAAATGAGGGTAATGATATGTGTAATATCCACCTTGGTGGCTTTTTATTCAGAAAGTACTTTTTAAATCTTAATATTGCTATATAAATGAGAACAAATACTAGAGAGCGAATTTGACCTATGTGAAAAGAACACAGGCTATGAGTCAAAAAATATGTGTTCTAACTAAAACTGAAACTGACTAGCTATTTTAACCTTGGAAAGTCACTTTTCTTTTCTTCTCTGAGTTTCAGTTTCCTCAAAATAATAATTGACTCTTAAATAGCACTTTAGGTAAAGAGATATAAATCTATATGCATACATAGGCCTATATCATTGATTAGTCACTCAACAAGCATTTATTAGATTCTTACTTTATATCAGGTACTATGCTAAGTGCTGGGAATACCAAACCAAAAAATAAAAATATCTACTCTCAAGAAATTTTAATTCTATCTTATTTCATTTGAGCCTCACAACAATCCTGTGAGAGGTAGGTGCTAGAGATATTTTTATCTCCATTTTTCAAAGAAGAAATTTGAAGCTCAGAGAGATACTATATGATCCAGTCAAACTGGCCTTCTTCCATCACCATCTCCCAAATCTGTGCTTTTTCTCTGGCTATCCTCTCATGCCTAGAAATACTTTCTCTCCTCACTTCTGCCTCCTAACTTTCCTAGCTTCCTTAAAGACTCAGTTCAAACTTCACATTCTGCTGGGGGTCTTTAAGAATTGCCCCACCTATCCCACCCCAAACTAACTGTGTGACCCTGAGTTAGTCACTTAATCTCTATTTCCTTCAGTTTCTTCATCTGTAAAATGGGGATGGTAATAGCACCTACCTCCCAGAGTTATAAGGATCAAATGAGATAATAATTGTAAGTACTTAGTCAGTATAGTGCCTGACACGTAGTAAGTACAACACACATGTTAGCAATTATTAACTATTAGCTATCATTTAGACATAAAGGGTGACATCATAAGCGAATTAACAGAGCATGAAAAAAAATTACCTGTCAGATCTATGGACAGAGGAAGAGTTTGTGACCAAACAAGACATAGAGGGGATCACAGAAAGCAAAATGGACAACCTTGATTGCAGAAAGTTAAAATGCTTTCCAACAAACAAAGGCAATGCAGCTAAAAATTAGAACAGAAGTAGGAAATTAAGGTGGGGCAGGAATCTTTACAAGTTTCTCTGATAAAGGGTTCATTTCTAATCTACATTAGGAACTGAGCCAAATTGTATAATAAAAGCCATTTCCCAATTAATAACTGGTCAAAGAATATGAGTAGGCAATTTTCAGAGGAAGAAATTCAAGCTATTAATGGCAATACAGGAAAAAAATGCCTAAATCATTAATAATGAGAGAAATGCAAAAAGAAACAATTTTGAGGTATCATTTCACATGCATCAGATTGGCATAGTTGACAAAAAAAGAAAAATGGCATGCTGCAGAGGATGTGGAAAAATAGGTTCTTTAATGGACTATTGCTAAAGCTGTGAACTGGTCAAATCATTCTGGAAAGCATTTTGGAACTCTGCCCAAAAAGCTATTAAATTATGCCTGCCCTTTGACCCAGCAATATCACTACTAGGTCTATATCCCAAAGACAAATAAAAAGATGAGACCCATACATACAAATATATATATATATATATATATATATATATATATATATATATATATATATATATATATATACATATCAGCTCTTTATGTAGTAGCAAAAAAGTGGAGACTGAGAAGATTCCCATCGACTGAGGAATGACTGAACAAATTGTAGCATATTATCATAAAGGAATACTAATGTATTATAAGAAATGGTGGGCAGAATGATTTCAGAAAAACCTGGGAAGACTTATGTGAACTAATGCAAAGCAAAGTAAGCAGAACCAAGGGGACATTGTATACAGAAACAGCAATATTATATGATGATCAACTGTGAATGATAACCTTTCTAGTCAATAAAATGATTCAAGACAATTCCAAAGGATTTATAATGAAAAATACTATCCACCTCCAGAAAGAAAACTGACAAAGTCTGGACGCAGATTGAAGCATATTTTTCCCACTTTCTTAATTTTTCTTAGCTTTTTAAAAAAGTGGTTAATATGGAAATATTTTTTTGCAAGGTTTCACACATAAAATTGATATCACATTTCTTGTCTTCTCATTGGGTGGGGGAGGAGTGGAAGAAAGAGAAATAATTCAGAATTCAAATGTTTTAAAATGAATGCCAAAAATAAATAACAAATTTGGAGGACAAAAAAGGTTGTTTCACAAAAAGTTTATTTCACAAAAAGATTATGAAGGAATACTATTGTGCTATAAGAAATTATAGGCAAAGATGGTTTGAAAAACCTGGGAAGATTTCTCTAAACTGATACAGAGTAAAGTAAGCAGAACCGGGAGATCAATTAATGCAATATCAACAAAATTGTAAGGATAATCAACACTGAAAGACTTAAGAACCATGATCAATAAGAATGACCAACTATAATTCCGTTATCTACCTCCATATAGAGAACTGTTGGACTCAGAGTACAGAATGAAACATACTTTCTCTTCCTTATTTTTTTCTTTCCTTCCTTCACTTCTTCCTCCCTTATTCCCTCCCTTTATTCCTTTCTTTTTTCCTTGTTTTTTTTTTTGACATGGCTAAAATGAATATGTTTTTTGCATAACTAAATATATTTATGATAGGCTTTGTTTTTCTTGCCTTCTCAATAGGTGGGAGGGGCAGGAAAATAATATGGAACTGGAAATAAAATCAAATTGAATTTTTAAAGGGTTCTTCCCTCCTCCATTGCTAGTACCTTCCCCCTGAAATGATCTTCTATTTGCACTATGTATATCTTGTATGGACAGTTATTTGCATATTGACTCCATTCTTAGAATGTGAACTCCTTGAAGTCAGGGATTATGATTTTGCTTTTCTTTGTATCTCCAGCATTTAACACAGAGTCTGAAACCCAGTAAGCACTTATAAGTGCTCGTTAACTGATTGACAAAATTTGTGAGTTTCAGAAGTAAGATTTGTTACTAGATCTTTCATGCCATGTTGTCTCTCAACCTATTAGGTGAGAGGTGAGGCTGGGTGATTTCTAAGGTCCCTCTTAGTTCAAAATGCTATGATCCTGCATGCACTGGAGTAGCCTGCATCAAATTTTATGCCATCCTCCATAAAGATGGTAAATAGCTGGTCAGCATCCATCTCTCTGCACTTCTGATGAAACTGAGCATCGGCAGCAGCTAACAGATTTACAATGAATGGAAGCATCCTGCTATAGGCTTCCTGGACCCCTGCTTATTATATAAATCTTTCATCATGAAGCACATTATCAGAGCATGCTCAGCACCAGAATGAGGGTAATCACCAAGTGGAGCCAGCCACAAATGTCATGTCTGGATTTTACATACTAAATAAATGAGAGGCTTAAAATAAAAAAAAAAAAATCTAATGCCAATTTTCATTTAAATTCATTGCCATCCCATTAGCAGCAGTATGTCTCAAATTGTATTGTCTGGCTCCCTGGGAATAGCCCTATGACAAAGTTGTGGCAAAGAGGTGGCTGCTTCTGAGGCCAGATGCTCCTCTGGGGTGGGCCTGCAGACAGCTCCACTCCCAGCAGGCAGTGGAGCTTGAGCTAGCTGCCTGGATGACAAGCAGAGGAAGCCCTTAGGAAAGTGCAAGTAGGAATTTGACTTTTGACTGCTCCCTGCAGGATGTGAGAAGCCTTTAAGAGGAGAACAGCAGGAGACCATTGGATGGTCTTTCTCCTTGACTCAACAAGAGAAGGAGGTTGCCTCAAACAGGGGTGCAAGAAATGGGAACACTTCTGAGTTAAGGTTTATAAGTGACTTGCCTATGTATAGAGTTAGGCAGGGAGGATTCAGAGGTTCTTCATGCTGCCCCCACTACCACCAAAAATAGATCCATTTTACAATCTGCATTTTGTTAGGTGTGTCTAAGCACCAGGACGTTTTGTCACAATTATGAATGAAAACATATCTATTTCAACGTCAAAAAAATCTTAGGAGTCTTCTGGTCCCAATCCCCTCATTTTGTTGTTGTTCAGTCATTTTAGTTGTGTCCGACTCTTTATGACACCATTTGAGGTTTTCTTGGCAAAGATACTGAAATGATCTGCCATATCCTTCTCTAGCTCATTTTACAGATAAGAAACTAAAACAAACAGGGATAGGTGACTTGCATAGGGTCACACAGCTAGTGTCTGAGGCTGCAATTGAATTCAGGGAGATGAGTCTTCCCGACTTCAGGCCCAGCACTCTATCCACTGAGCCACCTAGCTGCCCCCACCCTTCATTTTATATATGAAGAAACTGAGGTACAGAGAGGTCAAGTGACTTGTCCAAAGTCACGCAAGTAGTGAGTAGGAAAGTCAGAATTAAATTCAGATGTCCTGATTCATATTTCAGTCTCTTTCCACTATACCTTACCATCTCCCAAAAAATTCTGACCAGAAGGGAGAAGAAAATATTGAATAGGTTTTTGTCCATTTTCAAGACAAACATTTTTCATGTAAGACAAATAGCATAACCAATTACAGTACTTTGTAAATAGCAGATATTCTAGTATTCATTGGATTTAAATGAAATTAATTAGAGCAAATTAGTCTCTCTGGGTCTCAGTTTTCTCATCAGTAAAATTAGGTCAGACCAGTTAACCTGTTTCCCCTCTAACTCTAACTCTGTGTGCCTATAGAGGCAACTAGAATTGAAGACAAAAAGATGAGTTCAAAAACATCCTCAGACACTGATGTTACCCTGGGAAAGTCACTTAACTTTAGTCTCAATTTTCTTTACTATAGAGTAGCGATAATAGTAGCACCTACAGGGTTCTTGTGAGGATCAAATGAGATAATATTGTCAACTGCTTAGCACAATGCCTGATGTACAGTGGGCACTGTTGTTCTCGAGAACAAACCTTAAAATCTGAAAGAGTTTTATTTTTTAATAGACAGTGAATAATTTATTAGTGTATATAATATATAACATTGCTTTAATATTATATATAATATATAAATTATATATACAATACTATTTTAATATATTTATATTATCTATAAATTATATATAATTATGTAATACATGAAATATATATTTCCACAAAGCTTAATATATATATAATATATATTTCTATATACTTAAATATGAAAGGTTAGCTATTAATCTGTATTCCTAATGTAAAATGTCCATGTATTACACATTACTCAGGAACTTTACTTTCCAACCAAAGTGGCCTACTTGGAATTCTCTATGCTTTATATCACCTTTCCAAGATCACGCTTTTGCACTGGATGTCATTTCTCACCATATCTGAAATTGTCTCCATTTGGTCCTTCCATTCCTTGGAATCCCCCCTCTCCAATTCCTTTCAAGGCACAGCTCATATCATCTCCTACATGCCTTTCATTATTCCTCCAGTTGTCAATGCCCCTAAAAATTGCTTTGTAATTATTTTGTCTATGTTCTTGTATTTCCTTATCTTTGTATATATTGGTTCCTCCCAACAGAATGTAAATTCCTTGAGGGGAAGTATTATTTTGGTTTTTGTTTTTCTATCCTCGGAGGTTAGTGTAGCCATGTACTTACTTGATAGGGCCTTAATGCTTGGTTTTTATTTTTATTTTTTGTTTTTTATTTTCAATTTATTCATTCATTTTTAGTTTTCAGCATTCACTTTCATAAGCTTTTGAGTTTTCAATTTTCTCTCCCTCCGCAAGAAGATGTGCAATCTGATATAGGCTCTCTATATATTCATATTAAACATATTTTCACATTTGTCATGTTGTAAAGAAGTATTAGAACAAATGGAAGGAACCACAAGAAAGAAGAAACAAAACAAAAAAAAAGAACCACATATACATATTTAAGCAATTTTGCTGAGAGGGCTCCTTGAAAGCAAAGGTAAATTGAGATGGATATAAGTAATGTAAATATTCAAAACATAAGGGAACACAAAATGCAAGCTTGGGTGGACCCAAAGCTAGTCCTAGGTGTGGAAAACAAAAATGTTCTGGGTGGCTCCAGGATCTGAAGGAACCCAAAATACCTTATGGCTATCTCTAGTATTTCTGAAGAGTACTGGGGTCAGGCAACATTCTGGTGCACACAACCTTTAATCACACAAGGTTGGATTCAGACAGTATAATTATTTTTCTAAACAATAAAATAAATTATTTTTCCTACAATATTTGATAATAACTTGTTCCCTCTCCTCCGTCCCCATCCTGTGAGTTGAAATTGAATGAATTGGATTGAATCAGATATACAGAGGAATATGTTTTCTTGGGTCACAAGCTTGGTACATTAGCAACATAAATGTAGATTGGACCAGAAAATCCAAAGGAGTCTGACTTCCTTTCAAATCCTTCCACACAGTGATAACTTATAATGAGCCATCTGTGAAAATCAATGCAAAAATGTTGGCCATGAGTTATACAAAGAAATGCTGGTCCTAAGGGAAGAAGGAAAAGCATTAACTTGTGGTGATCAGCTGTGACACAGAAAAAGATGTGTTGGCTCTCCTGGACAAATAAAGAGCCCTGCAGAAGGCCAGGGTGTTTGATGTACTGGAGACAGTTTCTCTTGTGAAGAGATGCTAGGAGGGTCACACAGCAAACAAAGAAGAACAATAGCTAGACTTGTCAAATTCATGTATTGGATTCCACTGACTTATAAACAATCAGCCAAGTGGGAGTCAAAAGCTTGGAGGGATAGGCATTCAGTGAAAAGAGGAGCACTGCTTCTGGTATTCAGGGTTTGCCATCATGCCAAATGATTAAAATATGAATGAATGATGATAGCTGACATATATGTGCATGTGTGATACTTTAAATTTTTGCACAATACTTTCCATACTTTAACTCATTTGCATTGAAAATATGATATATCAATTACTTTGTAGTTTGCTTTTTAAGTCTTTGCAGATAGTATTTATAAGGCTCCTTGAAATGATCCTTAGTCTGAAAAATCTGCATTGGTCCCACCCATAATGAGGTGAAGAAGTCACTTTACCTCCCTGAAACTCAATTTCCTCCTCTGAAAAATGGAAATAAAAATACCTGGAGAGTTGTATTGTATTATATTATCTTTATCTTTGACTCAGCACTGCCTCAAGCAAGGAAACAGGAGCACTTAGATAGGAACTTTCTGAGTTGGAGGATGCAAAATACCTGCCTCAAAAGGTTATTCTGAAACTCAAATAAGACAGAATAGAAGATGCTCTTCATCACTCTTAACTACCCGCCTTTCCTTCTATTGTTACTATAAGAACAATAGCATTTGCCAGCATCAAGCATGTTCAGAGCCCTCCCGAGCCCCATGAAAACCAAACAAAGAAAGGACCAAAAGGTCCCGTCAAACACTCCCTCAATTATCTCCCTGTTCAATTTAGATGCAGTTTCATTTAACAAGTGCTTATAGTGTGATCCATTATTCATTCTGCACTGTGAAAGACAAATAAATTGTAGATTAATATTTTTATATCTCTTTTGAATTTTTTTTTTAATTATTAAGTATCTCCTATATGCCAGGGACTATGTTAAGAACTAGGAAAATAAATACAAAGTGAGACAAGCCCTGCCCTTAAAGAGCTTAAATTCTGAAGAGATCAAATGAAATATTTGCAAAGTCCTTAGCACTGTGTCTGGAACATAGTAAGTGTTTAATAAGTCTTGGTCCCTTCTTCTTTCTTAAAGAGGAAGACAATACTTCCCTGGTGGGCAGAGAAAGGAGTTTTGGTCTAGGCAGGAATCCCAGGAATGGCAAGTTGATTGATGTACATTTTCCAAAAGTAATGATAGTATTGATTTGATCACTGTGCTGAGAAAAAGAGGTGAAGAGGAGTAGGGGGAGGGAGAGTACACACAAGGTGGCAGATGGCAAGGTGGCCCTAGAGGATAGGATGTGAGGTATGATCTATGATCTTCTCTAGGGCCAGCTTGACATATTAGACTAGATGAATTTGTGCTCACTCACGCATCAATCAACACAGACCATCTCCAGACAGGGAACTCCAAAGCTGCTTCCCCAAGCACTGAGGTCATGGATTCTGGAGATCCTATCAGATAGATGCTATGCCATGTAAGGCAAAGCAGGGTAAACCACAGATGACTTTTCTCCTTATTGGTGGTCACTAATTTAAAAGACGATAGTTGTCACCCTAAGGAGAGAAGTCTTTTGTGGAATAGAACTATATCACTTGATTATGGTTTCAAGTCTTTATTCTCTTTATTCTAGTCAGAGAGGAAGGAGTAAGAGTTGTGTTTGAGTGAAAATTCTCCCTTCATCCCAACAGTATTGACCTAGAAGAAGGAGCGCTTGGAATATGAAGCCTGTTAAACACATTTTGCCTCAACAAAATAGTGTTTAGAGGGATGTCTTCGTTACTATCCCCACTGCCAATACCTTAGTACAACAGACATCTGGACTATGCCAATAATTTCCTATTAGGTCTTCATCTGTCCACTCTTTTCTCTCACCTAATTCATCCTTCAAAACAGTGACAGAATAATCTTTCATGTGTGTAGATATGGTCATGCCTTTCTGTTGCCTAATAAAGTCCAAATCACCTAACCTGAAATTCAAGGCTTTTCCAAACCTAGAATCACTCAGTGCTTCAAGTCTTATACACTACTGAGTCAGTTAATAAAAATTAAGCGTCTCCTATGTGGCAGGCACCATGCTAAGTGTTGGGGATACCAAAAAAGACAAAAGACCATTCCTGCCTTCATGGAGGTCACAGTCTAATTGGGGAGAAAACATGCAAATAACTATGTACAAACAACATATATACAGGATAAACTGGAGATAATCATTAGAGAGAAAGGACTAGAATTAAGGGGGATCATAAAGCCTTCTTTAGAGGGTAAAATTTTAGCTGGGATTTGAAGGAAGCCAAGAGGTAGAGATGAGGAGGGAGAGCATTCTAGGAATAGGGAACAGTCCGTGAAAATGCCTGAAGCTGGGAGATGGAAGATCTTGTTCAAGGAATAGCAAGGAGGTCAATGTCATTCAATCACAGAGTAAGTGAGGTATGTGTGAGGGAGAGTAATGAAGTGGTCTTGTTTGTCAGTTGTTCTCCAAGAGGACCATCACATCAGGGAGGTGATGCCAAGACATGCAAGTGAATTGCATTTAAGTGAGGGGGAGCTATGTAAAGTCACCAGCCTCACTTTCTCCACTGGAGCCATCTGGGTCCAGTGGCAAGATATAGATCAGGATGACTGGAGATGAGCCTGGATGCCGTGGAACACCTTGGTCTTTTTAAGCTAAGATCTTTACCAGGTCTCAGTTTGACTGAGGATAGGCAAGAAATGAGGCAGAGAATGGCCTCTTTTACCTAGTCAAGTGATCCAATGTCCCTGGATCACAGAGTAAGTGAGATATGTGTGAGGGAGAGTAATGAAGACTAAGAACCCTGGAAAGGTAGAGGGAAGGGTGGAAAAAGTTATGAAGGGTTTTGAATGCCAAAATTGCCCTTCTTAACTGCACTTCAGCCTTTCTTATCTCTGTGCCTTTTCGCTATTGTTTCCTATACTCCAAATGCCCATATCCATCCCCAGCTCTGCCTCTTGAATTCCTACTCATCTTTTAAAACCCCATTCAAATGTCATCCTCTCTACATAACTGGAAGTTATCTACCCCTCTCCTCTAACTTTGGGTAATACATAGCACCACTTGTATTTCTCTGATGTTCTTGTCATTTGTTATTTTGGTTTTTGGTTTGCTTATTTTAGCTTTTTACCAAGGGAAATATTTGCTGAAGAAATATATCAAGAACAGAAGTACAAAGTACAAAGCATCCCCCTTAACCCCAAGGGCTCCCTTCCCCATCTGCCACCATGTTGTTCCCTGAAGAGAATCCTCAAACTTAAAATGGCTGCCACAGAGCATCTGCCCCCACCAATTTTGCTTTCCAATGCATCAGACACTGGAAAAGTCACTCCCTTGTTGCCAGAGGTAGTATCTTGTCTGACACGAATCCACTGCTATGCTGGCTTGAGCAATTTACTCTTCAGGACTACACTGACTCACCAAGCTTAATTTTGGTATGGACAATAGTTCTAAGACCTCTACTAACTTATGCTTAAGGCAAGATTGCAGATGCCTCAGTAGGCTTAGCTCCTGAAAAACGCTGGTATGAACTAATTCCTAGCATTCTTGCAATTTACTTTTCCAATCATTCACCAAATTGCAAACAAAATTGCTCACAAAATTTTGGCTTCCCCTAAAAGCAGAACCAAACAGACATGACAGGGATAGAAACAACAACTGCACCATGTACTCAGAGCATCTTGGAGATTCAGATGGTAGGATAAAGGCTTATGACCTCTTCACCATCTAGAAGCATAAGCATTTCATCTTCCTCTTGTAGCCAACAAGGGAGAGATGAAGGTCAATCTGGTCATCTACTATTTTGTACTGTAGTTATGCATGATTATCATTTCCTCCTACTAGACTGTAAATTCCATGAGGACAGGAACTATGTCTTTTCTCAACTTTAGATCTCACACTACACCTACCACAGAACTCTATACACAGCAGGAAATTAATAAATGTATTTAATTGAATTAAACTGAACTGAATAATCACGAGTATTCATTGTTTTTCTGGTTTTGTTTTACGAGAAATATTTTAATAAATGTTTCCATGGAGATGTGGCTTCCTAAATTCCTTCACAAGATGTTCTCCCACCTGGAAGTTCACTTAAATGGCAAACACCAAATTATATCTTTTCAATGTTATGACAAGCCTTTGAGCACATAGACATTCCTATGATGGAGATGGAATGGAAATGAATACTGAAAGCACATGCTTGTTCATTCAGATGTCTGTTATACTGTATTGCCCCTAAGAATTCTTTGGTTGGGCCAATATTTATCTACAAGTTGGGTTTAAGACACATCATGAGGATCCCTTCACATTCAACAGACCTTGCAAATACTGTAACAAGAGAGACCTATCTCTCTGAAGTGGGTCACAGCATCTCTGTTAGTAGATGTCTGAAAAAAAAAAAAGCTAGTTTTCATTTAGAAATGCAAACTGTACAGCTCTGTAAGTAATTAATCGGGGAACATAAGTTGTATTTGAACTAGAACGGAACCTTTGATTATACTTAATGTCTGGTGGATGATTAATGTATGAAGCATTTCGCTGTTTACTAAACAAGGGATTTGTCTTTTCTTTACCATTGAAAAAAATCTTGTTTAAAACACTTAGTTTCAGAGATGTGATCATTTCTTTGGCACTTACTGGGCTGTTAAATTAAATTCATACCATCCCTCCATGTTTTTGAGCCTACCCAAGAAGTATGAAAATGGGAACTGATGAGCAAGGTCTGAACATGTTTCCATATCCACTGTTAATGTTTATTAATGCAGCCTGGTGCTGCAGAAAAATCCACTCCTTAGAACAAGTTAAATCATGAACAATACACTTTGCTACTTGGGCATCTTGAAATGAATATATTTCCTGACTTGGAAAGTTATGAGTCCAATCACAAACCTTATTGATGTCATTATTCAGAAGGGTCAGGAATTATATAAGATAACCCAAATGTGTCCAAACTTCAGTAACTGTCAACTTAAGATATCAAGAGGAAAGGCTGATCACATTGGCTACCCTTCAGGGTAGTTGGACTGGACCATGAGAATATTTGACCTTTCCAACTTTCCTTTTGCTCTATTGACCCTGAAATGTATCAACTTTCAACTTTCTGATCTATTGTTGTATTTATGCATCAAGGAGGAAGTGGAGTTTATGGATAAAACTAGGAATTTGAAGCATTACCAAAAGAAAGGGGAACTAAAATAAGGACACTGACATTCTTTGTTGCCATGATCACTAGAGTGGACAAGTGATGGAAAGAGCATCTAATACTGGCGTTTGTCACACAATAGTTAAATGTCAATGGACTATTGACTGACTGTGTGATTGACCTTTCTCTCATGCAAGGTAAGCCAGTTTTTCTAAAAAGGTATTGAGTGAGATACTCTTCTAGACTTAGTTGGTTTGGGGGAATAAGATCTCAGACTAGCCATGTCACTTTCTCACTGCCAAAATACATAACAGTCATGAAAAGCTAGAAGAGCTTTCAGGTGCTTTGCAGGTAAATCACAATGGGAATGATTTGCTCATTTAAATCAGCTCAAGGGTTCCTAATGCGTATTCTTGTTAAATAGGCTTCTTCTGCTATGGCTTAGTAAATCTCCTTTTGTTAACTGTTGAATAGTCTATAGGTGTCTCATTTTATTCCAATATGGAACTTAAACTATCAGGAAACTGACCTGAGATAGGCCCAGTCCAGAACAGGCTGATATATCAGGACTTTGAATACCCAGGTCAAGGACTGATTTAACTCCAGACATAAACATTTAATGCCTGATTCTCTCCAATTGACCTTCTCCTCTCTCCAAATGAAAACTAGAAAATGTAACCTGAAGTTACATTAAATACAAACGTAACCAGTATTCATGTTTGGGGGATCATAGTCATAGATACCTAGTTCCTTTCTGGGAAGGGGCCTCAGAAGTCATGGAAGCCACTCCTCTCATTCTACACATGAGAAAACTGGGACACTGTCTGAAGTGGTGTTTAAACCCAGTTCTTCTGGATTCCAGGTCAAATATTCTAACTACTACTCCTTACTGGGGACAAAGGAAAATAAAACAAAATTTTAAGTGAAGATACAAAAAGATTTCTTTTGCTTAGAGAGTTGCCCTGGAATAGCCTCACTGTTCTTCTTCTTTAGTCATTCAGTCACGTCCAACTCTTCATGACCCTATGGACCATAGCACACCAGACCTTTCTATCTTCCACTCTCTCCAATCTGTCCAAGCTCATGTTCGTTGCTTCCACAACACTATCTAGTCATCTCATCCTCTGCCATCCCCTTTTCCTTTTGCCTTCAATTTTTCTCAACTTCAGGGTCTTTTCCAAAGAGTCCTGTCTTCTCATTAGGTGGCCCTAGTATTTAAGTTTCAGTTTCAGTATTTGACCTTCCAACAAATAGCCTGAATTAATTTCCTTAAGTATAGAATAATTTGATCTCCTTACTATCCAAGTGTCTCTCAAAAGTCTCCTCCAACAGTACAATTCAAAGGCATAAATATGGCACAAAGCTTTCCTTATGGTCCCACTCTCACAACCATACATTGCTACTGGAAAAACCATAGCTCTGACTATATGGATATTTGTCAGCAAAGTGATGTCTCTGCTTTTTAGTATGCTGTCCAGATTTGCCATAGCTTTCCTTTCAAGGAGTAAGAGTCTTTTAATTTCATTGTTGCAGTTGTTCTCTGCAGTGATCTTTGAGCCCAAGAATATAAATCCTCACACTGTTCCCATTTCTTCTTCCTCTTTTTTCCAGGAATTGGTGGGACCAGTTGCCAGGATCTTGGTTTTTGTTGTTGTTGTTCTGTTAAGCTTCAAGCCAGCTTTCACACTCTCCTCTTTTATCCTCATCAAGAGACTTCTTAACTCTTCTTCACTTTCTTCCATCAGAGTGATATCATCTGCATATCTGAGATTGTTGATATTTCTCCCAGCAAGCTTAATTACAGCTTTTGATTCATCCATCCTGGCATTTCATATGATATATTCTACACAAAAGTTAAATAAATAAGGTGACAATATATAGTTTTGTTGTGCACTCCTTTTCCAATCTTAAACCAATCAGTTGTTCTGTGTTCAGTTTTATCTGTTGCTTCTTAGCCCACATACAGGTTCCATAGGAAGCAAATAAGATGATCTAGTACCCCCATCTCTTTGAGGACTATTCACATTTTGTTCTGATCCAAACGGTCAAAGAATTTAGTGTAGTCATTGAAGCAAAAGTAGATGTCATTGTTGTTGTTTTCTGAAACTCCCTTGCTTTCTCCATAATCGAGCAACTGTTGGCAATTTGGTCTCTGGTTCGTCTGCCTCTTCGAAAACCAGTCTGCTCCTCTGGTTCACATATTGCTGAAGCCTAACTTGCGGAATCTTAAACATGACCTTGCTGGTATATGAAATGAGTGTAAATATTCTGTAATTTGAACATTCTTTAGCATTGCCATTTTTAAGAATGGGGACATAAACCGATCTTTTCCAATCCAGAGGCCACTATTGAGTTTTCCAAATTTGTTGGCATATTGAGTTCAGCACTTTAATGGCATCATCTTTTAGGATTTTAAATAGCTCAGCTGGAATTCCAACATCTACACTAGCCTTATTGTTAGCAATTGCCTCCTAAGGCCAGCCTGACTTCATTCTCCAAGATTATTGGCTCTAGATCAGTAATCACATCATCATATTTATCAGTGATGTTAATATCTTCCTTCTATGGTTCCTCTATATATTCTTCCCACCTCCTTTTAATCTCTTCTGCCTCTGTTTGGTCCCTACTACTTTTGTCTTATTAACCATGATTAAATGCTAGCTTGGGTTAGTCCTGGCATAAGAAGATTTGTATTCAAATCCACCCTGCTTCTTACTAATTGTGTGTTCATTAGAATGCACCTTTATTTCTGTTAGGATCCTTATCAGACTTGTCCCTTTAAGAACATTATCCTATAGTAACATTTTTGTGTATCATAGAAATAAAATATTTTAATAAGAATTTTTAATATCTAGAAGTTTTGCCTAACTGGAAATCATATGCAGGTCATATCTATCATACCAATATGGAATATGGAAAAGGCCTTTTTAAATGTAAATGAGTTTCATCTAGCTTAGAGAAAATCATCCAAAGAAGAACTTTATTTACAAATTAAAATGAAAGCTCAGGTTGGCCATTTGGTAAGTATATAAAATTCAGTTACTAATCCTTGGAAAGCATAGGCAAGTAGGCCTCCTAGGATGATTGTTATTCAATGATTTCCCCCAAATCTTACCAACTTCACCTTGGATTTTAAACCAATTTATCAGATAAAGGGCTTCCATTGGGTGGGAGGATGGTAGTATTAGGGAATGTGAATATGTATCCTCTGACAGGTTGCCCCAAACCCTGGCCTTGGATTGACCTGTTTCTGTAAGGGAGATTACAATCTAAAATCATATAATAATGATGCTGATGACAATAATTATTTTATTATTATTATTAAGAGCTGGCATTTTATATAACGCTTTAAGGTTTGCAAATTGCTTAACAACTATTTCACTTTATCCTTGGAGGTGATATTATTGCCCCCATTTTACAGAAGAAGAAATCAGTCTATTTTCTTTTTTCCCTACCTAGAGTTGCCTCTGGGTAACCTCCAAAAATAGTTCCTATATAGCACTGTATAGTTGCTATATACTGTTTATTTCCCTCTCTCGTGTGTGCCACCTTTCCCCAAAGGTCCTATACAGTCCCACAGACTCATAGCACCACCCTGTGGTCAGGACCCCCAACAGAAAGGAAACGAATTTGGGATTGCTAGAGAGGCAATTCTTATGAGCCCCACTTCCACGCAGAGACTCCTAAAGGTTATGGTACTACCCTGAACTCCTTTCTAATCAGATCTGCATGTATTGTATCTGAATGACTCATAGTAATACCAGGTCTTTTGTTTTTCTTTGCCTCGGCTTTAGTTTTTTGCTACTTCACTAGCTCCTGGGACCATATGTGATGGTCTCTTCCCTCAGAGAGACTGGCACTGCCCAAGAATTCCTAACTTCTCTTTTTAGAAAGCTGGGTCCTAGAGCTCCCAAACTTGTGATTGCTAGAAAAGCAATGACAAGGCAGAGTTCTTCCTAGAAACTCTGCCTTGTATCACTAGAAGGCTGGATTATAGGATTGTGTTACCAAGGAAATAACCCCTTTTCTATCAGGAGATTGATTTTTCTGGAACTCTCACCACTAGGACCACATGGTTCTTCTTATAACAACTATCATTTTCCAAGCTGAGAAATTATACCACTCCCTCTCCAAGGCTGGGTCAGGTACTGGGCACCCAAGAGCTCTCCTCTGAGGACAAATGGACTATGGTACTTACAACTTCTATGTGTCTCTGTCCCAAGCCAACTATCAATAATTCCTGGGAGGGAATCCTGAACTATGTAGGGATCCATGCACGCTATTAGTTCTCCTACTCACTAGAAAAATCACAGACAAGATATGGCACAGAACAAAGGGTTAACTCTGACTACAACAGCCTGAGCCAAGTAGTTCACCCCTAATTACTGAGGCTTAGCTTCCATCTGTCACCAAGGCTCACATGAATACTTTCTATAGGAAAATACAATTAAAAGTATCAAATAAAGCCTACCACCCTCAAAAGTCATCAAGTTGTGATCAGGTAACTCTCCAGACCAATCCTCTAGACTACCTTTGGGCAGATCATAATACCTCCGTGTTCTCAATTTCCTCATCTGTAGAATGAGTCATTTGAATTAAATGGTCTATAAATTCTCTTTCAGTTCCAGAAATGTGAAATTCAATTCTAAGACATTTTTCATTTGGAATTTATATCAAAGATATGCTTTAACATGGTGCAGGATGTTGGGGAATTCTGTCTTTCAGATATTATCTGAAATCAAAGTGTCAAAAGTTATACCCAGGAAAGGAAATGGTAAAAATCAACCATAGTGGCCCTGTGTCCTAATTCCAATTCTGCTACCTTTATCACATCTCCCTCTACTCCATCCCAAAATTTTGAGATGGCCATGATATTTTTCTTCATTCCCTAACCAGACAGCTGTACAGTGTTGCCATTCACTGTTAAACATCTGCTATATTCCTTCTTAGAAAAGGGGAAAAAATCTTAAGGATGAGGTTATTCACATATTTCTGATTATTTTTTCATATCATGTACATTCCAGATATAACAATGTCATGGCTTTTGAAACTGCAAAATTACAGGGTACCTAATGCATACATCTCAAGCTCTCCAGGTCAACTCTGTAAACATCCTTACCTGTTATTGATAATCTCCACATCTTTTGAAATAGTTCAACAGATTCTTGTTGGAAAATCCTCCCCAGACTCCTGAAAATAACTCCAATCTAACTTAGTAAATCCTATCCCCTCTCCTTCAAGCAGATAAGAAAACTGCATTGCATCAGGATGATGAAAAGTAGCCTGTTTTAATCCTCACTTTTTTCCTCCTCCTACATTCCCATAGTAGCTCTGCTATCTTCTGATCTCTGCTTCACAACTGTAGAGTGGGGAAGAAAAAGAGAGGGCCAGAAGAGTATCAAATCTCTGTATGCCTGTGTGTGTGAGCCTGTATGGCTGTATAGGCATGTGAAGGAGATAGATGGAAACAAGACTGAATATTACATTATATAGGGGATTGAATGGATTAGAAGGCTCTTAAGAAGAGAACTAATTAGAGTATTTAGGGAGTCTCTGGTGGGCACCAGAGGTTCAGACACCTAGATTATTAGAGGTTAGCTAAAAGGAAGTCAATTTCTTTCCCTACTTCTACAATGTATATGCCCCATTACAAATGATGCAAATACAAAAGTGAGTTACTGATTTCTTGCATTTCCCTTATATTGACCTCTTGTTTTGGGACAATTAAGATCAGTTTTACACATGGCTGTGAAACTGGTAACAGAAATTATCTCACTTTTCCTTCTGTTTTTCTGCAACATTGAAGATTTTTCCAAATTTTAAAAAGAATGCTTTTCTGTTTTATGTTGTAAACTTTGGGTAATCATTTGGTGGATTGTAAAAAGTCATCACACTATAGCATCCCCAAAGAATGAAGTAAGTCAAAGCTTCTTCAGAGGTTATGGGGTTGCCAGAAACCATTGGAGAAAATCCACCAAAGCTTTGCTCTCTTAATTCTTTTTATTTTTTTTATTTCTTGGTCTTTGACCGTGATTTCGTTAGCATAGGAAACTTCCAAGGAAGAAATTCCCTCTATCAATACAGGGCTCTCAGTCAGTCAATAGGAATTTATTAAGTGCTAACGATGCGCCAGGCACTGTGCTAAGCAATGGAGATAGAGAGATAAAAATACAGGGGGCTCATATTCTAATGAGGAAAACTGTCTAGGCAGATGAGTTAAACCACGTTGAAGGTCCTCAAATCTGTCAGTGAGTTAGGGGGATGGATTCCCCAAGCATATGAAGACTTTCTCTAGCCAAATGAGTGAATGAGAATTGCCAATGGCCAGGAAAATGGCTGAAGCAGGAGCCGTGGAGTGATTAGATCTTGGCCAGATAATGAAGGCACCAAGGTCATCTACTGTATCCCAGGCTGTCACCAGTTGTCTTGATTTTTTTCTTGCTGTGGACTCAGGTGAGTCAGGAAGAGAGAGTGAAACTGACAAATTTGTACAACTCTATCTCACTTAAATCCAATTCACAAGCAAGTCAAGATGTCACCACGGTGTCATTGGTCTTCTTTAAAAATGAAGGATAAGTAACAGACAACACGCAAACAGCTATGTACAAACAAGATCTATACAGAGAAATTAGAAGTAGGGGGACTGGGAGAGCCTTCTTACAGAAGGATTTTAGCTTGTACTTGAGAGTCAGGGAAGCTAAAAGGTGGGGATGAGGAGTGGAAGCACTCTAGTCATGTATAACTGTCAGCAAAAATGCATATAGTTGAAAGATGGAGGGTCTTATGCGAGGAAAAGTAAGAAAGTAAGTGTCACTGGACCATAGAGCACATATACAAGAGTGAAGTAAAAGAAGACTGGAAAGGTAGAGAGGGATTAGGTTGTGAAGGACACTTGCTCTGGGTCTTGGAGAGTTACCTAGGGAACTGAAAGATTCAGTAATTTCCAAGGATCATAAAGCTAGTGTGTACTGGAATGAGAATTGGAACCCATGCCATACTGCCTCTCATTTCATCAAGTTGTGTGTGTGTGTGTGTGTGTGTGTAGGTTTGGGGGAGAAGGGTGCAGGTAGTTGGTAGTTGGTAGTTCTACATGTGCAGTTCAGCCTAAAAAGGTATTACTCAGATGACTAACTCCTGGATGCACAACTCATCTAGCGAATTAAAAGTATGACCACTGTGGCCACTGCAGGGCAATAAAAGACTCCTCTAACATTAAAAACCAAATTTTGTGATAACTGAAAGGTGATTACTAACAGAAAGAAATTCCTATTTCCCTTCCTTTATAACTCTTTCAAAGCCAAGACAAGGCTTTATTTATAATCACTGTTTTTGATTGGCTGAAAAGATAAGTGGTCCATCTACGGGAATGCCTGGCCAGGAATTATGACCTGGTATATGACTATTAACCAAAACAATCAATGTTATTAAAATATAGCTGAATATGGATAATATCCACTTTATTTTTTTCTTTTAATCAGGTAAAACAGTAGCTTGTCCTTGAAATCACTGTACTGAAATTCACCCTGGTCTACTTTTGGTGGTTGAACTACCATTGGATTGAGGACTCCAGGGTGTGAAACAAATGAATGGGATTCATTTTCCCTATGGGTTCTTCCTCCCCACAGTGGTGCCCACTGTCTTTTCTCTTATTTTGTTGTAATAATAGAGCTGCAAGCAGAAGCAATAAGAAGTTGCCCTGATATTAAGGGAATAGAGACTGTGAGATCTGATAACAAATTAGCATTATATGCTGATGATATCCTGTTATGTGTCTCTTCTCCTGTAACCTCAATATTGGATTTAATTACATAGATTGGGCTTTTTAGTCTTGTCTCAGGATATAAAATTAATTTCCATAAATCTCATGCTTTCCCCATTGTACTGTGTGCAGAGGTTAGCAAACAGCCCTCCTTTTCCCAGGCCATTCAAATGGCATTCACCAAAGGAAAAAAAAAAAAAGCCACACTTAGGCATACATATTATCCCAAAAATGACAGACTTCAACAAAACTAATTTCCCCATCCCCTTATCAGAAGTCTCTACTGAAGCAGCCACATGGAAACCACTATTTATAAACAGTATGGGGGCAAATAAATGCCATGAAATAAAATTTGCTGCCTTAGGTATTTTGGTACTCCAATTCCCAAAGCTTTTTCTTTTCCAAAAATTAAATAATTAGTCATTTGCTTTAGCTTTGGAAAGTGAACCAAAGAAAAGGACAAAAGCGTACATAGTGGGACACTAAGGGACTGCATTACCCTACTCTAACAGAAAGCTTATTAAGTGTCCTATCTAGTGGGCTGGGAGACTCAGCCCATCATATTATCACTGTAGATAAGGAAATCTGACAATACACACTTCAGTCCCAGACCTGAAAGCGGATGCCCATGGTTATTTCTCCTTGGGATTCTCCCAAGTAATGCTTGACACATGTCAAAGAGGGCCTAGGAATATCAGCCTAATTTTCAGTTGTGAATAAAAGCTAGATTTGAAGTCGGGTCTCTGAAGACCAAAGGCAATGACATGACCTAACATATCAGAAATGAATTTAGAGTTCAGGAAAGAAAATGTTGCAAGTTCAGTGGTACAGAATAAATTAGTTACCATTGAAAGTGCTTAAAACTTTCTAGGAAATTTAACTAAGTTTATATGCTTGTGTGTTTTTTTCTTTATTTAAAGTAATTATCACCCTCTAGGGAAGGCATATTAAAGATTTTTGCTTAGGGCAGTGGAAGACTGGTGAAAGAAAAGATGTTTTCATGTTCATTCTCTGGTAGTTTTCTTTTCTTTTTTTTGTTTCTTCTAGAAATAAAATAGCATCATCATAGAATTAAAGTTGGAAGGAACCTACAAGGTCATCTCCTCCAACACTTTCATTTTACAGATGAGTAAAGAGGGCCCAGAGACCTTAGTCTCTCCCCAAAAAACAAAAGACAGCTAATAATAAAGTGATACATTTTCTAGGTTATTTGAGAAGTCGTATGATTGTGAAGGAAAATCATTGAAAACTAAGAATCTAGTCACTGAACTCAGGAGCTAATTGTATTTCACTAACTATCCACCAACTAGTGTTGAGTAAATCACTTAAACCCTTTCCTCATCTTTACAATAAAAGGCAAAGTACTAGATGGATAGACTTTAGAGTTGGATGCTAGTCCAAACTCTTGTCTACCCTCTATCCAAAAATCATTTATACTTTCCACAAAACCCCCAACAAGGCATCCTATTTTTTGAATTCTAGTTAGAGAGAACTCACTGTTCTCTGAGATAATGAATTATATATTTGGTCAGTTTTGTTAAACAATTTTTCTTATGATAAGTCAAAAGCCTACCTCTCTGAAACTACTGGTTCTTCCCGGAGCTACAGCAAAGGGAGAAGGGACTTGCCCTGAGTCACAAAGTAAGTGGCAAAGTCACTACGAGGACCCATGTGTCCTAGCTTTCAGCCCCTGCTAAGGGCTCTTTGCATGACACCACAGTGGCTGTAGTAGGTCTTGTAGTTTCTTGAACTGAATGGAACCTGACTCCCTGGGAGAATTGGGTCTTCAGGAGGAGGAGATGTTTTTTCTTCATGCTGTTGTACTTTCTTCTCCTGTTCCTGCCAGATGTTCATTTAGCCCCTCAAAATATGAAGATGCCCCAATCCTATTCAATGACTATTTACTGAGTGCCTACTACACTATGCTTACCTTGAGGGTTTTCTCCTCCCAGATTGATTTTTTTTTTCATTTCTTAGCTAGCCTTGATCACCGAATGGGCATTGCCTCAGTTGAACTGAGACCTGGGAAAGATCTTTGTTTAAAAAGGCCCAGGTCTCCCACTGCATCTGAGACCATTTTCAATAGTCCTGCTCTCTATCTTGCCACCAGACCCAGATGGCTCAAGTGGTGAGAGTGAAACTGACTTTACACAACCCTGCCTCAGTTACATCCAATTCACTTGCAAATCACTGCATCACTTCCCTGATGTCATGGTCTTCCTTGAGAAAGAAGGACAAACAAGAACAGTTCTCCCCTCCAGGGCAAAGCAGAACAGAGAAGCAACATGGCACAGTGGATGAGTGTAGAATCCAGAGTCAGAGGATCTGGGTAGAAAACCCATCTCAGCTACATGATACCTGTGTGATCTTGGGTCAATAAGTCTCAACCTCTCTGGGTATCAGATTCTTCAACTGTAAAATGATGGAGTCAATCTCAGCCACTGAGGTCTCATCCAGCTATGGATTTATGATCCTATGATTCTGTAAGTCTTCTGTGTGACTGATAACCCATTTCAATTCAACCTTGACAGCCTTTCAAGTATTTGAAAAAAAAAAAAAACTATCATGCCTGCCCCTTCTCCCTCTCTTTAAGATAAAACTCAGAATCTCGAGGTTGGACGTCTCCTCAGAGGTCTTCTAGGCCAACCCATTCATGCCCTGCTACGACATACTAACAAGCTGTCATCCCAGCTTCCTTTGAAGAAACCCCATAAGAGACAACCCTCTCCACTTTTAGATGCTCTAACTCAGCATTTCTCAAAAGCTGGGCCACAACATACTAGTCTGCTGTAGGTTTTGCTAAGTGTGCTGTGAAATCTTTGATCTTGGCTATTTTTCACTGCCTGATCTTCTGGGCTTAAGGTTGGGAAGCTTACAATAGCAGCCCTGTGCTCAGACATGCAAAGCCACCTCCTCCCCTTCAAGTCCTAGAGAAATAGAGAGAGAAGAAAGCAAGACTGTGGAAAAGCCCTGGAGGGCAGGGGAAGCTGAGGCAGAAGAATCCCAAGGCCAAGTAATGGATCTAGAAGCCTGACTACTGGGAAACTCTTCTTTGCTGCAGACTTAAGCTTTGTGGATTGTGATTGCAAAGCAAAGAATACTGGGCCATGAGCAAAAAGAATCAAGAGAACTACCACTCTCACAAAGCTATTCCTATTTTAAATCCTCCTCTTAGCAATTTCTGCCCATTGTGCCTAGTTCTGCTCTTAACAGCCCTTTAATTCTTTGAAGACCGTGTGGCACAATGGATAGAGCACTGGCATCAGAATTAGGAAAGCTTGGATTTGAATGTAATCTGAAACATATAAATTGTGTAATTTGCACAAGTTATTTCACTTCTCTGGACCCCTGATTTCCTATCTGTAAAATGACTGTTCCAGGTAGAATGATTGCAGAGGACCCAGGATGACTCACGTTGTCCTTCCTCCTCACCTCTAACTGACAAGAGGTGGACTCAGAGTGAAAACTGAGACATGGCCAGAGCTGGAATTTATTTTACTTAGCCATGCATATTTATTACAAAGATTTTCTTTTTTTTTTTTTCCTGAAGACAGAGGGAGAAAAGAAAGGAAAGGAAAGAAGTTTTTGTTCATTCAAAAAAAATGTTTTTTAATGAGGGGGTAATACTCAGTGACCTCTGAAGTCCCCTTCAGCTATAAATCTGTGACCCTTTGATCTCACTAAATTTTCCCTTATCTAATTAAACATTTTCATTTCTGTCATTTGATACTAAGAAGGCATAGACTGTAGTCCTCTCACTATTATGGTTAGCCTCCTCTGGATCTTGCTAAATAGTTAATATTTTTGCTAAAATTTAGCACCCATAATTGAACACAATAGTTGAGATGTGAACTGATCATGGGAAACATAGGAAGACTATCACCTCCATCAGTTTAGATACAGTATGTGAATGAAGTGTAATGGAAGCGTGACGTGTGCCAAGATCACCTATAATGGGAGCAACCACATGGTATATTACATGTCCACATATGCGTCAGTCCTCCTCTGTAGGTCCCTGGCATCTCCCAGGTGGGTTCCTCCACCTGAGGTGATTTGGACATGAGTCCAACTTTCATTGCACAAGTATTAGATTACATCCCCTTTTTAAAAATATCATGTTGACCAATAAATTCTGACCTTGCAGTCTCTGAAAAAACATCTATATATCTTTCACATGTGTAGCCACACTTCCATTTTTTATGTAGGACTTTATATTTTTTTCTGTATTATTTCTTTTTTTTTTTTATCAGCCCATTGTTCCAAACTATAGAGGGTTTTATTGAATCCTACCTCTGTTATCTTATGTGTTATCTATTCCTCCCACTATGTTGGATGGATCTTCTACAGAGAATTTATGGAAGGTCAAGGGCAAAAGCATTGCAGTCTATACCATGGGAGAAAATGCCCACGTTGATGAAACTAAGAATATATCAAAGTATTACATTAAAATATTCCCTCACTGACTCTTCTGTAATCATGGGACTAAAAGATTCCTCAATGTCCTCCCACTCTAAAATTCTATCATATTTTTAAAATAAAAACTTTGCTTTAGTACAACATGAATGTCCTCAAAGGATGATTTCCCTACAGCACCAGAGATTGAGGAAACAGGTGGTCCTTACAAGGCATTCATGGTAAAAATTGAAATGTCATAGAAATATTGATGTTTCACCTCTATGCTTTTCTTACCATTTATTTTCTTTCAAATGGTACTAATTCAGTATTAAGTTTGCATCTACAAACAAAAAGAAATGCAAAAGTTTATACACATAAAGAAAAATCCAATCTGTCAACATCACATGGATATGACATTTTTTATTTCCCACTACCTGGATGGGAAATGAACATGCATTTTGGGTGAACTGACATTTTGGAGAACTGCATTTTTTACATTTACAACCTTGGTCACGTTTAAAATTTTCATTTCAGCTATTACATGAATAAGCCTTGCAGATATATTCAAAACAAGACCTATAAAAATCTTTACCAAGCAGCAAAACACTCTCTTTCCCACTTTTCCCTTTTATCCCAGTGGTTGCAATGTTACATCTGTGGGTTGGGGGGAGGGAAGACTAAATAAGAAGAAAATAAGAGCTCCTGAGGAAATATTTCACAATTTAATTCAAGTTTTTATTTAACGTAACCTGTCTCCTTTAAATCCCTGCCTCATGCTTAAAAAACCTGGGCTTATGTTTATTCTTTATAGCTGACCTAATTGCAATAGGGACTTTATCTTTTATTTCATTGGCATAAGAAATTCCCAGGTTAGAAGTCTCCTTCTAATAATGCAAATTGGAAACTTGCTTGCAATTTATAGTTTTAAATAGTTGTCCGGTACACTGAGGAGTTAAATGACTTGCCCAGAGTCCCAGAGCCAGCATTGCCAAAGGCAGGACCACCCTGATCTTCCTGCTCGCTATTCATTATCCTAAACTGCTTCTCATTCCTCAATTGGAAGGATGGTTTGAAGATTCAACTCATAGGAAAAATTATTCTTGAGTTCCTGGAGGAAACTGTTGGCAGTCAATGGTATAGCTGGATCATATGGTATAAGGGAAAGGATAGAATATAAAGAGCTGGAAGGTAGGAAGAACCAGCAAATGAGATTGAGGGGTGGCCAAACAGGATAAGAACCAGAAGAGAAGAGTCACAATAGTGATCAAAAGGGATTAGGAATAAGAAAAGGCAATTAGATTTGGAAATAAAGAGATCATTAGTAACTGGAGAAAGCAGCTCAAGCTGAACAATGAATTTAGAAGGTAGAATATGGAGGATTTAGAAGAGAGGGAGAAGTAGAGAAACCTATAGTAAAGAGAAGTAGCAAGACGGCTATAGTGTAGGGATGGTAGGATCGAGTAAGGGATTTTGAGGATCTTTGAAGGCAGTAGAGAAGCCAATAGATAGCAAGAGACTGAAAAGTAGAGATGGAGTGGGTTTGATGGTTTTGGCAATCTGATGGAAAAGACAAGAGAGGATGGGATCAAGGGTGCATATAGAAGGCTTAAACTTGAAAAAGAGAAGCTCCCTCTTCAAGTGAGATGCAAGTGAAGGAGGAGATAGTGCAAAGAGATATCTGACTGATGTGACATGAGGCAGACAGAAGAAGAGGGAGCTCTCGGAAGATGATCTCAATATTTTCAGTGATTAGTTAACATTAGGGCAGGTAGGTGGCACAATGGATAGAGCACTGGGCCTGAAGGCAAGAAAGCTCATCATCCTGAGTTCAAATCCAGCTTCAGATGCTTACTAGGTGTGTGACCCTGGGCAAATCACTTAACCCTGTTTGCCTCAGTATCCTCATCTGTAAAATGAGCTGAAGGAGAAAATGACAAACTATTCCTGTGTTTTTGCTAGGAAAACTCCAAAATGGAGCCACAAAGAATTGGACTTGACTGAACAATAATAGCTAATGTTATGTCTGGCTACAAACTTGCTATAAATCTCTTGCTTAGTTCAAAAGTTTTCCCTGGCTTTGCTCACTTTTTGTTGGTGTTCAGTTTCTGAGCCAAGCCTCTCATAACCATAGACCTTTTCTCTGTAATAGATGACTCTGATAGCTCAACACTATCCTCCGATGGAAGCAGCCAGTTGATACAGTGGATTGAGTGCTGGTCCTGGATCAGGAAGACTTACCTTCCTGAGTTCAAATCTGGCCTCAGACTCTTACTAGTTGTGTGACCCTGGGCAAGTCACTTAACCTTGTTTGCCTCAGTTCCTCATGTAAAATGAGCTGGAGAAGGAAAAGGCAAACCACTCCAGTAACTTTGCCAAGAAAAAACCCAAGTAGTGTCACAAAGAATCGGATACAACCGAAATGACTAAACGGCAATGACATTCTCATATCACCCACATATGTCCCACGTGGCACAAATTCACTCAGCCTCATAGCAGGCAGATAATTGTGCCCCTAAGACTAACTCTGGACCCTAAGCACAGAAGATTCACACAGAAGAAAAGAAGAGCCCATCACCCACAACTGTTGGGGAGCATCTGTGGGATTTTGCTCCAAAGATCCTCTCCACCGGCAGTATAGCCTCTACTAACTGGTTATGTGGAGAACAATGTTCTAGTTTTCCCAGAGCCAGCTGCCCTTAGGCAGACCACCCAGCTTTGCCCCTGGTGGGTGGCATTGCTCCTATGAAGTCATTCCTCTCCTGCAGCTCTAAGCCCTGATGCTGTTGCATGAGTTCCAAAGCAGGAAGGAGAACAGAGAGGAATCAGCCCCTCACTCTGCCGTCTGTGCTTAGACAGTACCTGAGGCACTGACACTTGTTCCTCCAGATATCAGGGGTACAGAGCAGCTCCTTCTTGAAAACTTGGATGTAGCATTCCTGCTATATTAGGCCTTCTCTGTCATCTCAAGGCTTAATGGAGCTCTGGGTTAAAAATACCCTGTAGGCAAGCTTTCATCTGGTTTCTTATCTTATCAGAGCAGGGTTTTACCTTTGCTTCTCACTCTGCTAATTAGATGTAGAGTATAGCTTCCTTGGAGCTATCTGCTTCCTTTCCTAGACAGAACAGCTGAATCCCAGGTGCCTAGCTCTTTTCTTCCTCCTCTCTCTAATTTCTTCCTGCTTTCTCTTTTTCTCATTGTAAAATTTTACTAAAGAAAAGCATGGAGGCTAAGTAAGTCTTGTACCATCTTCCCTGAGATCCTCACCTTCAAGTGGAGAGAGGGTTACCTGAGTAACTGAGTTAATAACCTAGGCGTCTACCACTCTTTGACCTTGTTTGGTACACTCTCTTTTCTGATGAATAGATTTTATCGCAGAGTGGTTGTACAAACACATAATAAAAATACATATAACAATAATGCTTTGAGGTTTGAAAAGTACTTTACATATTACCTCATTTGGTCCTCACAACAATCCCGGGAGGTAGGGGCTTTTACTGTCCCAATTCAACTGGTCAGGAGACCAAGAAGGACACAGTCTGAATAATTTGCCAAGAGTCTCATAGCAAGTGTCTGAGGCAGGATTCTGTGATGAATGAAAAACAGAGTTTCTGGGTAATTCCTAATCAGATTAATTAGGCTAGTTAATAATCAATAAATTGATGGCCAGTGGTTTCTCTTGGTAATCAAAGACACCTAATAGAGACACTGAAAGCTTTAAACATTTTTTTGGAAGGGAATGCCCCTGACAAGAGAAACCAGTCATGATTGATGGACATTTAAATGAGGTGGTGGACTAAAAGTCTTCAGCTCCTCCTGCTGAGAACATGGCTTGATCATGAGACTGCCACTTCCAGTAATCTGAACAGAGTAATCCATCCCCACCCAGACCACTGGGGTTGTTTTTCTCCTTCATGAGCTCTAAACTCCAGTGGAGCAGTACAGGGACATGGTCTTATTCCCTAAGGGCAAAAATTCACCTAGATTATATTCTGTTTACACTCTAAACTGAAGTAAGGTCTTCTAGTTGGATGGGGTCCCACCTAAGATTGAGGCACTCATTCCTCTAAGATTAGGACCATCTCATTTATTGGCAATTCTCTTCAGAGACTGGTTGACTGACCTAAAGGGGCTAGTCCCTAAATGAGGAAATAAAGATCCTGGATCCTAATTAATAATAAGTAATTAATATAAGAAAATAATTATTTCTTTCAATTTGAACTCTGATCTTTGTGACTCCAGGCCCAATGGTCCTATTCACTGCAAGGCCTGGCAGGTGCTAACAACTTAGAAAGGCTTCGAGTACAGGCCCATGATAGAGTAAATGTCTCTTGTCTGAGGGCTTGCCTAGTGAAATTAGGAGAGGCTCATCACCAAGTGGGCCACAGGGTGCTCCTTTTTTTTTAAACTAAACATCCCCTGAGGGCTGTCAACTAAGTTATAAAGAATTTGCTATTGGTGAGAAATATTTACCATATTAATTAAATTATACACCCTGGAAAAAACTAAAACAAGTACAAAAGGCAGCTAGGTAGCACAATGTCCAGAGAGCTAAGTCTTATGTCAGGAAGGTGAATTCAAATCATGCCTCAGACATTTACTAGATATATGACCCTGGGCAAGTCATTTAACCTGTCTCAGGTTCCTTATGTACAAAATGGGGATAATAATACAGCCTGCCTTCCAAAATGATATCTGTAATGTGTTTCACAAATCTTATGGTGCTATATGTTAGTTTTTTTCTCCCTGATATTAAGACATTTCTAGCAATTCCATAGGCAGCCCTGAGGCACAGTGAATAGAGTGTCATGCCTGGAGTTAGAAAGACCTGAGTTCAAATGTGATCTCAGATATTTACTAACTATGATTGAATGCTAATAAAGCTGTCCCAGGACCCAATATTCTAACTTCGTTATAGGCCTGGCCCCACTGAACAGCAGACCCACTATACCTACCTAGGCACCCCCCCTCCCAGCGTCCTAACTTCTTCATATATGCCTCATTGCTCACTAGAACAACAGGTGTGTCCAAGATTCATAGGCCCCACAGAAACAGCAGGTGTGTCTGTGTGATGGGAAACCAGCTACTACTGCCTCTACCTAGTCATTGCCCCAGACCCATTCCCATAGAAACAGGTGTGTTCTTATATTCCATCACAATCACATCATCCATCTAGCCCAAGACAGGACCAAACTGTCTAACTGTCTATCTTGACTAGACAGGACCACAATAGCTAACCAGCTGGAGGGCAGAATGACCAGAATGTTTAACCACCAAACCATAGATGGGGCCCCTCCTCCATCATCTAATCCTTTAACAAACTCCTCCTGCCTTTTTATATTCATGATTTCTGTTATGTAATTGCATCTTTACCCTATAAAAACTCATCTTGCTTTTTCTGAAGTTGCTGGTTCCTCTTGGAACTTAGCCCGCTTCATGAGAGGCATCAATCTCAATAAATGCCTATACTTGGATTAAAGATGGCCTGACTCTGAATTCTTTGAGATGGTTCCACCACAACACATCATGAAACCGCAACAGTTTTGGGGTAGGCAATGCCCCCACGACAACAGTTTTTGGCATCCCTGGGTTTAAACCGTAACAACTGTATGACCCTGGGAAAGTCACTTAACTTTATTTACCTCAATTTCCTCATCTGTAAAACAAGCTGGAAAAGGCAATGGCAAACCACTACGATATTTTTGCCAAGAAAATCCCAAATGGGGTCACAAAGAATTGAACAAGACTGAAAAATGAATGAATAACAAACAACTATTTCATATCTTAATCTCTTATTCCAAAATGCTCTCCCACTATAATGTTGCAGACAGATGAAAAAGAGCTACATCCACTTAAGTGTAAAAAAGATGATGATAACAGTAACAAGCATCAACTGCCCTCAAAATTTCCCCTTACAAGAAGCAGGCTGTTTTTGCTGTCAATATTTTTCTTCTTATATATGACAAGATGAGAGATGGCATACCCTAGCAGCTAGAGGGACGGCCTTAGAGTCAGAAAGATCAGACTTAAAGCCCTAACTCGGACCCCTACTGATCTCCTAGATAACCATGGATAAGTCACTTCAACCCTCCAAGATCGAGGAGGGGAACAAACATTCATTAAGCATTTACTATGAGTTAGGCACTGTGCTCAGTGTGTTACAACGATTATAGAAGTAGTACAAGGAAAAGGACTTTGGATCTGAAATCAGAAGACCCAGGTTTCAATCTGACACCTATCACCTATGGGACACTAGATGACTTTTAATATCCCTTCAAACTCTAATTTATGTTCCCTGGTCCCAAAATTACAGGGGAGTTGCCTATGGACATGGGTGGAGGAAATTTCTACAGTGAAATCACAGTTCCAAGACCAAAGAAAAGGGAGTAGGGGGAGGGAATGAATCACTACTCAGTTCCTTCCAACTGAAATGCCCATACTAATATAATTTGCCCTTTCAATTTAATCATCAAATTCTTTTAAAGTTCACACTGTGTGAGGAAATATTCTAAACTATATTATCTCTCTATCAGCACCTATGTGCTTGTTGCCAAAAGTGAAAGAGATAAAAGCACTTTGGGGAACAACAGAAGAAAAACATTAGCTTAAAAATTAATCAGATTAAATGTACTTCTAGGAAGAGCATTAGTGACCTGTAATATGTTCCGTCACACCACCTTATGCGATAAAATGAGAAAGGTAATGGGGAAAACTACTGGAGAGGACACATGGTTAAAAGAATGATGGACTATACATAAAGGTTGGCTTGAAATCCAATTTATAATGCTAGACTGAACTCCGGGCAGGACAGCTAATTTCTCACACCAATCAGTCCATTGCTAGAAATGCCACAGAACAATAACGAATTCCTGTTATATTCTTTCCTATTCCTCCACCTCTCTCCCCCCATCTAAAGGGAAAAGTATTGGAGTGGGGTGGGAAGAGAGAGAAGAAAACTGAAATCACTTTTCCCCACCACTCTCAGTTTTTCCTCCATTCCTAGAGGGATTCCTGGTTGACAGGAAATGTGACCCAGAAGCCAGGTGACAGATTTACTCCTTGTTATAGGAAGATGGATGTGTCTTGGACTCTGGATGAGCTCAGATACTCCACCTTTTGAAGAAAGGTTTAAGTAGTTGTGGCTGATTCTTGAGTCATGAGGCCTCCATTCCACTTTTAAGAATTATCTGGTAGGAACATAAGGAGAGGTGAACCCTTTTGTGGCATGTGCCATCAATTGAATAGAAATCCTCAGAGGTCGGAACCATCCACTGCCACTTTCCCTATCATGGCTCAGCCTTGAACAATAGAGCCTTGAGCTAGGTTAGACCACAGAATCCATTTAAATTATCCTAGGCACCCAGAACCAGGCCACAGTATATTTGCACACCCTGCCAAGCATTTAGGATTCTTCTTGAACTTCCTAGTACTTCTTAAAATATTCCTAAGGAAATGGTTAGAGAATGTTAGTTATCTAACTAATTAAACATCTCTTCCATACCTGGAAGAACTGAATTGAGGGATCTCAGTTGAAATCTCTGCTCTAACACTTCCTACTTGAACATACTTGAGCAAATCATTTAAACTCTTTTGATTCTTAGTTTTCTCATCTGTAAAATTAAACTGCCTAGCTCACAGAGTTAGATGGCACAGTAGATAAAAGCTAGGTCTGGAGTCAGAAAGACCTGAGGTCAACTCCTGCCTAAAATACTTAATAGACGTGTGACCCTGGGCAAGTCACTTTACCTCTGTTCCTTTCAGTTTTCTTATTTGTAAAATGGCAGAATAGCACCTACCCCCCAGGGTTGTCATAAGGATCAAATGAAATAATATTTGTAAAATGTTTATTTAGTACAGGGCCTGGCACATAGTAGGCATTTAATAAATGCTTGTTCCCTTCCCCTCCCTTGAGAGAAAAAATAAGATAAAGCCATATAGCTGTGTGAGCCTGGGTGAGTCACTTAACCCTGTTTGTAATTATATTGTCATTAGCTATCATACCTAATGATTTACCAAACTAAACCCAGCTATTAAAAGCAACTACCATGTACAAAATGGAATAACTATAAATTTGCACTCAGAAGACGCAGGTTGGAATCTTGGCTCGGCCACCAGCTATGGAAGCCGACACAGTGAAAAGGCCATTGCCTGAATGAGAGGTCTTGACTTCAAATCCTGCCTGTTAGTACCCCTGTGGGCCTCATTTTCCAGAAAATGAGGGGAGAAGAAGATGTTGGACTCAATGACCTCTGAGGTTCCTTCTGGCGCTAAGTTTATAATCCCATGTACCTCTCTGAACCTGAATTTCTTCACCTATAAAACTAAAAAATATATACTTATGCTACCTACCTCTCAGGAGTATTATTAGGAAAATGCTTTGTGAATTACAAAGCACTGTATAAATATAATTATGTGCCCACAATAATAGCAGTCATATTTTCTCATTGAAATAGTATAGAATAGGGGTGGCTAGGTGGTGCAGTGAGTAGAGCACTGGCCCTGGAGTCAGGAGGACCTGAGTTCAAATCCAGCCTCAGACGCTTAACACTTACTAGCTGTGTGACCTTGGGCAAGTCACTTAACCCCAACTGCCCTTCCTTCCTCCTTCCAAAAATTAAAAAAAAACAAAAACAAAATACTATAGAATAGAAAGGACTCAGGCAAGTAGAAAGGCACAGGGTATCTGTTCAAAACCAACGTAAAGAGCCCCCTTTGTGCCCAAGGCATACTCTATAGCAAATTAAAAGCAAGAGTTGAGTCACTGGGTGATTGGCATCACCATGTAGATGAGGTAGGAGCAAAGATTGTCTCTGCATGACTCTTGTGGTTATACGAGTAAAAGTTACAATTCTACCATTATTACTTTGACAGGGCTCTGTGATCATATGAAAATGGGCACTCCTGCCAACGAAACAGCCCAACCTCCTTCTAATCTTGTCCGTTTTTTGTTGTTGTTCAGTCGTTTCTGTCACATCCAACTCTTTGTGACCCCATTTGGAGTTTTCTTGGCAAAGACACTAGTGAGGTTTGCCATTTCCTCCTCTAGCTCATCTTACAGATGAGGAACTGAGGCAAACAGGGTTAAGTGACTCACCCAGGCTCACACAGCTAGCAAGTGTCTTAAGTCCAGATTTGAATTCATCTTCCTGATTTCAGGCCTATCCACTTTATCCACTGTACCACCTAGCTATCCATTCTTATCCATATTTCTCCAGACCTTCATCTGGTCCTTTCAATAACCAGAGCTATTTCAGTTACAAGGGCTTTCTATCTGTTAATCTTTCACTCTCCCTCTGTGACAGGCCCACTTCTCTTTTTAGCCTTTTGCCTATTTGATGATGTTTTTTATACTCCTTTTGGCATGTAAAATATCATTAATAATATGTTGTAGTCTGCCTAAACCCCCACCACCACCACCACCTTCCATTCTATGTCTATGTTGACTCAGGATAGTTTTTACCTTAATGGAACTTATTCTCTGGCCTTACTGTCTGAAGGTCATGCATTTTACTCTTCACCGCAGCATTCTCCAGCATACTTTGGGAGTTGGGGAACAAGGTTTTCTCATCTCTCCCATTGGCTCAAGCCCCCACTGATTTTGTTTCACCAGTTTTAGGGATCCAAGCACCACAGTTCCATTTAACCACTTAACAATGAGATTAGCCTTCATAAAGTAATATTCACTTTAAAAGTATAGCAAGAACAGATATACAAACATTCCCCTCAATACCTGAAGGGCATAATCCCCTAAAATCCCCTAATATCTTCCCTCCCTGAGGAGAACCCTGGATTCAGTGCCAAGTCCAGGGCTCCATTCTCTGAACTTAGAATTGAAAGGAACAAAAGAAATGTCACAGAACCATAGGTGAAGGTGATCCTTCCTTCACCCTGCTTACAATAAGGTGTCCTTGTGATGGTTGAATGAGATCTTCATCCCTAGGAGAGCAACTATGTTTCAGTAAGGAAGATTTAGAGATATGATCATTTACAGCTACAAAGCCAATGGCTGCTCCCACACCTGTGCCAGACCTATGCAGGATGTCTTTTCTCAAAAGCAGGAACCGGGAATTTCCCACATGGGTGCCTTTACCTTAGATGACATGGAAATGCACCAAAGCCCTGTTATGTTAAGAAAAAAATGAAGGGGAGGGGAAGAGAGAAGAGGGGAGGGAAAGGGAAGAAAGAACATGAGAGAAATTTTCAGAAAGTGGGAGTTCTAGACTTATGATTTTATTGGTATAGAGAACTCCTTGTGAGACCTAGACTCCTTCTACTCACACTGATCCACACCTTTTAATTTTAGATGTTGGGTGATTTGCCTAGGGTCACACAGTCAGTAAGTGTCAGAGGTGGAATTTGAATGCCACATTCATAGATTCAGAACTGAAAGGAATTTTACAAGTGTTCTAGTTCAATCTCTCTTATTTCGAGGATGATGAAAATGAGGTCCAGAGAAGTGAATCTGCCCAAGATCACACAGCTAGGAAATATCACAAGAGGAATATAAATGAACTTCCTCTTACTGCAAAATCTAGCTCTCATTCTACCACACCAAGTCTTTCCTGAACAGGAGGCCAGCTCTCCATCCTCTACTCCAGCTGCTTCTTGAAAAAGTTTATGCCACGTACATAATGACTACACTGCTGTGCCTGTGACATTAGTCCTTGTCCAGCCTTTACTTCAGGGTTTGATTAATGTACCTTGGTACTTGCTAGTTGAAAAATTTCACAGAAAATGAATGGCTCAACACTAGAAGTGTAAGAATAGTGTACGCTGAGCAACCATACACTTTAGAGAAGTGTTAGTGGGTGAGGGGAAAAGGGCTGGTACTTTCTATTATTTCTTAAATAAACATTCTAACTCATTGTACAACAGATTTTTTTTAATTAAATTAATTTTTAATCAACAAAAAATTAATTTTCTTTCCTCACTCCCCTCATTATGAAAAAAGAAAACCCTTGTAACAAAGATGCATCATCATGCAAAACTAAGTCCTTTATTGGTCACACTCAAAAAATTATGCTTCATTCAGAGACTCTAAATCTACTACCTCTCTTTCAAAAGGTGGAGCATCTTTTGATCCTGCATCTTCTGGCATCATCAAGAGAACCACAGGTCACTGGGTTGATCAAAATTATTAAGCCTGTGAAACTTTTTCGGCTTTACAATCTTGTTATTGAAAAAAATGTTCTCATGCTTCTGCTTCTTATAAGTCTTCCTGGGTTTTTTTGAAACCCCTCCCTTTATAATTTCTTATAGCATAATAGTATTCGAGTATATTTATATACCATAATATTTTATTTATTTTATTTACATAATTCATATCTGTATTTCATATTATATTTTACTTATATAATTTATTTATATGCCATTATATTTGATTGATGGTTCCCCAATCAATGAACACCTTTAGTTTCCAGCTCTTTGCCACCACTAGATACAACAGATTTTCAAAATACCAAAACAAAATAGGATGGAAAAAGGTTAGCTGCTGCCCAAATAATTTAATATGAATCATCTTTATTTGGTCTTTTTCTCTTCCCCAAATCCTCCCCTCCATTTTGTTGTTGCCAACAGACAGTCGTAAATGCTATAGCAGGAACAAAAGGAAAATAGAAACATATATTTATGTAAACTTGTATTGATTCAACGAGGAAGAAACCCTACAGCTTTCAAGGTCTGAGTCACAAATCATTATGACCAGAAATGCTGATGTACAAAGAATACATGAATGCCTTCGCTTGTTCACACTGTGTAGACCTACTGTAAAATGAGAGGGAGTTTGAACTACATTAAATATAGTGTTAAGCCTCTGTTTATCAGACAATATGTTGGGGAAGGGAGAACACAGTTGAGGTGGCTCTAGGATTTGTTTATTCAGCTCCATCCTCAGCAGCTGACAGATCCACATTTGGGAAAATCAGAGTGAGGTCACACCACCTTTCTATACGTGAGAAAACTCTGTTCGTCTCAAGATGACCTGAAATGTTCTAATTATTGGTTATTCCCTCTAGCCAGCGATGAAGCCAACAAGCACGTAAAGTTCAGTGAACCCACAAGCATACAGCTGTTATCTTTGACTTGTGGCCAAAACAAAAATTGGAACTGAATTTACCCAGACAAGTGTAAAGGCTTCTGTTTAGAGCAGCTATTTTCAAAGCCAGATAAACAGCTTTGAAACCAAGAAGAAATGAATCCTTTTCTAGGATGTCTGAATCAAAGAGAGGTCAACATCTCGAAGACAGGATGTTAACATACATTACCCACTTGACTGCACAAGTCTCCCAAAGTACCCGGTACCATCCACTCCTCCAGGATGGCCGCAGCACTACCTGAGTTCACTTCTAATGATTCCATCTTCACAAATGCCTTTTTGTATTAGGAAAAGGTGACTCTGTTCATTTGGTTGCCTCTTATTATATGAAACATCAAGCTTAAAGAGTATTGGTTATAATAAGGAGTTTTTCCCTTATATGCTGGGGGGTGGAATAAAAGAAAGTGGTCTCACTTTGGTTCTATTTATTGATTCAATCCCTTTGATTTTTCCACTCAGAGACTAGGAGGAATTTAACAAATAAATGGCTTGCTTACAGGATGCCAACCAACTGGTAAAGGAGAAGTGCTTCTGTAAGTAGGAAAAATACCCTTCCACTTCCTTACACAAACACTTAGGTCTGGTGCTAATCTTCAGCTCCAGCCTATATCACCAAACATTGCATAGAGTAAGGCTGCAATTTGTCCTGGAATAGTGCTCCACTGAGTTTTTCATACCTTGCTGCCTTTCAAGACTACTTATATTCTACCAAGCAGGTAAAAATAAAAAAATAAAAAACCAGGTTCCTAAACCTACATAAGCATTGTCCCATGGTAGAAAAAAAGAAGAGGGTTTGGTTTTTGTTTTTCTTTTTGTTCCAACAGAGCAAATGTGCATATCAGTGTACCTGAATGGGTCTCTGCTTCCCGGTGAGCTGTGTCATCAGCAGCAAATCAGATTGTGCCTCCTTCTCCAGTAGTCTATTCAGCTGATAACAAGGCTTACCCAGCACGAGTTTGAAAAGCCTGCTCCTCTTTAGTGGGCGGCAGGAGTTCCCACCACATCTGTAGGAGGGACATCACACGCCTTGCTCTGATCCTCTCCCCAATTCTTTGCAGTTTCCATTTGATGCAATAACAAAAATCTCAGCAGTTTACAGGAGCCTTGAGTTTTCCAGATTAGCAAGTGTCATGAGCCCCAGGATGGGGAGAGGGAGAATAAGTGTAAGGACAAGTCATTAGGGCCTGTTTCAAACTCAGCAGTTCTGGCCGTCAGCAGCAGAAGCTACATTGCCTTCCTAATGGGCAGGGATGCTTTGCAGAAGCCCATTGAGGGAATGGATAAGATGTTTCACCCTGCAAGCTTCTGCCTCTTTGGAAAAATAACTAGAAGTGACAGTTCGAGCCGTGCTTAACAGGCTTGGATTCTATATGTGAAATGGTTTTTCAATCAGTCCTGCTTTTGTGCTGGGAATGAATGAGACTTAGCCTGCATGACCACGGATGGGGAAATCCCTATCAAAGCAGAAGTGTTTTGCTTTGTTCTCTGGGCTGAGGGTTTGGATATCTCTGGATAATACATGAAAGGACTGGGAAATGTGTGGCAACAGATGGGTGGGTGACCAATGCTATGTAATAGCAATATTCTAATCAAGGGTTTCTGCTACCTTCACATGCCAAGACATCAGAGAGCATCCTTGTAACAATCACGGAACAATTTTTCATTAGTCATTTATTTATCTGGGGTCCTCTAGGGAAATACTGTCTTCCATCTCCCTAACCCCAGACTCTCTCTTTTCACCCTGATTTTTATCATTGGCTTATTTCCCCTTTGCTGCACTCCTAATTCAGAGTTTCCTTGTCATTTTCTTTAACATATTGGATCAGAAGCCCCAGGCAATCGTTACGTAGATTTAGAGCTAGAATCCAACCTTCACATCACATCAGTTACCATGTCTTGTAGATTCTAACTCCACAACCTCTCTTGCATCCATCACCTTTCCTCTATTCACACAACCACCAATCACCTTCTTTTCAAGCTCATGTTCCCTCCCACTTGGAATGTTACAGCAGGCTCTGAATTTGTCTCCTACCTCCAGTCTCTCATTTATTGCATCCATTCTACATGCTGCCAAAGTGATGGTTCTAAAGCACAAGTTTGACAGTGTTGCTTCCCAATGCAAAAGATTCCAATGGCTCCCTATTGCCTCTAAGTCAAAATACAAACTCCTTTTTGGTCATTAAAGCCCTTCACAATCTGCCTCCAGCCAAACTTTCCAGATGTATTATACTATTATGACCCTTACTATATTCTGTGATCCAGCCAAACTGGCTTGTTTGCTGCCCCTAATGAACAACATACCATCTTCCATTTGCATGCTTTTGTATGAGATGACCCCAGGTCCTGCAATGCATGATCTCCTCCTGTCTGCTTCTCAGAATCTTTGGTTGCTTTCAAAGTTCAAGTCCTTCAAAAAAACCTAGCCTAGTCACTAGGGCTGTTTTGGGGGCAGCTATGTGGTACAGTGGCTAGAGTGCCAGGCTGGGAGTCAAAAAGACTCATCTTCCTGAGTTCATATCTAGCCTCATACACTTACTAGTTGTGTCACCCTGAGCAGGTCACTTAAACCTTTTACCTCAGTTTCCTCTTTTATAAAATGAAGTGAAGAAATGAATGACAAACCACTCTAGTATCTTTGCCAAGAAAACCCCAAATGGGATCACAAAGAGTAGGAGACAAATGAACGACCACAAAGGGTTACATTTTACTTCTTTTGATCCCAGAGATTCATTCATTCATTCATTCATTTTTATTTACTTGTTTTATGTATAACCCTTTAGTTACTTTATATATATTTTGAATCTACTCATATGTTGCTTCTCCCAATAGAAAAAAATGAAGTTTCTTGAGGATAGAGACTGATTTCTTTTTTTTGTCTGTATAGTTTCAGTACCTAGTGCATAGCAAATAGCATCTGTTTCTTAAGTGATTTTAATTGACTGGTTAATTGATTTTATAGGTGAGTTAACTCTAACCAGGTAAAAGTCAAGATAATTTATTAAACAATAATAAAAAATTAAACATTTAATGAGCACCCTTGTGAGCTTTTCTCTGTCCTTTATTTCTCCCCTTGGTGTTTCTCTGTCCCTTTCAGTGGTGTCTCTAGACTAACTTCTCAGCAGCTTTTTTCCCTTAGGCGGCCCCCTCCCTCATTAGAGAAATGGGTGACATAGTACATGCAGTCCTGCACATGGACTACGGCAGACCTCAGTTCAAATCCAGCCTAAGATACTTACTATTTGTGTGACACTGAGCAAATGACAACCTCTCTGAACTCTGCAGACTGCCTGGAATTCAGCCTGGTTCAGACTAGCCTCCTGGAGAAGTCTAATTCAACCTGTGCTACTTTTCAGAGGACTCATATATCCCTATAACAGAAAGCTCCTTTTTGCAAGTTGTAGCAGCAAGCACCTTAGTGTACCCAGGATGGCTGCTAACACAGCTTCTTTGATCTGCTTGTCTAAAGGAAAGAAACTCAAAAAGGGTTAACAATCTTACTTTAATCAAACATATATCATTTACCTAGTTCAGGGGGGAAAGTCAGAATCCTAAACTTCAGAGAATACAAACATACAAACCCTCAGTGACCCACTTGACTACAAAGTAACAAAAATTGTGCCTCCTGAAAAACAAGCCTCCCTCCACAGGCTCCATGTGACCACATTCAGCCTATTAGGGGGTAGAGTTTATTTTCAAATCAGGAAAGATTCTCAAATTCACCTAAGCCTATTAAGGGGTAGGGTAGATCTTCAGATTTCTATTCCCATTACACAAGTCTCCTTTAGTCTTCTATCAATCCTTTATCAGCTAATTCCAAGGGAGTCAATCTAGTGAGCAAGAGGGTTTCCACAATTGAGTAGGAAGATTCTCTTAACGAAGAGTCCCTTCATTTCAAGTCCTAGACTCTGTATGACCATTGCACCTGGATTCCTGGGAAGATGATGGTACTGTTCACAGATTTAGGGAAGTTGTGGGGGTATCGTATATTTACGAGGAAAATAATTAGATTAATTTGACACATATTAGTTTTGAGGTATCAATGGAAGGTACAGATAATGTTCAAAAAACAAATCTTGCTCTCTATTCACTAGTACTCAAGACATAGATTAGGATGAAATAGAGAATTTGAAGTTATCTGCATTGTTGTATTAATAGAACTGTGGATGAGATTACCAAGGGAAATAGAGAGAAGAGGACCTAGGACAGAACCTTGAAAAAGATCCACAGTTAGGAGCCAGAATTAGGATGATAAACCAGGGAAGTAGACTAGAGAAGGAGTTGTCAAACAGGTACATAGAGAACCAGGAGAGTGTAGTGTTATAGAAGCCAAAAGAGGCCAGAGTATTCAGAGAAGAAAGTTGACAGTCAACTGTCAAATAATTGCAGAAAGTCAAGGAGGCTAAGAGCCAAGTAAAGGATATCAGATTTGGTGATTTTAAGGTTACTGGGGACCTCAAAGAGAGCAGTTTCCATAGAATAGGATGATTAAAGATGAGATTTCAAGGAATTGAAAAAGGAAGGGAAAGAAGTAAAGGCATTGAGTCAAAAAAATCAGCAAGCATTTTTTAAGCATATGCTATGTCAGACACTATAGATCAGAGGTATCAAAAACTCCATTGCAACACTCCCGAGTTCAGCCCAATCAGATTAAAATGTAGTTGGAAAATAGCTAACAAAAATAGACAAAAATACAATAGAACATAGACAATGTTGATGTGTGGTTTTCTAAGTGAATATTAAACCTATGACAGAAAAGAGAGAGAAGAAAGGAGGAGGAGGAGGAAGAAGAAGAAGAAGAAGAAGAAGAAGAAGAAGAAGAAGAAGAAGAAGAAGAAGAAGAAGGAAGAGGAGGAGGAGAACAAGAAGAATAAGAAGAGGAGGAAGAGGAGATTTTAGATAAGAGGGGTGAAATGCCCAATGGGGTAATGTACCAGAGGAAATGGAAGGGAATGAGACCAAAAGTACAAGTGAAAGACTTTACCTTGGCAAGGTAGAGGACATAATACATACCTAATTTATAGACAAAAACTTTTCCAAATACTTGGATACTGCTAAATTCACATCTGAATTTTCCAAGTTTTCATTAACCCATAAAGACAATCAATTGAATTCTTTCAATATCGTATCTTTCTGTGAGATCAAAGCTCTTATTAAAGTAATGTAGAGGGAGAAGGTACTTTTAAAAAGACAGAATCCAAGCTGTTGTCTCCATTTTATTTATGTACACTCAGTACTCTGTGTGCCTGAGGGGTACTTTATAAATTTCTTTTTATTATTCTAAATTTGGAATCATCTCCTTTAGTGATATAGCTCTTACTATAGTTCACAACCTCCAGCTATGAAATACAAGGCAGTAAAGTCCTCTAATTAATGCGTGCATATGGGAAGTTTGTAATTAACTACAAAGCTATAATTGGGTCAAAAACAATAATGCCAATGAATTGGAGAAACTGAAGAATGGCTGAGGGTGAGGGGGGCTCATTCAGCAAAGCTGCATTGTTATCTATGGTAGCTTAAAGGCAAAAAATTATTCCAGATTTTTAGGGAGAGGAAATATCCATAAAACCAATAAGGAGAAAATCTATCACAATTTATCATCTGCAGAGGAGGACAAGGTCTACTGTACTTGTGACACAAGAGGGGAAAGACTGCACTAGATTTATGGAAGTGCTTGCTAAGAAATCAAGCTCATCTATTGACTGTGCAGTAGAGCCACCTGTCTATAAACTCACTCTCTGGAGTACAAAGTTCTCAGATCAGTTTGGGGCTACATCCTGCAAAGTCTTGCTGATTTCTCTATAGGTGATGTGACTTTTGCTGCCGTTGGGGTGTTCTCTTCTGCAGCAATAATTCACTCTAATAATAGCAAATGCATGTGGTATTATTTTTTTTTCACTGAAATTGAGTTTTCCAGTTTAAAAAAAATAGATGCTCTAGGCTTTAAAAAAAATGGAAAACATTATAATACACATATACAGAATAATGTAATATATAATATAACATGTATTATATATAATAAGAGAGAAAGAGAAAGACAGAGAGAGAGAGAGAGAGAGACAAGACCACTGTATTTGGAGGTATGAATTCTACATTATCTCTTTATTTGCTACGTGAACTTGGCTGCATCACCTAATTCCTGGAATGCTCCCCACTCCCTGCTCTACCCCATTTCTGATTCAAAGTTTTCCTGCGTTCCTTCAAGACTCGCTTCAAATTCTGCTTTGTGCAGGGGACTTTTCCTAGGCCCCTTCTAGTCCTCCCTTCCTCCTGCTAGTGCTTTCCCTTTAATATTACCATCCATTTACATTGAATATATCTTGCATGTATAATTTTTGCATGTTGTCTCCCCCATTCGAAAGTATGTTCCTTGAGGGCAAAAAAAAAAAATGGTATTTTTGCTTTTCTTAATATCCTCAGTATTTAGTACCATACCTGATTAACCAAATGAGTGACCTAACCTCTCTGAGTCTATATTTCATCAGTTGTAAAATGAAAACAATAGGCAATAATAATAGTTATACTACCTACCTGATAGGGTTGTTGCAGAAGTTTAAGTGATTTAACATGTGCAATTAAAGAACTATTGTAAACCTTGCAGTGTTATATAAATGTCAACTCTTTGTCAGCAATGCTGAATAAGATAATCAGTTGGAATGGGAAATGGCCCAAGAAATACAAAAGGTCTCTTCTGCCTCTAATTTAAAGGGAGGAGATAAACTGTGATTCAATGAGATGCCAGATTGTTGAGCTTGGATGAGGGCAATAGCAAGCCTGTGACACGTATGATATTTCTGTTGAATATGTTTAAACTCCTACAGCGTGCAAGATGCCACGGAGAATCTATACACAGTGGATCCCTGTTCTCTGGGAGTTTACATTCTAAGACAGTATGGAGGTAGCAAATGTATTTACTGTAGACATGAAGGGCCAGTTTGAAAGTCAGACCTTCTCATTTTTGTCTTTCATCAACCATCAGCAGCAGGAAAAAAAAAATTCCTGTTAGTGCATGTGAATCTCCTGTCGTTCTCCCCAAAGTTAACATTGAGATTGGACAGATGGAGACACAGCAGCGTCACCCAGTATGGCTGCCAAATACCATCTACGGACAAAGTAGAGAGTGATGTGAGAGTTATTTAGGGCATAGAGCCAGCAGCCTCTTGATATTCATAAAATACAACTTGAGTGAACATACTGACACTGCCAGGGCCAGGAAAGCATGTTAAAGGTGCCGAGGAAGGATAAACTGATCTCATGGACAGGATCTCATGCTCAGATGTACCGATCTGGCAACCATTTGACATGACTGATATTTTACTTCCGCCTATCCAATCTCAATGTATCTTTTTTTCTTGTTTTATTTTTTTTAATTCAATCTATCTTCAAAAGTAGGAGAGTCGAAATATTCAAGCATATTTTTCTCCTATTGTTGCTGACAGATGGGAGTTACAGGACAATAAAAAAGGAGGGAATACACTTTAACCCACTCTCACCTACCTCACCCCTACACAAGCACACACACATACATACATACATGTGCGTGTGCATGCATATCTCTTTCCTATTTTTATTTCTTTGGTATATTTAGCCCTTACTTAGATTTTGTGAACGTGATTGTAACAAGAACAAGGCAAGTGAGGCACTTGCCTCAGGTGCACAAAGCTGACAGGGTGCAGACAAAAAAAAATTTTAATGCATCTGCATGGGGAAACATGCTAGGAGATAGATAAGTGGATGCAATTTCACATTCTTTCTTCAAGCACAAATTTTTCTGATTATGGTGCTATTGATAAGTTAGCAGTATCTTTATAGCTCTTGTTCTAATTTGGTATGATACGAACAGGTTAGGAAGAAACACTAATAAGCTGTCTCAGCAGTCAGAAGCCACTGGAGCACTAACCAATAATGACCCAATGATCATTTCCATCATTAGGTGATGGTGATAGTGATGATACTGATGATAGCTCTGTGTGTGTTAACCTGTCAGGCCAGCCAACCAGTGGTTGGATTCAAATAATAAGATGCTAAAAGTCACTTATAGAGGATTGTTAGAGGAGAAAGTCATAGGATTCTAAATACAGAGATAGGATTAGGTGAAAGTCAAGCATCACATGATCCATTCTGGCTAACCATGAAATGGAAGTCCCATTCAGTACAATCAGCCTAAAATGTGGCTGATATTATCTGAGTGCTGAACCAACTAAAGCCCACTCCCATAAAAAGAGGGTTTTGATACACCAAAGGAGGGCTGGATAGAAAAGCACTGATGTTTCACTAGTGGTTTCTCCTAGGATGGTCTTATATAATGTCCCTTAAAGGGAATCAGGGATATATTTCCTTGGTCTGAAGGACTAATTCATTTCATTTGCTTAAAAAAAAAAATGACACCTTCTGTTTTTACAACAAATTCATTTATAAACACATTCCTGAGTCTATCCCCTCTTTAGTGGGCCTTCTCTTATAACAAGGATTGTAAACAGAAAAAACAAACAAGCAAAAAGTTAGGCAAAGTCAATCAAATTATTGTGTTTGACAGAATATGCAGTATTCCATACCCATTGTCTCCTACCTTTCCAATAAAAAGAAGAAGGTACTTTTTCTCAACTTTTCTCTGAAACCAAAGTGAGTCATTATAATAATACAGCATTCAGTTTCTTCTATTGTTCTTTCCATTGACATTAGTATAGTCACTATACAATTTATTTTCCTGGTTCTGCTTAGTTTACCCTGCATCAGTTCATATAATTCTTTCCATGTTTTTATGAATTCTTCATATTCATTGCTTTTATAATGTAATAATATTCCGTTAGTCACATACCGCAATTTACCTAGTAATTCTGTAAACATCTACTTACTTTGTTTTCAGTTTTATACTATCTCAAAAAGTGCTGTAATGGATATTTTGCTATATTGTGGATGTTTCTTTCCATCTTTTACCTCCTTTGTGTATATGTCTAGCAGTGGAATCACTGGGTCAAAGAGTACAAAAGTTTGAATCACTTTCTAACATTTAAGAGCTAATTCTAAGAGTTGAAGCAGTGATGAGTGTCTTCTGTGCACTTCCCAATGTCTAATCCCAAAAGCTCTCTAGATGGATAGTTTTATGATGAATATTTCTGCCCCAACACTAAGAGTGAAAGCAATACCCAGTTCCTAATTCATCTACAAGTAGGAGTTAATTGAATGATATGCAAGGTATCATAACATGATACAAACAATGTTAAAGCTACCAAGCCCCCCATTGAGTTCTTCCAAGTAAGGGTTAGACTTCTTCAGACAAGTAGAGTTCCTGATTTTATGCCAGCCATGAACACATAATTTCAAACATTATATGGAGGTTGCAAGTTAAATTTGCTCCAGAAATACATTTTGAGACTGGATTATGAAAAGAAAACACTCAATTTCTGAATGAAACATCATTAAAGACTCACTTTAGGATCTATCGTAGAAGACTCACTTCATGATCAGTCATTCTGTGGTTAAGTTAATGAACAATCTTTTCTGAATTCATATTTGGATGTTTGACCATCCAGACATATGTGTACTCATCATCAGGGGCCTCACATGCAAGTGGCTATTATGAAAAAACTATTATGAAAGGGAAAGGGGAGCTGAGTGCACTGAGCAATTTTTCATAATTAGCTTAAGGACTACATATATTCAATGAACTTTGGAGGTATTTGTATTCTTAGGGATACACAGTTTAGGTGCTAACAATTATCCCGAAAGCTTGAAGAAACTACATTATTTCTTCAAGCTTTCAGGGTAATTCTTACTATCTGCTCAGTAAAGTACTCATCCTTCCCCCCCAAAAAAAATTACAAAAGGCAGAAAAGAACTATTGAATTTTTAGCATGCAAGCTAAGGGATCACAAGTGGTTATACTTCAAAGAAAATGACTGATTCTTAATATGCAAGCAAAAAAAGGGATCACAATAAATTGTATTTAATATAAATGTTTCTCTACTTAGGAAAGTAAACTCCCAGAATGGCAGTTACACAATATTGTCATTATATAATTAATGATAAAAAGCTCCAGCCCCATGCAGGGCCTTAGTCAATCACATCAGCAGGGAGAAATTCATATATCAGTAGCACTTCAAATTGTTCTTGGGTCACAGGAATCAAATAAGTCTAAGGCCACCCACTGACAACATAGATCCATGAAGCCAGCCATTTTCTAGCAGTATGATATGGAAGCAAAATGGTGAAGGGAATATTAGCCTATAATAAATAGAAGTATGGAGTCTGGAATTGGGAGATGCTATTTGTGACATGAGGAATACCAGAATTTCTCCCTGAAAGGAATTTTCGGAAACTGGGAATAAGTAATATATGCCTGCTACAACAGAGATTAGAGACTTGGGACTTCCAAGGCAATCTGTGGGTTTCTAATCATCTAAAGTTTTCTACAGAGTACTGAAGTGTAGATATCTTGCCCACTTATCTTACTGAACCTTATTAGAGGAAAGAAAATTTCAGGAGGTTTTAAAATGAACATAAAAACTTAAAAATTGACATACTCGGTCACATCTGCAATATATCCTGTTTCTTACAGTGACATCAAGACTTGCCAGAGGAAGTCATGGCTGTACTCACAGTGCCTTGGAACATATTAATTGCATGAGTCTTAATCGATAAGGCAGCTAGGCTAGAGTGCCAGGCCTAGAGTCAGGAAGACACATCTTCATGAATTCAATTCTTACCTCAGATAGTTACTAGCTGTGTGACCCTGGATGATTCACTTAACGGTGTTGGCCTCAGTTACTTTATCTATAAAATGAACTAGGACAGTTATCTTTGTATCTAACATGAAAACATTGAGTTGGTGGTTCCTATTCTGCAGCCTGGTTTTTGTAGTGATAGTCCTATGGTAGTACCTTTGCAAATTTCGAGGTAACTTAAAGAAAAATGGAAGTTGGCTGTGCTGGGGCAATGGGACTTGGCAGGGAGAATTGTACTGGTTTTACTTTTGGGGAAGGAAGAGAGGAGATGAACCTTGCACCCTGGATATTCTGGTCAGTGACCTAACTTCATGGAAGGGATCTGACTAGCCTATTCTTGGACAAGTCACTCTTCTCATTCTTACACATTCTTAGAAGAAACTTATAACCAATGTTATACCATGGAGATAAAAGAAGAATAGAAGAGGCTGGACAACTTGTCCAGATGACTAACCTTCTGACCAAGAAATATGAGACCGAAGACACCTAAGTGTAAATCATCTCCTTGCTGGCCATACATACATATAAAAAGCATGAATACACTCAGGCAGAGACCCAAGAAAGACCTTAATTTAGAAAGGCCAAGGTCACTGACTGCAACCCAGGCATTGACAGTCATCTTGACTTTTGTATTGCTGCTTGACTTCAATGACTCTGAAGGAGAGAATAGCTGTGAATAGCTCTTGACTCACTTATATCCAATTCATGCACAAGTCAAGACATTACCCTTATGATGCCCTTGGTCTTTTTTTGAGAACAGAGGATGAACATCAACAAAATGATCTGGAGAAGGAAATGGCAAACCACTCCAGTAGCTTTGTCAAGAAAACCTCAAATGGGATCACAAAGACTTAGACATGGAACTCAGCAACAACAACATCTCATTATATACTTGTGGATAAACTGGATAGATATGAACCAGATGATAGTACAGAAAAATAGGTTAAGAATTATTTTAGTAACAGACTGACTCAAAGCATATTGATTAACAGATCAATGTTGCCTACAGGAAGACTTCTAGTGGTAGGCTTTCAGGGTCTGTCCTTGGCTCTGTTCTCATCAACATTTTTACCTGTTATTTAGATAAAATCACAGATGACATACTTACTAAGTTGACCCAAAGTAGGGAAAGGAAGTTAGATAACAGCCAGAATCCAAAAAAGTTTAAATGGCTGAAATAATTAGACGTATCTAAGAAAGTAAACTTATTAATCTCACCTCTACATAACACTTAGGGTTTAAAAACACACCTGTTTGGCTTCTAAATCTTTCACAATCTATATGCAACCTACACTTCCAATTTAATTATACATTTCTTCCCCTCTCGTACCCCCGCTATCTTGGCCTAAATTGGCCTTCTTGCTATTCTTTACACATGACACACTGTCTCTCATCTCTATGCCTTTGTATTGAATGTCCTTCATTTCTAGAATAAACTCGCATCATCACCCCTTAAAAGTCTTTGTTTCCTTCAAAACTGTGATCAAGCACCACCTTCACCATGTAATAGAGGAACTGGCCACTGAGGGCCCAGTCTTTAGAACATACTTGAATTTACCCTTCCTTATGAGTTTATAGAGCATGCACAGATACTCCCTAAATGGTTCCAATCCAACACATAGAACTTTAGGAAGCTGATTTCTACCCTTGAGAGATTGGCATAGTCTAATGACAAAAAGTCTTCTGGTTTTTTGGGGGGGTTGGGGTTTTTTTATACTAGTAAGTTTATTTTTTTTTGTCTTTATTAATTTGTTTGTTTACTTTTAGTTTACAAGATTCAGTTCCACAGTCCCTTGAGTTTCAAATTTTCTTCCCGTCCCTCTCCTCCCCCTCCCCCATGGCAGCATGCAATCCAAGTATAGGATCTGCAAATACTTTCACATTAGACGTTAGTCAGGTTATAAAGGATTGTAGAGCTAGAAGAACCATTGACTCATGTGCTACCTAGCTAGAAGTGAATTTACATACAAAAGGAAAGATCTGAAGATCTGTCTTTTCCTTCCTGAGCACAAGTAAAATAAAAACTATTTGGGGGCTGCTGGGGAGAGGCAGGGGTCAGGGGTCAGGTAGAGATAGTGGTTTCTCTATCTTTCACCCAGTTGCCATGTGTTGGTAAGTACATGTTGCTTTCATTTCTTTTGTGTTTATTCTTCTATTATCTTGGGGAATTTAGTATCAAGAGATACAACTGACCAGGTTGTAACCTTGTGAGCTTTCAAGGTTGGAAGAACCATCAGATATTGCACCAGTAATCAAAGTCAGGAATAAAGTTCACTGAGGTGACCAATGACAGAAGAAGGAGGGCAACAATTTTAGGAATCCTGAATCCTTGTAAGGGAAGGAAGTACTAACTCTAAATCCTAGGAAAGTACTGATAATCAGAGCCCAATAAAGAGCTATACCTAATTGGAACTTCATGAGAACTCCACAAAGACAGAAAATAATTTTCAGTGACATGGTCTTGAGATATGTCTCACCCTCACATGTTCTCTACATATGTCTTTGTACTTAAATTTGAGCCCACTCTTCCCAGAGACCTTATGTGTACAAAGGGAGAGTGCACTTTGTTTAAAAAGATAATTGATTTATGCAAGTATTCTTTCTTTGCTGCCTCACTAAGTGCCATTTGTAAAAGCTTTTGTTAATTGATGATGGAGAGCATACTGCTGGTGGCTCCAAAACTGCAAGTGTTAGAAGCCAAAACACCTCACTAGAACCCTGAGAAGACTAATAGTCCTGTCATCCCCTGGAGACTCAATTTGCCAAAGCAAGTGAGAACTGGGAAAGTGAACCTAGAGAAGTTGCTACATACATGAAGACTTTTCTCATCCCTTTAGCTACTAGTACCCTCTCCCCATAAAAAATTTATCTTTTTTAAAAATTTTGGTATATATAGGTACATTTTGGTAAATATACGTATTTTTGTCTATATTTTATATATACTTATATCTCCTAATACAATTCGTGGCTAGGGAATTTTTCTTTCCACAGCATCTAAATGTGATTCTCTAGAACTTCCTTGAATTGCTCCTAATTTGTGCTCTGTATCCAAGCAAACCAAGCCTAATCCATCTTCCACTCCATGACCATTCCTGAATAACTTGAAAGAGAGGACAAAAGTTCACCTTGAAAATCGGGGGCTAAGGAAAAATCTCCTGGCTACTGCAAGAACGATTCTTGGCACATTCAACTCATAAGAAGTGTTTTCAGTTACAATAACTTCTATTATACAAACAGGACTTTTGCAGTTATCAGATCATCAAATTATCTCACAGACCTACGAGTTAGATAGGGAAGGAATTTTATAGATTAGGAAATGGACTTGGGAAAATTAAATTATTTCTTTGCAGTCTTCCTCTTAGGCACTGTTTCTTTCTAATAAAAAGAATTGTACAACAGTGATAGAGGACACTAGTCTCCTTTGCACATTCCAAAATAGGCATTAACCACCAGAAAGGAGACAACAGAAACCCCTTTGTAAGGTATACCAATAGAAGAGTGAAAATGCTATTTGAACGTGGTTTCGTAAATTAGCCACAACTGGAAATTAACAGAAAGCAGCCTATAAGTACTGAGTCACAAACATTAGATTGTGACCTCCTTGAGAACAAAAGCTGTTTTTGCCTTTCTTTGTGTCACTGGCATTTAGCGCAGCACCTGGCATAAAGCAGGCATTTGACAAATGATGGCTGTTGATTTGACACGCATGCTTTGTTAGTTTCAGTTGAAACATACCATATAGCCTCCATTTAAGGAGAGCATTGGCTATGGAAGCCATATCCTCAGGCTCTAAGGAAATGTAGAATTCTGACAAGCTCCACTTGATTTTCCATCTCATTCTTGCTTCTTGGCTTAATAACTGGCCCTCCAACAGTAGCAAGCATACCTTGGCTGCCCTAAGTCACCAAAGATATGCTGGAGGTCTTAGGAGACCATCTGTTAGGCATTGGACATATGTTATAAAGGAGCTGGTCACATTTCTAAAATGGATTTCCATAATGCATTGTCAATGGCCTAGAATTAGCCCTGTAGCTCATCATGTTTAATTCATGCTTAATTACCTCTGAATCCCCTTGATTTTCCCATGAAGCCCTCAGATTTTCACTTAGGTTAGTAGTCAACACACGCTGAATTTGTCAGTGCACTAGTGGTGAAATCTTACAGTAATGCTACTTACTATAGCTTCCACCCAATCACAAATCATCATCATTTGAAGATAGTTTTACAATAATGAAAATATAATCTAACAGACATCAGGCATGTGAACTCAGTACTAAGCATTATTGTAATGAATTCTCTGTGAAAAGTCATGAAATTCTTAGCCAGCATGAACTTAGTAGAATATAGAGTCATTTAACTTAATTTAAAGTGTTAGTACTGAGCCCGTCTACTTCAGCAAATAGAAGTTCAATATAAATTAAAGTGGTTTGGAGAAAGAGCCTCAATAGCTGTTCTCCTTTTTATACAGTTAGCAAAATCCCTGAGATCCCAAAGGCTCTTCATATTCATTTGAACGTCTATCCTTACCAAACATCAGCTGGCTCTCTATGGTACAGAGTAAATCACAGAATGACAGAATGTTATCTTCAGAGTGAATCTTACAGTAACATGCTAGTGAATGTTTAACAACTGGCTCTCAAAAAAAAAAATATATACAACATACTTTTAAGTTCAACCTATACTATTAAGGGGATAGCTTAGGTGGTACAGCGCATAGAGTGCCAGGCCTACAGTCAAGAAGACTGATCTTCCTCAGTTCAAATCTGGTCTCAAATACATACTAGCTGGGTAACCTTGGACAAGTTACTTAACCCTGTTTGCCTCAGTTTCCTCATCTGTAAAATGAACTGGAGATGGAAATAGCAAACTACTCCAGTGTCTTTGCCAAGAAAACCCCAAAGGGGATCACAAAAAATTGCATGTGACTAAACAGCAACAAACATTATGAACATTTTCTTTTTCAGTTTCGTAAGTCTAGACAATAAAAAAAACCCCACAACAAATCAAACCTTGATCTGTAGGGTTTATCAATTTCTGAGGTATAAATGCTCACATTGAAAATTCAGCACTCAGCTTTCAGGAACCAGTTTGAGATGACTCCAGAACACCCCTGAGCAGTTAGATAGCATAGTACACAAAGCACGAGGCCTGGAATCAGAAACCCTGAATTCAAATCCAATCTTAGACACTTCTTAGTTATGTGACCCTGAGCAAGTCATTTACCTCTGTCAGGTTTTTTTTTTCTCATATGTAAAATGGGGATGGGTAATAGTACCTACCTCCCAGGATTGTTTCAAGGATCAAAAAAATTATAAAATCATTTTAATGCATTTGGCATCGCATGTGGCACATAGTAAGAGCTATAGAGAAATGTTAGTTATTATGATTGTTATTAGATATTATCTAATCCGTTGTTCTGGCAAAGTGAGGTGCTCTGAAACCTGTGACTTAAACTTCTGTGGGAAATTACTCAAGAACACAAAGGAAGCTTGTATTACACCTAGGCCTAGAACTGAGTCCCATTCAATTTAACAATCTGAGAATAATTCTCATGTGTTACAAAATGCTTTACAGTTTTTACAAAGAGAACCATAGTGTTACAAAGCTTAACCCACACACTACCACTTTATGAGGGATCATGGTCCAGTGAATAGAGTGATGGATTAGTCAGAGGACCTGGGTTTAAGACCTGTCTCTACCACTTCCTGCCTGAATAAACTTGGACAGGTTATTATGTCATTCTAGGCCTAATTTTCCTTATCAGTAAAATGAGGGTCCTGGAATCAATCTCTAAGGTCCCTTCTAGTTCTCAATCTGAGATCCTATAATCTTGTAAATATGACAAAAGGCCACTCCCACCCTGGAGTTCAAAGTACTGCTGTCTGCACATGTGTTATGGCAAGCAAAGAAGTACTTAGCACCTTGTCTGAGTTATTTGTTTAGCACCTTATTTCAGTTCAGGTGTCTTTGAGCCTTGCCCTGATCATATCAAGTCTTTGTTAAGAAACAGAACCTGTGAATCTCATAGGGGGAGGGATTTGCCAAAGACAGGAACAGAAAGAACATAAGAGGTGGGTGGAACGGGGAGGAGCTAATGACAGATAAAAAGCTCTAGCACAGCTGGGACTGAGCAGAACTGAGAAGGGAACATTTGTGGTGGCTGGCACTCTGTTTGTCTGTTCTGTCTGTGCTGACTTGTGTTTGTGATACTTTGTACAGAAGCCCTGGGACCTTACTGGAAGCCCTGAAAGAGAATTTTCTTGTTGTCTGCTTACAGAAGTCCTGGAGGAGGGTTTCAGAGGTCCTGGAACTATACTGTTGATTTGTGTTAAGTTCTCAGACCTTATTTATGGGTCTGTGTTGAGCTCTCAGACCTTGTTTATGGGTCTGTGTTGATGTCATAGGCAGATAGTGAATTGATAATGGTGCTGGCAACGTCCATGAATGTTGTTTTGGTTCTGTTAAGCTTTGATTTCCCAGAAAGAGAAACTGTGAAGGACTTGAGGTAGACTGGACACTGTGAGCTTCAACATGGAATGGGAACTGGATGAGGAACAAGGACAAGGATAAGGAGCCAGACAAGGAGTTGGACTAGGAACTGAGAGCTGCCTGCCTGTGAATTCAGGTGACAGTTGGCTAGATTCAGGCAAGAGCTGGACCCATGGAATTTGGAAGCCAGCCTCAGGCCAAGATGAAAAGACCTCTCCTTGGGTACATAGTGCTGACTGAGAAGATCATGACTGTGACATAGGGGTGAGAGAACTTTGTACTTTGTACCTTGTACCCATTAAGGATGATTGAGTTAAGGATGATTGGAGACTAATCTCCAATCAAGAAGAAAGAAGACTTTTTGACTGAGAGATTAAGACTATGTGATCTAGGGGTGGAGAACTTTGACCTTTGTGCTTTGTGTCCCTTAAGGGGGATTGCTCCTTAAGGATGACTGAGTTAAGGACTTACTGAATGATATCTTTTGTTTAAAACTATGTGGCCACTTTAGTAAAAAGTTGTTATGTTATATCATTGTGAATTTTGTACTTTGGTTTCTGTGAATGTTTTACTTTAGTTTGTTGCTGAATAAATAGAGTTCACTATACTCTAAGATCAGAACCTTAGAGAGATTCACAGCAGCAGTCCTCTGGAGAGTTGTTTGGGCTTGCCTATACAACATATACACTGATTCATCAGTTTGTTTGGCTGATGCTACCTCTCTCTGTATTGAGGCTAAGAATTAGCTTTCAGGAGAACTTTGATGACTCAAGAGATAGTGGAGCATGCATGGATCTTCTGTCACTGGTTCTGGTTGGCTAACCAGGTGGTTGGGAGGATTCTTTTTTAACTGGCTCTGTAGCTAGAACTGTTGGCATCTTTGAAACGCCCTGAGTTAGCTACAGTTGCCCTTTTTGGGGGGAGTCGTTCTTCCCCTCGTGGCATCAGGTGAGAGAACATGCTGTAAGGGAAAGGACCGAAAGGCCTTCTTCACCTTCCGAAACAACATGGCCCCCTGAAAAATGGGCCTGGGTCATTGACCTTTTCATTTACTCTTCTCTTTTCTGGGTACAGAAAGCATAGTCTCAGACCCCAGGAGAGTGAGCCAGAAGAATTCAGGACTCAGAATCCATTCTCTGTTACGCAGCCCACAGAGGACCAAGAAGCAAGAAGAGAAATTCTGGAGTGGCTCATGTTAGCAAAAGCTGAAATGGGGACTATTCAACAGCAGTGCCACGTCTGGACATAAACTTTGTGGGCCCGATTAGATATAGAAACTGAGCTAAATTATTACCCTAATAACCTTCCCCAGAAGCAGTACCTAGGTGCAGGTGTTATGGACTATAGTACAGAATAACATTCCAATTATATGGCCAAAAAAATACACTTTTTCCCCATTCAAGTTCACAGACCCCCTGAAATATGCCTACAAACTCCTTGGAGGTTCTGTGAACCCCAGATTAAGAACTTCTACTCCAGAAGTTGCCTGGAAAAGCAGAAAGACTTCATTGTGCAACCACTCCCATCCCCACACCCCTAGAGGATACATAAAATTCCAATGAAAGGGAAATGTTCCCTAGCTTGGTACAAGGTGCTGTCTGGGAGAAAAAAACTGACCTGAACACCGGACAATAGAAATGTCCTGCAGTGGAGGATGAGGCAATGTTTTTCTGCCCCTGCATCTTTTGCTCTCCTTCCTCTTCCCTTCCCCTATCAAGTTTCCTCTTGAGGATTTCATGGTTTCATAGATTTATGCCATAGAGGGCAGCTCACAGGTTGAGGTCAATGATGAAATCTTCCAAATCTTTTTCATTTCATAGGGTTGCTTCTTAGGGCTTTGGCACCAATTCTGCATGGTCCAAGTGCAAGGGCCTGGGATTCAGATCCCAATGGTGCTACCTGTAAGCTGTATCTAGCCTTCAGTTTCATCATCTTTAAAATGAGGTGGTTGGACAAAATGGCCTCTAAGGTTTCTTCCAACTCTAGATCCATGATTATATAATCCACAAAGCCCTTCACAACCATCTCTTTATTTACAAGAGACCTTGATGACACCAAGAATAGAGAGCCTATTCTCAGGTAAGAAAGAAGTGAAAGAAAATTTCTATGGAGAGATTTCCTGTGGCAGCTAGGTGGCCCAGTGGCTAGAACACTGGACCTAGAGTTAGGAAGATCTGAGTTCAAATCTGGTCTCAAATACTCACTAGCTTTGCGACCCTGGGCAAGTCACCTAATCTCTGTTTGCCTCAGTTTCTTCAACTGTAACATAAAAGGCTATCATAATAGCATACACCTCCCAGGATTATTGTGAGGATCAAATGATATATTTGTAAAGCACTTATCATAGTACCTGACACATAATAGGCATGTATTAAGTGTTTTTCTTACTTCCTATAAAAATAAGAATAGGTTACATCATTATCATTACTGGGAGAATATATCAATAAACAATACATTAAATATTTGTTTTGTGCAAGACAATGAGGATGCAAAGAGTTATAAAATTCTGTTTCTGTCCTCAGGAAGCTTATAAAATACTTGGGGAGACAGAATATACACGTAAGGAGATAATTAGAGAGGAATCATGGTATATTACCTTAGCATCAAGTTCAGATAAAAGTATTGACTTAGAAAACTACAAATTAACATTATCTGTGTGACATCATATTTTTATTTATTTTGTTAAACATTTCCCAATAATATTTAAATCTAGTCCAGGAACTACTCTGGAATTTTGAGAGCTGTGAAACTGACACCTCTGGTATGGCAGAGAGAAAGCCTTGGAGTTATGAGGACCTAGATTCAAATTCTGCTTCAAACACTTACTAATTGTATGACATCATTTAGACTCCTCAGGTTTTGGTTACTTCACCTATAAAATTAAAGTCTTGTATTCTGTGATTGAAGATCTCTTCCAGGTCTGGGTAAACCAGGGCAACGCATTCAGTCTTACACAACCTTCCATGATTGTGAGCAACTGTATTATAGGTGCTGATCTGCATCAGAGAAGAAATTTTCCTCATTGGACGTTCCCCATACCAATCATGTCACAGCTCCTGTCTAGTAATAAAAAAATTTTTTTTTAAATTACCACCAGGAGTGGATGTAAATTCTGTATCCAAATCCAGCCCCAAATAGGGCTCTTATACATGACAAGTACTAAATATACAGGGTGTCCCATAAATCTCAGTGCATTTTTGAGTCGTCGAAGCTGTACTTGGGACACCCAGTACGTTTATTCGGCTTTTGAAATTTGATTTAGTTTGCATAAACACCCCTCCTGGATTAGCCCCTTGATGACTCTTATTTTCCACTGTACAGCATCCAATAGTTTGATGCTACCCAGAATCAAACAGTAAGCAATAATCACATGTCTCTACCTTCCAACAGGCAGCAATTAAAGCTGCCAAAATGCTTAACTGGGCATGATCAGAGAAAAAGGACAGTATTTGGATTTCTTTTTGTGATGATACTTTAAACACCTCTGGGCCTAACACTTCTCCTGATTTTCGCCACGCACATGGACCTCTTCCACGTGCCAAGCACATATTAGATACCCAGGACAATCTGCCCATGGGAGGTATTGAAGGGACCCGGGGTTGATGGAAGGACCAGGAGTGGATGGGTGAGGCCAGAGGGCAAGGGAATGACAGCAATTGTAACGCTGAAGGCGTTTTCAGCTAAAACAGCTATGGCAGGTCAGGCCAAATATTTTCCTGCCAGCTTTGTAAATGTTGGCCACTTTGCATACTTCTTTTGCCAAAATGAAAAAGGTTCTATTGTGGGAGTCACTAGAGGCTTAGGGAAATCATTATTAGCTGTGGCCTCCACAGGCTCAGGATTATGCCAGGTGGAAAAAATTATGGGTATTAATCTGTTTGATCTAAAATGTCGAATTGGGCCCAAACATTTCCTGGTGCATAGCGCTATTGGTAAACTCCAATCTCGGTCAGGTTAGACCTTCCGTTCTCAGCTCTGACAACTTATGTTTTCCTTTTTTTTTTTTTCATTTTCAAATTAATGGAACATGTTTTTCAAGTGAAGGAATAAATTGCTCTAGTTTTTATACATGATCTATGGGCCATTGTAAAAGCCATGACCTCAGTGATTATACCTTGGCCAACTTGCTTTTTGATCACCCCACCTAGCCCTTCACTCTTATGAAGGGGAAAATGGTCAATCCCATAGCCTTGTTATATGAAAAAGCATTAAACCATGATCATTTGTCGATCAGCTTCCCTCCTTAGCCTTCCCCTTTCCCCCAGAAACTCTTTAGAAGACAAAAGTTCAAGTCTCCTAAGGCCATGGAAGCAGAACCTAGAGGTAAGCAGGGTGTATCTCATATCTAAGACCATCAAAGGGAATCTTTTAAGGATGACTAAATATAAATAAATCATTAACTACCTAGACATCTAGATTTCTCAGTTTCAGAGATTCCATTACCTAGGCATATACCCTAAGGAATTAATGACAAAATGAAAGAGTCCATATAGTCTTTTGCAGTAGGAGAGAACCAGAAACAAAGAAGATGCCTGTCAATTGGGGATGAGCTAAATAAATGGTAATAGATCACTCAATAAAAATTTATTAAGTACCTACTATGTACTAGGCACTGTGATGAAATATACTATCCTTTTCATAAAAAAGCAAAAAAAATATGATAAATAAATAAAAACTTGGGGAGATGTATGTGAACTTATAGAAAGTGACATCAGTGACTCTAAGAAAACAATTTTAAAAGCTACAATAGTGTAAATGGGAAGAACAAAAATAACAAAGGTAATTGGATGCTCTAAAATCATCATGATCAGGGGTAGCAGGTGGCACAGTGAATAAAGCACTGGCCCTGGAGTCAGGAGGACCTGAGTTCAAATCTGGACTCAGACACTTAACACTTAGTAGCCATGTGACATTAGGCAAGTCACTTAACCCCAACTGCCTTCCAAAAAAAGCAAAAATAAAAATAAATAAAATTATCATGATCGAACTTGGATCCAAAGGAAAAATATGAAAATTCACCTCCCTCTACCCCTTTTCATAGGTGCAGTATGGTCAATATAGGACTTTTTTGAAAGTTGTTTATCTTTGTGAAACTTTTTTGAGATGATTCTTTGGGAGTGAGAATAGCTGGCATAAAAAAAAAAACAATAAAATGTTTTGTTTTGTCTTATTTTTAAAGCATGCCTCAAGCAAGATAGAGTGATTCTAGATAACTGAGAATCCACCATACTCACAACAGCATAGTGTATAAGAAGTAGAGTCAGAGGACCTGAGTTCAAACCTCACCTCTGCTATTTACTGTGTGACCTTGGACAAATGACTTCATCTCTCTGAGCCTCAGTTTCCTTATCTATAAAAGGAAGAGGTTGGATTATAAGTTCTCTAAGGTCTCTTCTGAGCAGCAAGGTGGCAGAATCAGAAAGACTCATCATCCTGAGTTCAAATCTGTTCTCAGTCACTTACTATCTATGTGGCTCTGGGCAAGTCACTTAACCTTATTTGCCTCAGTTTTCTCATCTGTAAAATGAGCTGGAGAAGAAAATGGCAAACCACTCCAGTGTCTTTGCCAAGAATGATCCTGCCAGGACCAGAGGAATCTCTTCAGATAGAAACTCTGCATGATGGTATTGCTGAGTATGCTAATTAAAGATTGGTTTGTTGGAGTTTTTCCTTTGCCCATGAGAAGAATGTATGCAAATATTACTAACTTAAGCAGAGATGTAGTGAAAAGGGAATGCTTTACTCTACTATATAATGTTGCTGACCTCTTTTTAAAGGGTTTTTTTTTCCCCGAAGCCAAGGATCTATGCAACTATCTCTTAAAATAATAAACACAAGAAAATAGATGCTGCTTTGGGGTCATGTAGACCTGGGTTCAAATAACACTTACATAACTGAGAAAAAAAATGTTTACAGAAAGTTTCTTGGGTAAAATTCTGAAATCCCAGTTAAATAAAGAACGAATTCAAATACAAAAGAATGACAGGTATCCCCAAATAGATAAAAATGGTCAAAGGATATGAACAAGCAAGAATGACTTCCAAGCTATCCACAGTCCAGTGGGGAGGGGGGAAGGGTATTAGAGAAATTTAAATGAAAACAAATCTACAATTCCACCTTTCATCTACCATATTGGCAAATATGGCCAAAAAAAGGGAAAATGGTAAGTGTCGGTGGGGCTATACTGGCGCCTACTGGTGGAATTTTGAATTGATCCAATCATTCTGGAAGTAAATTTAGAACTATTTCCCAAAAGGTCACTAAGCTGTGTGTACCTTATGACCCAGTGGTACCACTGCTAGGCCTGTATTGAAAACAAAGGAGAAGAAAAGCTCTATGTGAACAAAAATCTATACATAGCAGCTTTTTTCTGTAACAAAGAACTGGAAACAAAGGGAATGCCCACAATTTTGGAAAAAGCTAAATAAATTATGATATGTGAACATAATGGAATATTATTATATCGTAATAAATTACAAAAGAAAACATTCATAGAAAATTTTGGAAGATTTGTATGAACTGATATAGAGTGAACAGAACCAGGAGGACAATTTACATAGTAACAGTGTAAAGAAAACCAACTTTGAAAGACTTAATAACATAGATTATTGGAATAACCAACCAAGACTCCAGGGGAAGATCTGACTTCCAGACGAGGGGTGGTAGAATTAAAGAACAGAAAAAGACAAACATTTTTAGACATGACAAATGTGGTTTTTTGTTTTGGGGCTTAGGGTTTTTTGGTTTGGTTTGTTTTACTATAATTATTCACTATAAGAATCATCTTTTTCTTTCAAGGATTTGGGAACAGAGCTGTTGATGATATTGCCAAAATAATAAAAGGTGAGTCACTGAAGCACTTTTTAAAATTCGCAGAAGGGAACCAAACAGAACAGCTTCAAAAGCAAAATGTTAAATTTATATCTAGATTTTTAAAAAGCAAGCTATCGGAAATAGATGGCTGGTTTTCTGTATTATCTCTGTTCTGCTTCATACCAATGGTTTGGGGGATTTCTTGATGTTAATTAAATTTAGGGGAAATTTTTTTTAGTAATATCTTATATACCTACTTACTAGCTGTGTGACCCTAGGTGGATCATTTAACCTCTTTTCACTACACTTTCTTCATCTGAAAAAAAAAGGAATAATATTTTTAGCACTTATCTCACTGGTTTGTTGTAAGGCTCAGATGACAGACAAAAAGAAACAAAACAAATATTAAGCCCTTTCTCTATTCATCAGTCACTGGGAACACAAATACTAGCAAACGAGACAGTCCTTGATCTCAAGAACATACATTGTAATGGGGAAAGACAACATGACATTCCTGGGTGGGGAGATGGTTAGAAAGTGACCTAGAATCCTTTTTCTAGTCAAGATAAGGGGAAAATTCAGTATCCCAGTGGTGAAGTCCAAAGTTCTAGTAAGGACGAGAGGGGGTGACAGCAGACATGGAAGTAGCCTGGCTGTGGATGGCTAGGAAGAAGTGATACATGTAAAAGATTCCGCAAACCCTAACCTGCTATATTAGTGTTCTATCTTGTTGATAACGATTTTTTTTTAATGTATCTGAGTGATTTAATTGGCATAGAGAAGCAACTTCTTCCATCAGTGGAGGGCCTTCTGGTTCTGCAATTCATATTCTTAGAAAGTTCTTTGTGGGCACTGCATAGTTCAATGACTTGCCCAAAGTCATTAAATGTGTCAGAGGTAGCACTTCAATCCAGGTCTTTCTAAGTCCAAGGCCAGGTCTTTATATGCTGTCCCAGTATACCATGCTTCATTATCATATTTATATAATGTGCCTAATCTTGGAAGTCTAAATATTTGGAAACCAAATTCCAATATTCTTACTCCTGAATTTTTTTTTAATGTTCAATATCCAAGGAGTAAATCATGATTCTGATTATTTTTTCCATCTAATTCCTAATTTGATTGCAAATATTCAAGGCTGGGATATCCCAAAGGTAGTTGCTTAGGGATTACCAGAGTACCACGTCCCCTTCACATTTCCACAACTAGGAGATCATTCAACATTCCACAGCTGTTTAGAAACAGGATGGGCTGGAGTGAGAATCTATTTCTTCCCCAAAACAAGAAACTCTAATAGGAAAAGCATGGGATGTGACTCAAAAGTTCTGGGCTTGAATCTCATCTCTATTATGTACCCTCTGTGTGATCTTAGGCAACTCTTCTCATCTCTCTGAGCCTCAGTTTCCTCATCTATGAGATGGAGATAATAACACAGAGTTTGCCTCATAGAGTTTCTGTAAGGACAGTCCTTTACATAGCAAAATGCTACATAAATGTGAGCCATTGCTGCCATAATTAAATGTTGCTAACTCAAACACATTTCTTTGGCATCCTGCCTTTTCCATTCAGCTTCTGCAGAACTGAGTATGAAAGCATTTGTATTTCATCTGTATGAAATGTTGTAAATTACACCCTCAGAAGCCCCTGGGGGGTACCTAACAGTCTCACTAATACTTCCAAACAGCATGACCAAGACATAAAGTAGCATCCCTAAGTAAGTCAGAAGGTTCTGCTTAAAGTCTCACCACAGGATACTCTAATTGCTATGGACCATTCCTTGATCTGTGGGTAGCAATTTATTCATTTTAAGTTGTTCAGGTTTCTGGTGAGTATTCTTGATAATAAAGTTGGCATTAGATTAAAGCAACTTAGTTTTTGGCCTAAAAGACCAATTTTTCTAGGTGTTATATCAAAGTATCAGTTAACATCATGATAGTTAATTTGGCTATGCCTGATAGCCAAATATTAGGCTTTACCATGCCATGATATACTTTGCCACAGGACATAACCAAAAGTCTGACTGGTCCATGAGAGTCTAGTAAGTGTCAGAGTTCAATCAAGCAACAGATGGAGTATTTAGGACTGGAAGGATCAGAGTTCCAGAGAAGTAAAGAGCAGGATAAATAAGGCAAATATTTTAGACCTAAACGCAGTCCAAAGTCAGCTACAAATATATCAATACTAATGTATCCAGTAATCTGGCCACCCTCTCCAAGAGCAAGTCCAGCTACACCATGGCCTCCAGAGTTCTAGGAGTACTCATAAGAGTTTAGGATTTCTTTTTTTTTCTAATGCTATTGACTCAAGCCCCCATTCTACTATGTCCCCACTACCGTTAGATGGCAGTTATTAGCACACCAGTTCCATTTAACCCATTTACACCATTTAGTTTTTACAAAGGAATATTCATTCCAAAGATATAAAAAAAAAAGTGTGAACATTCCTACTACTACCACCACCATCCCCCCCCCCCAAAAAAAAAAACCAACCACTTGGAAGATACATACTTCTCTGTGTCAGCTCAGTCTCTGGGGAAAGTGAGTTCAGATTCAATGCAATTTTACATAGAATTGGCCCCACTAAGTTCATGTCCAAATGTAGCATGACTGATGGATGAGCCTTTATCTCAGCTACAGTTGGGCTGGTTCTCAAAGGTCACTCCTTGCTCCTCAGGGAATGTAAAATAAATTGGTTGACTGCGAACTGGCATGAATTCTATTCATAGACCTCCTGGTAGCTCATTCTCCTGACCTTTAGAAACTCACAAGATCATACCCTCCAGTTTCCTTCACCTAAAATGAAACAGCAAATATGGAGGCAAAGATTCAAGGTCCATCCATATTCACGAGCCATATGTTGACATGGGAAGAGGCAGGCCTGAAGCTTCATCTGTCTTCTCTCCCTAGAATGCTATCAGAAAGAAAGAAGTTAGCTCAGAAAAGGGAGAGGTTGTAGAAAAGTAGTGCCTTTTGAAAATCCCCTAGTTCTGGTTATATAGTTGTAGTCAACCAAAAAGATTCCTCTTCATCACATGTTAGTGGACCAGAACCAGTTATAAAATGTCTGTGCCTGGTCCAAAGTCCACAGAGAGATTTCATTAACCAAATTCCCTGCAAGCTCAAAATAATGAGAATTGTGCTGGACAGTCCCTTGTTACATCAGCAAGCAGACAACCAGCAAGGGTGCCTGACCCATTGTAAGGGAGAGGGAGAAGCAAAGGTCCTGTGATTTCATTGATAGAGGGAATTCCCAAAGATGAAACTTCTTCTACCAATGCAGATCTCAGTATCCTCTCTACAATTTATAATCTTAGAGAGTAGACACCTAGGGAGAAGTTACATGACTTGCCCATCATCACACAGTTAATATGTGTCAGAGGGAGGGCTTGAACCTAGTTTTTCCTTGTTCTGAGGTCAGCTTCTTATTCATTACATCTCACTGCCTTTTAGTCATACAGCAGAAACTCTTTATAAATATTAGAGGACCGACTGACAAGTCCTGCGGCTAAAGATCAAACAATTCTAGATTTAGAACTGAAAAGGGCCTTAAATGTCATCGAGTCCAACCCAGTCATCCTATAGATGAGGAAATTGAGACTTGGAGAGGTTAAGTGATTTAGCCGAGGTCAAATAATTAATAATTTAGATAATACACATAAAGCACTTTGCAAACCTTAAAGTGCTACATAAATGTTAGCTATTATAGGTACTGTTAATAGCTATATTAATAATGGCTTCAGAGTTAAGACTTCAATAAAATGTAATTGTTAAGTTGCTTTAGTTATTCACAAAAGGTGAAATTTCCTTGGCAATTACTTTGTTGAAACTTTAAAGATATATGTGATTCTAGGCTATGGATTACATATACCTAAATCCAGCATATTAAGGGAATACAAGGACTCCCCTTTTCATCCTCCCTTGTTCCATAGACAGGTATAGGACATGGGGGTCATAGAGGACCAACCAGCATAATTTTATGTATATAATGCTGATTTGATTGGTAACTATTCCTAGGCCATGTATTTCTAAAGCAAGACTTTAGAAGTTATTTAATAAACGAATACAATCTAACTGAAATTAAAGTGATCCCCTGGATGTCCTTGGTTGCAAATTCGTGATTTCATGCAGTCAGTTTCCTTTGGGAAAACCAGCAAGCAGAATAAAGCAAGCCAAAATAGAAGGAGAAAAAAGGCAAGGACGCTAAAAGGGCAGGAGGATTCTCTTCCCCACCTCCTTCCCATTCCAGTAGCAGCCCCTTTCAAAACTTATCAGTTGTCCAGACGTTTTTATTCAGGCATTTGTATAGAAAGCTATGTCTCCTTCCTAATCTTGATCCTCAAAGCAACCAAGAAAAATCCTACTGTTATTCACTTGTATGCACTCTTAAGACTGAAACATTTTATCTCCTACTTATGGGACCCAAATATAAAGCTCAAAAATTGGAAGAAATGAATATAAAAGGGAAATTGTTATAATGGTGTTAGGACTCAAAACAGTCAGGGAAGTCTTTTATTTCATAAGAGTGACAATACAGGTGAAATATACTGGAGAGTGGGGGGTGCAGAAAGGAATGAAATTTGCAGAGCAGTGAGAAACACTGGGGAAAGTACAGCAGGAGGTGCTAAAAGTCTGAGTTTTCAAATCATATGCAGCTCATTCCTTCTCAAGGTATTTCTGCCCCCTCTAAGTCCTTTTTTTCAGCTTTCGAATGAAAAGGGGATTCTCCACTCCAGGCTCCCTCCTTTCATCTAGGAACTCTTCACAGCATGCAAAATACCCTTAGCAGCAGCTGACCCTTTACAGTCTAGGCAAGGAACCATATGGCTCACTCTGTGGTGGCCATTTTGGAAGTAATCAATTGACTAAAGAGGAGAGTGTTTCGCAAGATCAAAGGCAGCAGAAAGGTTGAAGGGACTAAGGACACAGAAGAGTCCATTAGGCTTAGCCCCAGAGGAGGTAATTGGTAACTTTGTGTTTCAATGGACTGAAGTGGGTAAAAGCAGGATCGCTGAAGGTCAGAGAGAAAATTTCAGGGAAGGGACTTGAGGGCACAAATATGAGCTTCAAGGCAAGCAGAGTTATTTAGTGAGATAGAAATAAGAGAGAAAGACAGATAGGCAGAGACAGAGAGACAGAGAGAAACCGAGACAGACAGAAAGAAAAAGAAGAGCAAGGAGAGAGAGAGAGAGAGAGAGAGAGAGAGAGAGAGATGTTGGGGTGAGGAAAGGATTAATCAAAAGCTAAAGCAGTCAACAGAGAGTGAGGCTCTAGGGACATTTTACAGCAACCTCAGCATAATGGAAATAGGAATAGAGCAAGATGAGGAGGAGAAGTACGAAGGTCAAAAGAAGAGAAGAGTTACTATTTAGAAGACAGGACAGGAACAAATCAGACTTGGAGATCTTGGAAGCAATGGAGTGTAGGGAAAAGGACATTTAAATCCATATGTCAAAGTGGCTAATGGATTAGAAACTGTGAAAAGTACAAATAGGACAAGGGGAAAAGGGGGAAAAGGCATGTCAAAGAAAAGAGATCAGACAGTCTGTGCAAATAGGAAAAGACTCACAGTCAAACTGCAGCTGCATATGTCTGCATGCTGACCTCAACACATTGTGAAAGGTGGAGTAGATAAGTTGGTGTACCTTAGGTGGCAGTATGGTGCAGTAGAAATGGAATTGGAGTCGGTATATAGGATCTGAATATGGAATCTGCTTTCAATGTGTGTGATTTTGGACAAGTTGCTTAATCTCTATGCCTTAGTTTCCTCATCTGTAAGATGAACAGGTTGGACTTTTATGGCTCTACTGTGTGTTCCAGTTCTAAATCTATGACACCTAAAACTTCATCCTCACATGACAGTTAGCAGTGCAACTACTTGTATAGGAGGAGATACCCTCATCCATCATTCCTAGGTTCCTCATTGGAAGAATTTGAGGTACCATTTTTGTTATTGTTGTTGTGTCATTTTTTAGTCATATCCAACTCTTTGTGACCTCATTTGGAGTTTTCTTGGCAAACCAATGGAATGATTTACTATTTTCTTATCCATTTCATTTCATAAATGAGGAGATTGAGGTTTGGGGTTTAGGAGTGGTGGAGACCCCAAAATACCAACATACTGGGTCCTGCCAAATGAATTCAACTCAAACCTTCTCTCAGCTAAAGTAAAACAAAGTTAAAGATTCACCATAATGGGTAAACTCTTAAGGAACCTAAGCATTTGTGGATGCTTGTATTGACAAGTGGGCCAGAACAATCTGACACAGACTGAGTCTGAGCTAGATTGAATCTGGGCCACTTCAGGGAAGAAAGATGGATCTTACATACAGAAAGATTATGGGAGGGATCTAGGGGTGGTCTAGAAGAGAAGTTTGGGGAGGGTTTTGAGGAGGAGTCCTAACTGGTCAGACTCCAGGAACCAAGAGAATGGGATTTTGTTGGGATCAAGGGTAGGAAACAGCTTGAGGTAACAGACAATGAAGAGCTAGGCTAGGCTAGGGGTAATGGAGAGTCAATCTTTGTGATAATGAAAGGCTTATGTATGACCTCAGGCAAACACCAGATCTTGTGGGAAGATTCAAAGAGAGTTCAAGGGGGTTCCCAGAGTCTGTACCCCATCAAGGAGACTGAAAAAACAGGGTTAAGTGACTTGCACAGGGTCACACAGTAAATATATGTCTGAGTTCAGGTTTGAACTCAGGAAGATATGTCTTCATGACCCCAGGCCTGAGAGTCTACCCACTGTGTCACCTAGCTACCCCATTGAGATATATACAATGAAGAGAGAGACACTCAAGATAGACACAGATATAAAGAAGTCATTCAAGGCTGGAAGTAAATTCAAGAAACACTACCCAAGGAAGGAGAGAAGAAACCTGACTTTGGACTAGAGAGAGCCAACCCAAGCAATATAGAGTTGGATTGAAGAAGGAACCCTACAGGGAAAGAACTTTGAGACCTAACAGTACCAGAGGAGTGAGTAACATTAACTATATGTGTTCTCTACATGTATGCTTTACTACACTATAGTTTGTATATACTTTTCCTAAGTATTCAGTGTATATTTTGGGGAATGTATACACCAGGGAGTAGAGAGACAGTTTGTAGATATTTTTTCTTACTATGTCATCTTATTAAATACATTTGCTACTGCCTAATTATACATGGAAAGCACACTAATGGGGGCTCCCGAACTTTGACACTAGGACCTTGGGCCCATAAACTACAGCCTAAAACCTGAGAGTAATAACCACCTTCTGCAGAGTAAATCTATGTGTTAAAGCAAGTTTATGGGGAGGGTATCCCAGAGAGTGTATTACAACTAGAAACCAGAAGAATGAAGTATAGTAAAGGAATCAAATTTGATCATTTTATCACTCCAACATATGGGAGTCAGTGTAGTAAAGTATAAAGAAAACTGGCTCTGGAAACAGATTACCTACGCTCAAAGCCTGCCACTGATACTCTACTTCCCTGTTGCCACAGTATCCCCATCTGTACAATAAGAGGTTTGGACAATATGGCTTCTGAGATGCCTCCTACTTCCAGATGTATGACCCTACAGCTCATTATTGAGAAAATCTCAGCATCCTACAAGATTCCATCAGCCTTGGTACTCTATCTCATCATCACCCTCCATCCTTCTAATTGGAGAATGGAGCCATTAACTCCAAAACATCTAATTAAGGAGGGAACCCACTTGAAAAACGTTTTCTCATTTCTCATCTGCCTGCCCTACCTTCTCTGATCTTTCCACTGTTGTTGCTTGTCCTTCTTTCTCAAAAAGGACCATGACATCAGGAAGCTGATGTCATAACTTGCAAGTGAATTGGATTTAAGTGAGAGAGAATTGTGCAAAGACACAAGGCTCACTTTGTCCTCCAGAGCCATTTGGGTAGATCAGGATGACTGGAGATTGGGTAGATTCTCCTATGCCCCACCCCCTTCTGCTTTTCAGCTCCCTTTTGTTTGTTGTCTTTCCCCCATGTAAACTCCTTAAGGGCAGAAACCACATTTCTTTTTTGTGTTTCTATCTCCAGCGCTTAGTACCTTGTCTGGTACATTGTACAGCTTTATAAATGTTTACTGACTGACTGATAATCAATCTAATGTTAACCAGGGCACAGACTGTATCTACTATCTGAAAACCAACTTAAGTAAATATTGAGCTTCACTATCAGTAGTTTGGCTATCCTAGTGGTGCAGTCCTGACTCAACCAATCCCCTACAAGTTTTAGAAACTGGAATCAAATAAGGCAGTTTATAGTTATCTAACAACTAACAAAAGCAAGTTTACTTAGCCAAAGCAGGGTAAGGATATTCAGAGCAGTGAAGATTCATTCACACGGAATAAGACATTGATTCTGTGATCTCAGCTTCCTTGTCTTATTCATGTTGCTGGTCTGTGTTCTGTAACTGGTGTGTACTGCAGTCGGTATCTGTCTACTCTCAAGAGCCAAATGTACATTTTCAGTGTGAGCATTTACACCTCAGAAATCCATAAACACCCAAATTGGAGCTTGATTTATTGTTTTGTTCATTGCCTAGCTTTGAGAAATTAATGGAGAAAACTTTAATAATGCAGGTTAAACTTAAAAGAGTGTCATGCTTTTTTGTTAGCCTAGCCTTCATGGAGATGGGGAAGGTAGAAAAGAGGTTTTGGATATTGCTCCTACCATAGCCACTAAGTAATCAGTCCTTTGAACAAGGTAAACCCTAATCTCTACAAAAGCCAGTAGAATCTAAAACTAATTCTGTTTATTCCCTTTTAAAAAATTTCTACCTGAAACCAGGCTTCTTTTATCAGAGACTCTTAACTTATGACTTTTTAAAAAATTATATTTTGATAACTATTATTTCAATATAATTCGTTTCCTTTGTAATTTGATATATTTTATTTTATGCATTTAAACACATTATTCTGAGAATAGATTTGGGACCCAATGAAGGTTAATAACCCTTGCCCTTGATCTCAATTTGCAAAAATATTTACAGGACTGAGCAACAATAAGAAATATTGGGGGGGAGTGGGGAGGAAGAGGGGTGAAAAGAATGGGGATTTTTATGCTGTTTAAATACAACCTTATGTGATTAAAGGTTGTCCACACACAGAATGTCCCATGACCCCAGTAACCTTCTAGGAATGCCAGAGGAGGTGATATTACTGATTCTTCCAGGCCTAGGATCCACCCAAAGCATTCTCATTTTGGATTACCACACCCAGGAACCCCTGAGGTGTACACCCCAAGCTTCTGTTTTGGGTTACTCTAATCCATCTCAATCCACCTTGTCAGCAAAATTGCTCCACTGGGTACCTGGGGTAGATGGAGTTTCTGTGTGGGAAACCTTTGTCAAAATCCTATATATATAAATCTTCCAGAATCTGTGTAAAGGAGAGCCACTCTCTGGTTCACTCTCCTCTACCAAAGGATCTAATAAATTTCTTTCTAAAACTATTTCAGATTTGAGTCTATTGTCCCAAACAACAATAGCCCTAAGAATTATCTGGAGTCTTGATCTTAAACCAATGCCTTCAACGGGAAAGGATATAAGATTTTTTTAACCTATTTTGGATGTGGGAACCTAGGGCTTGAACTAGTGACCTCTTTCTTTTAGTCTCACTAGTGCCATCTTTATTATCTTCAGGTTTGTAGGGAGCTTACAGAGTATTCCTTCACATTAGACTTGCTGGCTACGAATTTGTGGCATACAACCCTCAGTGTTGCAAAGAACCAAGATGAGAAGGGTACAACCCTCTTCTTGACTACTCTAAGAATTATCTTTTCTGGACTTCAGACTGTCTGCTCCACTTCCAAGCCTACTAATTTTCCCTTTGACAATAGGAGGAAAAACTTCTACCAACACACATAACTCTAACCCACTGTATGAACCATTTTTTGCAAACAAGGGACAAATAGACGGTGGAGGTGGCTTACTCTGGCTATTATTTTCAGCTTTAACTCTAGTGAAAAGTAATGTAGAAAAGACACTATATGTGTAGCCAAAATTACATATCCAGTAAAGCCTAAAGTCTACATATCATGAGAGACCAGTGGGTAACCAGATTAAAAATGAAATCACTAGAAGATGCTATTGGTCCTGTAGTTATAAGCTGTTTATCTATACATGTTCCCTGGTCATATATGTTCCCTATATATAAGCTTCTTCAAAAATTTTTGCTAAATTTACTCTTACCCCGATAGTGTGTGTACCTCTGGGAACATACTCCTTGGGTTTAGGGGGAAAATGTTTGATTTCATTAAATATTTGACTTGATTTGATTTAATTGAGTCCTCTGGTTGACTAGAAAAGAAAGGCATACCAGTGGGGACTTGTGAGCTATTGGTCTAAGAGGATAAAGACCCCACACCCACACACACAAAGTACTCTGAAGCTGGGGCAACTTTATCTGGGGAAATTCACCTTTGTTAAATGGATCCAGGAAGGAGGTACCTTACAGTACTTTCCATGAGATTACATTTATAACTATGCATCCTATAAAAATGTAAACATAAGCTCACCACAGATTTTTAAAATTTCATTTTTGCCTTGGTAGAAGGAATCTGTCTTGCTAAGAGTCATGGAATCTTTCATTTCTCAGGATACGGAAGCTTGCCTCAAGACAAGAGTTAAGGAAATTGAGTTTTCTCCATTCCACATGTGAAAGGACACTTGATTGGAATCCTTCTGGGCACAAAGTGGGAAAGAATGAGGTTAAATGAATATACTAGGCTAGGCTGAATTCATTCCAAAAGCTCAAAATCACATGTTTGCCAATCTTAAAAAAAAAAAAATTAGTTCTAAATTGTCCTCTCTCCTCTCAGCAATGGTTAGTTTTCCTTTCCTGGTGAGTAGTGGTAGTTTCTTGGCTCTTTCCTCCTTGGATATTGGCAACAGGAATGTTTGTTAGGAAACAGGAATCATCCTATGCATAATTCATCTTCTAGACTACCATTCATAATCAGGTCTTTGCCCTCTGTAATAAGCGTCTTTGCAGGAATAGATGGCTGTAAAAAATGGCTGAAAATCCAATATACAGAAACAATGAGTTTTAAACAAGCTACCAGAAAGATTTATTTTAGTCATATGTATGCTTCATCCGCTATTACTAACTTGCTAGGGTTCTTCACCTTCCCATCCCCCACCTCTCCTATGTTTAATTTCCTACAAAATAAACTGTAAAAGAACCTTCTGAAAGCGTTCCATCTTTATTGCTGAACAAAACTTCTGGCCTGAATCTGGCCTCCTTCCCTATCATAATGAATTAGCCTAAGGATGCTAAGATCTTCTTTACCTCTATCCCTTGTTTCTAGAACCTAGATTAAGCCCTTAGTTGGTAAACAGCTTGCTCCTTTTTATTCTCTAAGTCTTATATCCTGGCCCCTCTAGATTTCCATAAGCCTAACCAAAAGGTACCCTAGTCCACAGGCTACCCCTGAAAACTCCAAACACCTCCCCACCCCCTTTCAAACTCTAGGTTTCCTCAAAGCCCAAGACAATTTTTTAGAACAACTTCTGTCTCAAGGAAAGGCAGTGTACTGGTAGGTTTGCTAAAGGAAAAATGAGGAGGAACAGAAAGACTATAGGATTTTAAGTCAGAAGACTTGGGTTAAAATCCTGACTTTTCTGCTTACTGGGTAACCTTGGGCAAGTTACTAAAATTTCTCTAGATTTCCATTTTCCCAACTGTAAAATGAAGGGATTGAACTGGGGAATCTCTTCTGTCCCTTCCCATTCTAGAACTTTTGTCAAACTATGTGATCATATTGATTGGTTTGGAAAAAATGGGCATGATACTCACATGGTCACAGTCTGTCACAGAATCACAGAATGCTATAGCCCTTAGAGATCATCTAATCCAACTCAAGAGAAATTTACAGCTAAAGTTATATAGCTCAGCCTGAGTTATACAGGTAGTAAGTGGCAGAGGGCAGAGCTGGGATATGAACCAAACTCTAGAAAGAAGAGGGAATTCCAAGAGATTTTCATACACACATGTATGCATGTATACTGTATATGTATGTGTATAGATATACACACATGTGTCATATATAATCCTATATACACATATTTATTGTGCATGTATACATATACGTGTATATATACAGCATATAGAAATTACTGGGGAGAAAGGTTATCAAAAAGATAATAATTACTACCAACCCATATGTTTACTTTCCCATCTCTTTAAAATATTGTTTATGACCATATTGAGGACATTCTTAATGAAAATTTGAGGTCATGACTGTCGGTCTTGTGTAGCAGATCCTATAGCAATTCACTCCCTTATAGTCAAACAATTGACTAAAAGATGCAGAGAACTCATGACTGAACTGTTCATAGGTTGACTATAAAACAGGATTTGTTTTATGAAAGTGAAAGGAGCCTTAAAGATTCTCTTCCAACAAAGGAATCTTCCATGTAAAAATTAAGATCATCTTAGCTTCCTTGATAAACACAATAGGGATAGTTTTGTAGATGTTTCTCTTGAGTATTCAGATTGAACCTGACACAAAACAGGGAGATGTAGTCTCACCAAAGGTGTTTGCCACTCTTGTAGAGGAAGTCTAGAAAAGAGAGGTAGGAGAAGTAAGGGAGAGGGAAGAAACATTTACTATGTGTTACACACTTTTAAAGTAGGTCATTTGATCTGCACAACAACTATGAGTTAGGTGCTATTATCAAGATTTTACAGTTGAAGAAACTGAGGCAAACAGAGTTTAAGTGACTTGCCCAAAATCACAAAACTAATTAGTAGATTTGAATTCAGGTCTATCCCAGAACTCTATTTAAAATGCCACCAGCTGCCTCTAGAAATCCAGACCAGGATTCCCTATAAATCATAGAATAATAGACTTAAAACCTTAGAGGTTATCTAGGTAGAAAAACTTGCTCATTTTTACCCAGCTAATAAAAGTAGAGTCAGGTTTTGAGCTTAAAGGGATCTTGAAAACCATGAAGTCTAACCCTTTCATTTTGTGGATGAGGAAGCTGTGAGTGACTTAATAAATAAAGGTCATACAGAGTAAAGTAAGGAGTAAAGCTAGGTTTCTCAGTGAGAGGCAGTGACTCATACCTACTCCACCTAAACCAGTTGAGCACCTTCTGGGATCCAGAAGTCCTTTGATGCAAACTTTCAGGGTCAGTAGCCAGGCTTTCCCTAGAGAGACTCTTCCCAGACTGAGTGACTGCACATGATTGCTTGTCAGAGTTTGGCACTCCTGCAGCAAAACATGAGATTTTGGAGGGATTTTTTGGCTTCCACTGGGTTTATTTTTGTTCTTATTATTATCCTGGTCCACTTCTCTCCTCTTCCTTTGTTCCTAGGCCCTTCCAGACAGCAACCCAGTTTCTGGGATGTGACCACAGTTCTGGGACTGCTTCAAGCACTGTTTACTATTAATATTTTAAATAAATATTTTAAATGCTAATTTCAAACTCACAGAGCATTGAAGCACTTCACAGATGCTGAGATCAATGTTTTCTGTTGCCTCTTCCAAGCCCTTCAGAGAAAACACTATCATTTGGAAGATGTCATTTGAGACCCTGCCTTGAAACTGGAGCAAGAGCCTACCCCACTCTTACCCCACTCCATTGATCTTGTTAACCTGGAAGCCAATAGATCTATAAGGTGCAGAATTTCCTGAATAGAATTAAGCCATTCTACAATTGCTGATACCATGGGTCCTCCTCAGACATCCTTTCCTCTACTGCTCACTACCACCCTTCCCCCAAGAAAAAAAAAACGCTTTAAAAACATTACCAGAGTTCCATTGCCTAAATATAATTAGCTACTTTAATCATGTCCACCTTCTCTTTTTATTAACATCCATTCATCTTGAAAGCCTTGTTACTGGCATTCTATTGATCCCTTTCTGGTCACTATTTATAAGGGAGAAAAATCCTGATTTCCATTTAGTAGCAGGGAAAAAAGGAGATTCGAGGAAAGACACTTAGCATAGAAAACTCATAAACTTGCACCTAAATATTAGGAGTTGCAACAGAGCAGATGTTTTTAGATTGCATTGGTAAATGGTGCTGTGTTATAGACCAATCAATACAGTTAATGCTAATTGTAATGTACTTTTGTCAAAATGCTACTTTATCTTAAAGTTAATTTCTGATTTATATCACTTTCCATAAAATAATTCTGAAAACCTAGAGCTTATTGCATTCAGTTCCTGTTAATGGGATATGGACATGATTTAAATATTATTCTGTCCTTAGTATTTGGATATCAGGTTCAATAATCCTGTTGGTTGAGAATAGACTGATGTTTACTAAATTACTTTTTTTCCCTCCAGGGACTCCATTGGCATAGCTCAAAATATCAGTGCAGTCAAGATCAATAGGTCTTGACCCTGGCCATATTTATAGAAAATATCACAAGTGTTTGCCTCTGAATGCAATATCCTTTGCAGCTACCTATGGAAATGTTAGTAATGTATTGTGGAGTCATTTGATTATCTCCTTCAATAGATGATACATTTTCACAACAGGACAAGAATTAAAATTAAAAATTTTTTAGTCCCTTTTATGCCATTGGGCATGTATATTGTTTTTATTGAATGCTCCCAGTTGTTTGATCAGTAGTTATTCATACACAAGTTACTATTGGTTTTAACGTAGAGGAAAACTTCAGGGACCATCTTCATTTGGATGGTGTCCTGAAGGAAATGGAAAGATTTTCAAACTCCTTTGCTTTTTATAACTCACAGTATTACTCTCAGACTGATACAAAAAACCAGCTTGAGCTGACTCTCTCTCTTTCTCTCTTCTATCTCTCCATCTTCTCTTTCTCTCGTTCATATTCTCCCCATCTTTTGCTCAGAGCTTTTACCTGTCTCTGGCTCACACATAATCTTTGTAGAAATTTTTGGCTGGATTAATTTATAACAATAAAATAAACTTTCCAAAATGCCAATTTCTTTATGAGACAAATTTGCAGAGGAGAAGTTGATAATGTCACATAGCTATTCTTCCCAGCATGGGAGAATAATGTATTCAGTAGTTTAATTTAAGTTCCTTCTTGGTGCCAAAATTACATATTATATAAAATTTAGGACTGTCATTATAATTATTATTTCCATTTAATGGGAACCAACAATCTGTTAGAATTGGGGGTGGAAGTAGAGAAATTTTAAGAAAAGATAGCCAAAGAGGAAGATTTGGGCTCAGTGTATGAAAAAAAAAATCTGTTCTTAACAGAGCTACCAAGATATGGAAAGGAATACCTCTAGAGATCATTAGAACATGTCTCATAGTGGTTTGCCATTACTAGAGATTTTTTTAAGTGGAGGCTGGATGACCATATGATGAGGATGTCATACAGAGGATTTTTGTTTGGGTACAAGTTGGACTAAATAGACTCTGAGGTCCCTTCCAAAGATGAGATTCTGTGATTCTAGTTATTTTGACAGATAGCCTTCTGAATATACTATAGGGGAGTAAAGGGAAGAAAGGCAAGGAATATGGGAAGGAGAATGTAACCAATAGAATATGGGGAGACAGTTAAGAATAGGCAACAATCTTAAGAATAGCAGTTGTAAGATTATAGATTTAGAGCTTGAAGAGGCATTACACATGAGGAAACTGAGGCCCAAGAAAGGTGAAGTTATATAGGGAGCAAGTATCAGAGTCAAGATTTAAGCCTAGCTTCTATGACTCCCAAAGGAAAGATTAGACAGCCACTTTTTCTATGGGAAGTTAACCTGAAAGATATCTATCAGGAAATATATTTCATCTTTGTTCCTCTGAATCTGTGGTTGGTTATTGCATTGACAGAGTTCTAAAGTCTTCAAAGCTGTTTTTCTTTATCATATCATTGTTACTGTATATATTATTCTCCTAGTTCTACTCACTTCACTCTGCATCAGTTTATATAAGCCTTCTCAGTTTTCTGTGAAACTAGTCCAATATTTCTTTTGGCACAATAATATGCCATTTCTTTAATACGTCATAATAAGTTTAGTCATTTCCTAATAGGTGAACATTCCCTTAATCTTCAGGTTTTTGCTACTTAAAATCTCTAGTTTTCACTACTATGACTTGAAAAGAGTTGCTAAAAATATTTTTATACATATGGATTATTTTTCTCTTTCTGTGATCTCTTTGAGGTATATGCCTAAGAGTGACATCATCGGTTTAAAGGGTATGAGGAGTTTAACTACTTTGGGGGCAAAGATTAAAAATGCCGGGACACTGATCTGGCATATCTATTGGAGAAAAAATTCAAAAGTGGTCAGAGATCTCATAATTGTAGATAAAAGATAATGCTAAATGAGTCTGAAGATTATCAACACTGGCAGATCCTAAGTCTTCCCAGAGAGGCACCAATATCATATTAGAATGAGCACCGTACTAGAATCAAGAAACAATCAATAAATAGCAATGGTGATACAAAGAAAAAAAAAAAAACCAAAGTGGTGCCTGCCCTCAAGGAGCTTACATTTTATTGAGGGAGAAAACATATACGTAAATGAGTATAAAACCACATCCAAAATAAGCAAAAGGTAAAACTTTGAGGTTAAAGGTATGGAATGGCCATGGGTAAGGTATAGCACACTCCAGGCATGGATGGATGGCCAATACAAAGGAAAAGCAACGGGAGATGGAATACTCTATGTGAGGAACAACAAAAAGGCCAACTTTGTTAGATTATTCAATGCAAAAAGGAGTAACGTATAATTACTTTGCAAAGATAGCCTCAACCAAGTGACTGTTGCAATAATCTAGGCAATAGACAATGAGGCTCTGAACTAGGGTAGTAACAGAGAAGAGGTAAACATGAGATATACTATGGTGGTAGAAACAAGATTTGGCAACTTATTGGATATGTAGAATGAGGGAGAATGACAAACCAAAACTCTAGTGATATTAGTGAAGGGAGGAATTTGCTATATAAATTTTATTTGCTTTTTTTTTTTGCTTTTTTGAGGGGCAATCAGGGTTAAGTGACTTGCCCAAGGTCACATGCCTAGAAAGTGTCAAGTGTCTGAAGCCAGATTTGAACACAGGTCCTCCTGACTCCAGGGCTCGTGCTCTATTCACCATGCCACCTAATTTTTTATGTATGTAAATTTTAACAAATCTTTTCTCCTTTCATTTGTTTGTTGTCTCCCAGTTTCATACCTAAATGGTATCAGAATCATCTTGTCCTTGTTGGGTCTCCCACCCACCATTTTATAGACTTGTTTTCCCTACCTGTTGTATTGCTTTTTTCTTAATGAGGCAATACTACTCACAGCCTTTCACTCTCCTCCTCTCTGAGACTTCACAAACAAGTTGATTATGATGATGATAATACAATAGCATTTATTTAGTATTTTTTGGTTTGCAGAACTCTTTACAAATATGATCTCATTTTATCCTCACACCAACCCTGAGAAGGAGGTGCTATTATTATCTCCATTTTACAGATAAGGAAACAGGCAGACAGAGGTAAAGTGACTCAGTTGCTCAGGGTCACACAACTTGTTTTTGGATTTGGAAGTCAGGAAGACTCTATATCAGACACTCTATTTATTCTGATTCTATGCTGCCTTTGCTTCCCCTATTTTGTTGCTCAGCAGGGAGAGCAAGTGTTTATTAGATGAAGCAATTTCTAGTTTCTTTTGGTAACCTCAGAATGTTCATGGTATCAATCATAGATACAGAACTAGAAGGTCCCCAGAGGCCAACTATTCCAACATTCTCTCTTTACAGATGTGAAATAACCTAAGTGACCAAGGTCATAGACATAGTGACAAAGTCAGAATTGAACCCAGATTCTCTGCTTCTATTGTGCCATGCTAACTTCTTTGTTTTATGTTTGCTAATTTTCCTTAGAAAATAGTGTCAGTAGCCACGCGTGCGTGCGCGTGCACACACACACACACACACATCAGTGTTTTCCTTTATCCAGTCCCCCTTCTTTGTATGTCAGCAGCTCCTTTAAGTAACTTAGGTTGTAATTATTTGAATTACATAGCTTATCTTGTTATTTTTAATATTTCTTCTAGTTATAGTTAATTTTAAGTCTATCTCTAGCAAGTCCATGATCTGACTCAGCAAACAGCTGATTCAGAAATTACTCCTCTATCTCCTCATTTCCCATATGATAAAATGGAGTTAATTTCTTCTTTTGGTGATATTGTTTGGTAATATTATTATGTCCGGTGCATCTCGGGAAGGGAAGCAGGGGGGCGGGAGTATAATATGGAGTCATCTAAGAGCCTTTGATCTCTTTATTTCTTAAACATGAGCCATATTTTCTTCTGCATTTTTTCTTTTGCTTTACACACAATAGGCGCTTCATAAATGCCTTTGAAATTGAACAGCCACTAATGGAGGGATAGCTGGGATAGTTTTGACTCACAGAAAGAACATCAACGGAGAGCCAGTTTCTTTCAGCCTCATTCTTATATTGCTGCCATCTGATTTCTTAACTGCCATCTGGTAAAAAAGACTTTTCTGGTATCCATGCCATCTTCAAAGAAATAAATCCATTTCCTGATTCCCCTACCCCAACCCCTTAAGCTTTTTCCTGCTGAAGAAACTATCCTCACAGAGATTGGAACAAGAACAAAAAAATTCAAAAGTGAAGAGAAAGTTAATATAATGAAATAATCAATGCAAATGATATTCCATTGTCCAGAACAAACCCTCAATCAATGATATTAGAACTACTGAATCTGATGAGTAATTGTTCCTTAATCTCTAATTATCAGATCAAGTCGTACTGTCACAAGCACTGCCAACATTAAATAGACATTTATGGTTCTCATTTTAAGGTAGAACTTTGAAGAAATAAAAATCACTAATTGAAAACATAAAACATCTAGACCAAGTAGCAGCAGAAAAACCCTAAATCTTAGGGAAATTAAATCTAGATTTATCGGAGGATATATTCATCATGGCTTTAATTTTGAGAGTTTTCAAAAGCAAAACACATTGTGGGAAAAGATCGTAGAATCATAGATTTGGAACTAAAAAGGGCCTCACAAATCATGGAATCATAGCTCTAAAGTTGAAATTATCTTACTTGTAAAGAAACTGAGGACCAGGAACAGTAAATGACTTGCTGAAGGTCACAAAGGTAGTAAGTTACGAACTAGAATTTGAACCCATGATCAACACTAAATTCAGTGTTATTTCCACTGTACATTACTGTAGTTATGCTAAACTCCAACCTCTCAAGAACTGGGTTCCCTAAAAAGTGTAGTACAAGGAATGTCTGGACCTAGAGCCACAGTTTTGTATCTACTGATACCAACCTGATGAATAATGTTCATTTTTGAACCCATTTATTCACACTGAGGTACAGTTTCATCTGAGTCACTCATATAATATAGCTCCCAAAGGAGCACTAGGTACTATATCTGACAAAAGATTGATACGCAGGAACATACTTTAAAAACTATTTTTGGGGGTGGCTAGGTGACACATGGGGATTGCTAGGTGGGGCAGTGAATAGAGCACTAGTCAGGAGGACCTGAGTTCAAATTCAGCCTCAGACACTAAACACTTACTAGCCGTGTGACCTTGGGCAAGTCATTTAACCCCAATTGCCCAGCCTTCTCCCCTCCAAAAAGCAAAAAAAAAAAAAACCCAAAACAACTATTTTTAGTTTTAACATTTCATACAAATATAACTATGTTCCAAAGGAGTGGCAACTCTCTAATAAAATTTTTTTTTTTCTACAAGAAAGGTGATTAGAATCTGTTCTTCAACTGGAGACTCATATCCCTAGGTAACACCATGGACAAGATCTACTCCTCCATTTTATAGAAATAGGTTTAGGGACTGGAGTAAGGACATATCAGCAGATACCAGAATGGCTTCATTTCAAGCAACAACTGCTAAGAATATAATTTCCTGTCCTCAAGAGGAAGATGATTTTCAGCTCCAGGGTTAAATTAAAAACTATAGAACAATTTAGGGATAGCCTTACACAAATGCCAATATTCAGTGAAAAGTCAATCTTGGAACATATAGAGACTTTTTCTAGAGGACCTTTATTGTTATTACTCCTTCTCCGTCATCATCTTCTTCTTCTTCTTCTTCTTCTTCTTCTTCTTCTTCTTCTTCTTCTTCTTCTTCTTCTTCTTTCTCTTCCTCTTCCTCTTCTTCTTCTTCTTTTCTCCTCTTCCTCCTTCTTCTTCTATATTTAATGGTATATCCTCCTTTTGACCTGTCCTTGATTCCCCACATCACCTTTCATTCTCCTTGGAGGTTCTTAATTAATCCTGTTGGAAGTTCCTTGCCTTATTCATTGCTTTCGGTCAAGAACTTTTCTTTGCATTTTTTTTGCAGGAAGATCTAGCTGCAAAGGTGTATCTAGCTCCCACTTTTAAGTTTTCTAACTTTTTTTAAGTTAATGATCTGAGAATTTTTCTTAATACTTTACACTTGGACTTTAATTGATTTTACTTTAATTTGGGGACCTTAGCAATTGTTTGCTTGGTTTTTTAGAATCTGGTACAAGTGGTGGTTGCTCTTCCCCAGGCCCTATTTCTTTTAGTAATATGAGTATTCCTCCCTTATGAAGTTTTATTTCCTCATTAATTAAGCTGTACTTGGCTTTAAATATTAGCTTATTCTTTTTTCTTCCCTTTCCTTTTAAAAAATTCTATTTTATTAATTTGTCTTTTTACTCATCCCTGAATTAGATGTAAAAAGGTTAAGATATTTGAATGATAGGTTTCTTTCAGAGAAAGAGGTAAGGATAGAAGATTAGGGATAGATTCAAGGTTAGAGTAGGCCCAGTGATATGGGAGTTAGGGATAAGGGTCAGTTTTTGCAACAATTTTAGTAAAAGAGCCACATCTTCCTTTGCCTGGAAACTCATTCTTTAGGAGTATTATTGCTGAAGAAAGGACCAAAGACATTTATTAAAAGGAATTCTCCCTCTGTTTGGCTGTGGGCAAGTCACTTAACCCTCCTCCCCCAGGCCCAAGTTTCCTCATCTATAAACCAAAACCCACTTGATTATATAGAGTTGAAAATGAACTCTAACTGTAGACTTCTGTCATTTCCTTGAGCCATATCTCTTCCTTTAATCACAAAGAATTCAGTAACTTCCCTGAACTTACATGAATGTGTACATGTGTGTGTGCATAACTGTCTCCTTGGTATATTACCAAAAGATACTTTTAGAGGTGGCTGATTAAATTAGCCAGATTAACTATTTTCCTGATTCTTTCCTCATTAGGTTAATGAGAAGATTCAGGACTGTGTCTCTGATTTCCTAGGTCAGAAGCACTGTCTGCAGAAGCCCAGGTGAAAAAGTATAACTGTGACACTCTCTGATAGTTTTTATTAGGCAGCTCATTTTCCATCCTTTCTCCAGGGGGTTTCTTGAAGAGGGGAGCATGTAGCTTAGCTGAAGTGTGTTGGGAAATCTCATTTTCTGGGCTGGATCACTGCAGAAAGAGGTGTAATTTTGTTTCCTTCTCTCAGAAAAAAAAAAAAGATTTCTAGGGAAAAGAAGTAGAAAGGCTTTTGAACAAGTATTAGTCAAAGAGTAGGGGAAAAAAAATTCCATTATATCTTCCAGGTGCTATGAAGTGATAGATCTTAATGATGGAGTAGCCATCTACCTCACTGTGTTACAGATTTGTCCCTGATTAAGCGTGTGTGTGTGTGTGTGTGTGTGTGTGTGTGTGTGTGTGTGTGTGTGTAGAAGGAGACAGAAAGATAAATGGAGAAGGAAGAATTAATAAACAATTTTTAGAGTTTGAATGCCCTCTACTTCCATAAGGCCTGTATCTCCCATATGGATTACAAAAAAAAAAATACAAAACAAAATCTATTTACTGTATAAATTAGCCTTTACTTCAGATTTTTTTTTAAAATAGCAATTATAACTCATATTTATATGTCATATAAAGATTACAGAGTTGTTCATTTATAGCAAATCTGTAAGTTAAGCAGTGAAAATATCATTAAGATCAGGACATAGTAAATTGACAGAGAGCAGTATTCTAGGTTTACACAGGAATAGGAAAATGAGTGCCCTTTTAATAGGATGTTAGTGTGGGGGCAGAGCTGGGAAAAGACAATATTACTCTTTGTGGCTATGTGTGGTGCATGTATTATGTTATTTCCTTATGAATTCTTTTTTTAATGAAATTTATTTTTATTGATACTTTTGATTTAGACCCAGAAGACATTCCAAGAAACATAAACTCCCAATAAAGTATATTTCCAAAACAGAGTAAAGCAGAGTCTCCCTAAAAGAGTGGTTGAAACTGATAGTATATAGGTAACTTTTCACTTTTGTCATGAACTATTTATTTTTTAAGTAATTTTATAAGTATATTTTGTTTTTACATCACCTATATTTCCCACTATTATATTCCTACCTTCACCCCGTCCCAGAGATTCATTCTTATAACAAAGAAGGAGGTGGAGGGGAGGAAGAAAGAAAAAAGGATTCAGTTGAACTAACATTTTAAAAAACTGTATTATAATGCAATGTAATATTCCCTACCTGTTCTGAGATGGGCCCTCCCTCAGGCCAATGCCCTGGTAATTTAGGTTCAATATTGAAACAATATAAGACGCTCATAGGTTGTTTAACAGCTGACAAACTGAGATTTACTTAGTCATAGAAGGAAAAGGTTATTTAGCAGGGATGGGCATAGAGACCGTCTCAAGTTGATTAAGCTGATCAAAGTTTCCTTGTCTGAATTGCATATCATGGTCCTCTAGCTAATCATCAGACATATCATGAATATTTTGTGCTCATATGACCAGTAAGTGATGTCAACAGCCTGCTGAACCAACCAAGTCTCAAGAATGGTCTTTTAGGGAAACTTTTGAGGGAACTTATAGGGAAAAAACTAACCTAACCTTTACAAGGACAAGGGTTGGGCTATTGCTCCTACCCCAATACCCAGGGTTCTCCAACTCCACAAAGTTCCCTGTGAAATCTTGTTGAGACTATAGAATTTAATTCAATTAATTAACCTTTACTTTAGATTTAAAAAAATAAATCTAAATTAAAATCTAAAGTAAAGGCTAATTCAATTGGACTCAACAAATATTTACTAAGGATCTACCATGTGCAAGACATTCTGCTGGTTCCTTAAAATCAGTTCTTAAAAGAATGGCTTTTTGGGGGGAAACCTATTATTTAAGCTTTAGGTGAAAGGCTTGCTCTAAGGCAAATGGGATCAAATGACATCTGGAATATTATATTACCTTCTGGGTTTCACATTTTAAAATGTGGCAATGTGACAGAAAATGTGGCAATCATCACAAGATGGCCAAAAGAGCTGAGAAATTCCCTCAGTCAGCAAATTCTTGATCTCTTCTTCAAGCAAAAGGAAGCTAAGAGCAAACTGACTTGAAATATGAAATATGGATATGGCTGCAAATCAAAGAATATAATAATCTTTAAAAAAATCAGAATTGTGTGTCACTCAAAGAGAAGTGGAGAAATACATGGTAGATATAAATAGGTTGTAGCATGTTACCAATGATTACCAATGTACAAGAAGGGGTTCAAAGATACAATCAAGGAAATAGATGGTTGAAAAGGAGGTAAAACACTCAAGTCATGAGAAGAAGGGACAACCAATGGACAGTTGTCATGCTGTGCTGAAATCTGTATTATGTGAAGGAGAAAAAAGCTGGAAGAAAGCCCTTACCATGTTGACCAGACTCTCAGTGAAGGATTTTCAGGAAGACATCGGCAAAAGTTGTAAAGGATGAGAAAGTGTGTCTGATTTGTGGTCTGCTTTGTTGGAGGGAATAAACACACTGATGAAATCACAGATCCATTGAAATATGTATGAGGCATGAAAAATAACCCTGAACTCAAGGAACTTGTAGACTATTCAAGAAAACACGAGAGAATACTTGTTCTTCCTTGACTCTTTATAACATTTTATTTCTGCCTATTTTTTTTAATGGGCCTCACTTCAGCTTGCTATAGAGGAATTGTTAGCATATGGCAATCTTTTAATTTTGAAGACACTGTGGCTCTTCGAAGGGTCTGGGTACATTGGGTAACTGCTCTTTTCTCTAGTCTAGACCATAGCCTTTAGTCAAGATCTAGGAAACACACTAATATATTACCATGAAGTATGCTGTTATCAACTTTCCTGGCAAGCATATTGTTCACATAAAACTCCAAGAAAAAAAGTTTTATTGACAAGTCCAAAGAGGGGGGAGGGGGAAGAAAAATCACAACAGAGTTCATGGTATATAAAGATTCATCATTCCCCAGTACCCAGAGGATTCCTCTGCCCATTCTGCACAGGCTAGCTCTTCACTCAGAGGAAACTTTCTACTGTCCTCAAAACAATACCACCCTGAGATGAGAATACACCAGAGCCTCCCTGCCTTGTCAGGAGACACCATTCTCCCATCATGACTGTTCTAGAACAAGAAAGAAGTCTTTGACTTGAGTACCTGAAAGGAGCAAGAACAATGATCTCCAAGTGAGTCCTAATAAGGGGCACCAGATCCATACACTGAGACTCTAAAGACTAATATCCTCCATCTTTTAGGCATCCATTGACCTGATTGAGTATTCTCCCACAAATTCAGCAGTTTGGCAGTGAACCCTAATTTCTTTCCAATTTTCTCTCAAGTCTCTGTAAATTTCTGCAGATCAGATGTTTTTAAGCTTAAGTCTGAGAACTTGTAGACAGACAGACAGATAGATAGATAATAGATAACTACACCTTAATATAATTTGTTTCCCTGTGCTTTTAAATACATTATTCTGAGAAGGATTCCACAGGTTTCATGAGTCCGCCAGATAGGTCCATGACACACAAAAAAGTAAATAACCCTTGTCCTAGAGGAAATGGGGTAGTTTGTTTGGTTTTTTAATTGCCCTCAGCTGCTACCCATTTAGCATGTTGGATAGTGAGGATAAGGATAGAGGAGGAAACTGTCCTCTTCTCACTGGTGTTAGGAGAGAGAATATTTTTTTTTAATTTGACAAAAATGGAAAAAAAAAACACCTTGCTTCAGGAATTCATTATTTGCACTCAATATTGTATGAATAACATTTGTAAAATGCTGGAAAAAATACAAGTTTTTCAGATTGCTAATAAAATGTTTTCAACAAGCTGCTGTGGAATTGTTTTTTTTTTTTAAAGTTCTCCAGAAGAACTACAGATGTCAAAATCCAATTAGACAATTTTAAACCTTAGTTTACATATTTCTCAACACAGTTCAACCTGTCCACTTCCCATACATACCAGCTCTGTGATTCATCCAAGGAAATGAATGAATCACAACTTCTCTGAGACACAGTTTCGCCATCTTCAGAATGAGCCTAATAGTATTTCTAGTACTGACCTTACCAAGTTGTTGTGGGGAACAAATGAAATAATATATTCAGAACTCTTTGCAAGCCTCAGTGCTATATACATCAGTTATAATTATTATTACTATTGAACAACTGTCTAGCACTTTCTTAGGCACAAGAAATGAAAGACCTATAAAGTAACATATTGACCAAGCTGTTCATTCCTCTGCTTTCCTATTGCATCATTTAAAAAAAAAAGTTTTATTATTGTTTTGTTTTTACACATTACATTTATATATTACTACCCCCATTTAATGAGATTTTTTTTTATAACAAAGTAAAATAATTCAGTAAAATTAACAATATGGTTACCTCTTCGGAAGGTGCATACAACATTCTACACCTATAACAACCCCCATCTCTCTATATTTTAATTTTTTAATTAGAAAAAAATCTATTTTCCCTCCTTCCTATCAGAGGACAAAAGAGAAAAGAAAAACAAATTTCCTTTTAACAAGTATGCATAGTCAAGCAAAATTAATTTTCTTACTAGCCCCAAATAAAAAGCACATATGTCTCATCCTCTACTCTACATCTATCACCTATCAAGAGACAAATAATATGTTTCAGGATGGCCATTGTACTGACCATAGTCCTTACAGCTTTCAAAGTTATGCGTTGTTATTAAATAACAACAGTGATATTTTTCTTATATATATATATATATATTTATAAACATTATTTCCCTAGCTCTACTCATTTCTCTCTTGATCACTTTATAGAAATATTAATTATTCATTTTTATGATATCAGTAGCGTAAGATAAATTGCTCTGGTTCCGCTTGATATACTTTACATCAGTACATATAAGTCTTGAAGTCACCTATTTCTTATAGTATAATAGGTTCACAGCATATTCATATTCTACAACTTATTCAGTCATAACTCAATTGAGGGCCATCTCCTTAGTTTCCAGTTTTTTGCCACCATAAAAAAGAGATACTATAAATATTTTTGTTCATTTAGAATATTTTTCCTATTTCTTTTATCTTTTATGGGTATAAGCCTAGCAGTAGTATAACTAGGTTAAAGGGCTTGTAACTTTTTTGTGTTTGTAATAATATATAATTATATATATTACTATATTATATATATTATTATGTTATATACATAATAATATATAATTATAATTATAATAATAAATTCCAAATTGCTTTCTAGAATGGCTATATCCATTCTAGTATTCACAGGTCTACCAACAGTGGGCCATTGTGACTGTTTTCCAACAGCCCTGTCAATATTTTATCTTTTTATCATCTTTGCTACTTGAATGGATATGAGGTAGAAACTCAGAATTGTTCAATTTACATTTCCCTACTTAGTAGTGATTTGGATCATTTTTATCTGGCTCTAGATAGCTTGGGTTTCTTCCCTTGACAATTGTCTCTTTATATCCTTAGACCATTTATCAAATGTGGAATAGATCTTATTCTTATAACTTTGAATCAGTTCCTTATATATCTTGGAAATTAGACCTTTATAAGAGAAATCTAATACAAATATTTTCCCCCAAATTCACTGTTTTACTTTTGATTTAAATTTTTTTAATTTTATGTAATCAAAATTATCCATTTTATCTTCAGTGTTCACCTGAGACATGAAAGGTTTTCTTTCAACCATTTATTTTAACTCTGTGAGTCTTTGTATTTCACGCTTGTTTTTCATAAAAAACATATTGTTGGATTTTGCCTTCTAATCCATTCCTCTAACATCTTCCATTTATCTTTTTTTTTTCATTTTTTTTTTTGCTTTTTGGAGGTGGGAAGGCAAGGTAACTGCTTTTAAGTGACTTGCTCAAGGTCACAGGACTAGTAAATGTTAAGTGTCTGAGGCTGGATTTGAACTCAGGTCCTCCTAACTCAATGGCCAGAGCTCTATTCACTGCACCATCTAACTGCCCTTCCATTTATCTTTTATACATTTTAAATAATAAAATAACAAACAAAATGTTTATATTTTAACTTATATTCCATTTTATAGCTTCATTCAAAGAAAAACACTTCAACTCAGTCACAGGAGAAAAGAACATTGGTGTCTGTAATGAAGGAAAAAGTCCTTGTGTCAAAACCCTACTTGAGCAAAGGGAAAGTTTGAACTAAAGATTCTTCGGGCAAAGGACAGATCCTCAAGCTAATTTGATCCCTACAGTTAGGGAGACTTCAAACTCAACTCCTGAAACCTTAGAAACAAAAAATAAATAAACAAAAAAAAGATTTTTATAATGCCGTTGCTGAGTCTAGCAGTAGTCTGCTGAAACTCCAAATGGGCAAGCCAAGGGGCCTATTATTTAGACCCAGACCCAGGACAGGAACTTAAGGAGTTCAGACCCTGGAGGGCAACAATCAAACTTTGCCCTGCATCAGAACACTTTGGAAGCACTGGAAGCATTAAAGTCTCTAGCCTGATTTGGTCCTGAGATCCTGAAATAATTCAGTACCTCAGGAAAACAGTAATGGGATGCGCTTAAATATTCTCCTTTGAGGTCCAAAGACCCTAGCTCTAACATCAAGTCTGATGAGCAAGTGGCAAAGAAGAGGAGGAGGAGGAGGAGGAGGAGAATCCATCCCATCATAAAGAGCTATTATAGTGGCAAGTATGTTAAAGATACAAACCCAGAATTTGTACACACACACACACACACACACATACACACACACACACATTTATAAATGAAGTAGGAGCACCAGAGGAGGAAAAATGGAAAAGAAATGAAGAACAAAGAATTAGAAATGGAATTGACAGTTTAGCACAGAAGGTATAAAAACTTGTCCAAGCAACAAATTACCTGAAAATTAGAAGGTACCAAAGAGAGGTGAATGACTCTATTAGATAACAAGAAATTTTAAAACAAAGGCAAAAGTTCAAAAAAAGGAAAAGAAGAGAACGAAGATAACTCATAGGAAAAACTACTATCCTGAAAAACAGATCAAGGAGAAAGTATGTGTGTGTAAATATATGTGTGTGTGTGTGTGTGTGGACACACACACACACACACACATATTATTGTACTGCCTGAAAGCCATTACCAATAAAATAGAGGATAGATTAAGGAAGGAACTAGTCCTAGGTAAAATATACTCAATAAAGATGTACAAAAGTACATGTATCTCTTTTTTTTAGTGGAAAAGGATTGGAAACAGGGGCTGCTCCTCAGTTTGGGAATGACTAAATAAGTTTACACTACATAAATGTGATTGAATACAATTGTGCTATAAGAAATGATGAAGAGAATAGTTTCAGAGAAACATGAGAAGGCTTGTATGAACTGATGCAGAGGGAAACAAGAAGAATCAGAAGGATAATTTACACGGCAACAATATTGTAAAGACAAACAACTTTGAAAGATTTAGGAATGCTGATCAGTGAAATGACCAACCACAAGTTCAGAGGAATAATAATGAAACATGATACCTGCATCATGATATAAAAGGTAGTGAAAGACTTAGTATGCCATGTAAGACATTTATTGTTTTAACATGGCAAATGAAGAAATTTGTTTTGCTTTATCATATATGCTTGTAACAGAAGTGAATTTTTTTAAAATTCTTTTTCAGTGGGGAATAGGACATGGATAGAAGGGAGAGAAGGTAGATTTTTGTTGAATAGAAAAATAAAATTGAATTTTAAAAAAACATAATTATTAAGAAGAGACTTGGGAAAAGGATCAATAGCTTAACAAAAGAGTTTTATTATTTTGCTTCTAGGATAAAATACAAATTTCTCTGTTTGGCAGTCGTCAATGTATCTTTCCAAATTAATTGCATATGCTTTCCTTTACTGAACTCAATATTCCAGCCAAATTGGCTAACTTGTTGTTTCCTATATATAATATGCTCTATTCTCTATGTTCCACAGTCCTGGCATGGTTGCCCTCCTCACCTCCTCTTCTTGGAAGTCCCTACTCAAGACTCAGTTCATACATGCAACTTTGTATAAGAGGCTTTTCAGATTCACCCCCCCCTTTAGGGTGCTCATCCCCAAAACTATTTTGCATTTACATATATGTTTTGTATTTATTTAAATAGTTGTTTCCTTTCAGAAAAATATAAAATTCCTGAGGCCAGGGACTGTTGAGTTATTATCTCTGTATTCCCAGAACCTAGCAGAATACTTGGCATTTACTACACAGCATATAAGTGCTTTCTGTATTGATTTGAACTAAATTAAGCCAATGTCCAATCAGATGACAGAGCTCCCTGTGGTAGCCAGTCAATTGGGAAAAATCCTAGGGTGGAATTTACCTGTCAGTCAAATTGTGTATGTGAATATTACAAAAACCATGTATGAAACCATACACTCTATATGATAAGCATTAACTGTGTTGAGAACCTGTTATAGCATCTAGTGCACAGCTTATTTAATATTTTGAAATCATCCTGTTGCCAGTTCAGTTCTAATGCTCTTAATTTGCTAATGCAATTGGATAAAAAGAAATAAATATCATATTTGTCCATATATAAGCCATAATCCCCTGCCCCCCCCAGATCTGGTATAATAGCATGGCCTGGGCTGGGAGTATGCCCCAGAATGCCCACACCTGGGAGGTGAGAGATTTAAAGGTAGTATATCCATGTTGCATAACACTCCCTTCCCTACCCCCCAGTTAGTTTCAGTCAGGTCTTGACCAAGAAAATCCAAAGGTATGGGAGATTTTTAAAGGGAGCAGAGCTGATCAAGAAGAGGAAGATTAGTAAAACAGTGCCAATGTAGGGTACCCTATGTTGTCTTGTTTTCCCCACTGGCAAGATGAGCAGAGCTACAAGATTCAAATTACTTATGTCCTAGAGCAGGAAATCACCAGGCACTTACCAGTGTGAAATGAGCAGAGGTAAACCAAATAAGCCTATTTGAAAAGAACTAGAGTTTTTCCAGCTGATGCTATAGGAAGGAGATTTTAGGGCTAAATGAAGTTTGCATATAAAGCCCCACAATACCTGAAGAGAAACCAGCAGAAGTCTTCTGATTTCCTATATCACACCAACAGACCCACCAGGAGGTTTTGTCCATGATTGAAAGAGCCCTAAGGTGGACATTTTTTCTGCCCCCATATAAACTGTAGGAGGGCTTCTTGTGGGCACAGCTGGGAGGGAAGCAGCTTCTGGGTCTTGCTTGCCTGATTTAAGGAGGATTATGTTGGCTTGGAGAACTAGGTAGGTTCATAGATATTATATGCTTTATTTGGGGGAGGAGCAGGTAAGGACCTATGATTTCATTGATATATAAAATTCTCCATGAGAAAAATCCTTTTACCAATTCAGATTGTCAACTATTCTGCAACACTGAGTCTTTAAGTATTATATCTGATACGGAGAAGTTAAGTGATTTTCTCACAGAGGTGAGGCTTGAACTTAGATCTTCTTGGCTCTGACTCTCCAGTACCCTACAACACTTGTTTCTAATAGTCTAATTAAAGTTTTGTACAATACATCCCTGAGATGGAAATAAATCAATGTATGTCCCCGAGTTGGAAATAAATCAATGAAGTCCATATCCAGTTACATAATGAAGAGTAGTTTTTTTCTTGTAGAGGGTGGCCTGAGCCAAGAATAGGATTGGGCATTCTGCATATAAAAAAATGTAGAGAATACCAAAGAATGGATGACAAGGACAGAAAGAGGGAATAAGGATTTATACAGTGTCCATTATGGACCATGCACTGTGCTAAAAGCTTTTTGCAAATATTAACTCATTTGATCCTCAAAAGAACGCTTAGAGGTAGGTGCTAATAATAAAAAATAAAATAATAAATGGATAATAAAATGAAGATAACATCTTCATTTTATAGTTGAAGATGTTGAGACAAACAGAGATTAAGTGATTTGTCTAGGATCACTCAGCTAATAAGTGATCTGATGCTGGATGTAAACCCAAGTCTTCCTCTCTCTAGGCCCAGAGGTCTATCTGCTATCTGGCCACCAGCTTCCTCTAATGGTAGCCAGGCTTCTGAGACTCAGAGAAAGCTTGGTGTCTTAGCCCCAGCAGAGGTCCATGTGTTGGATGGTACATATGGCAAGCGGGAAGTGAGTATTTTATTGCCAGTCTCTATAATTATTAAATAGTTCCAGCCTTTGATCACCAAGAGCCCCTAGTGGCAACACTGGTCCAAGTAAAGCATCTGGTCCATCTTTTAGTACCATGGTTTCATCTTGGGCCTACTCTGTAGTAATTCCCTGGCAACAGTTGACACAGTAGCAATAGCTTCACGCTGGATTTCACACTCCATATTCTGGGAAAGTTTGTGGTTGGGCCAAAAACCTCTATTGTTAAGAGCTGTAAAATCAAAGAGGCAGATACCTCTAACTTGAGCTCCTAGGGACTATCTACCTCCATCTCTCCTTCCCCAGACACAAATATCTTCTAATCTGAAGAGGACTGCCAAGGATGACTGTCATGAGAGGATCCTCTAAACCTCCTCTCAAAGAGCTTACTTTTTTTTGCTTAGGCTTATTTAATAATAATAATAATTGTTATTATTATTATTATTATTATTACATGGTTATATAATTTTATATATGCGTATAATAATAACATTTATAGAAGCACTTTAAGGTGTGCAAAGCATTTCACACATTATATCATTTGATCTATCTCCCTCTTATAGTTAAATGATTTTCAGCTCTCATCACCAGCTGATGAAACCACTGTACTGTCATGGTTCAGAAAAAGTAGATTGAGGAAAGAGTAGCAGAGTAGTGCAACTTGAAGCTTAAAGTGGCCAAGTTTTGCATTTGAGTGAGGGCATAGGCTTCCCTAGCTGTGGAAGGGATGGAAGGAGTTGACAAAAAGAGGAAATTAAAAGCCTATTGAGGTTCTGAAGTATTCAGGCTATGGGGAAGAGTCTTTCATTGTTCTGGGGGTGTCAGAGAAAGTTAGTAGCCCTAACTTAACATCTACCTAGATCCCAGCAAGAGCAGAAAGAGGAATAGGGTTGGGCTGGAAGGGCATCAGACAGTGCCAGACAGTGAAATGGCAGGAAAATGAGGAGTTTGCATTTGTTCCCAGTGAGTCGGAAGAGTAAAGCTAGGAGGACAGGGTAGCAGGATGATGTTATAGAATATCAAAAGTATAGGGAAAAAATAGGAGCATAGAGAAAAGACCATCATCATCTTGTATGTGATATGAAAGGGAAGAAATGACAAGACTTCTTTTTCCACCAAATTCATTTCCTGAGCAACCTTTTTCCTCTCCTGATACCTCATTTCCCCCCTCCAGTTCTTGGTGTCGTTCTGTTTTCATACTTGCTCTGGATGGGATGCTTCAGACAACGTAGTAGACCCAATCAAAAAATATAATTTGAAGAATAATGGCTAGCAAGGGTAGGGTCCTCCTTGACTGCAAATAAGAAATACTTGATTTTGGCAAAAATGTCAATATTCACCCAAAACGGGTTGGTAGGTTTATATATGGTAATTTTGTGTGAATTTTTCAATTTAAAACTCTGTATTTTTTTTTCCTTTTCAAAGGTGTCCTTTTAGAGGCAAAGCCTACATTTGGGAGGAGTCTATTTTCAAATAAATGTGTTAAATGTACCTCTTTTCTAGAGTATTTTCCTAGCATTGTATCACATTGGGACCAAATGGCAACAACAGCTACCCTGGCTGATAAGCATGACTTTCACAATATTTCACAAATATTTTCCCAGAGAATCTCATGTTTAGATAACATTTATTAACCTAGGGAGCCCTCTGAGTAATGAAGATAGACTGGGCCTTGGCTGAAGGTTTTCATAAATTGATAGGGCGTTGTTTTTTTCCCCCTGCACTCATCTAAGTTATCAATTTGCAAACACACATCCCAGTTAACAAGTTTGCAGCTTTCCTGACATTTCTCCTCCTGCACACACAAATCCAAAGGGCTTACAGTCCTCCCACTGAAAAAGTCCACACATAAACATGCCAGTTCATTTTATTCTAAAATCTGATGTTCAGAGAATTCATAGAATTCAAGTTTTATCTAACTTTTGTACATGAGTCCCACATTAACATGATATCACTGGGGAATGACAGGGTCCATAGAAGTTCATTTTCCAGATATTGACAAAATCTTCTTTAAAAATTTAATCATTTCTTAGTGAAAATATTCTAAAATGAATCATGTACTTCCTGTCTTCTGAGACAGAGCATGATGGATGTAGCTTCATCATGGTGAATAATGATAACCATATTGGGTAAATTGTATTTTATAGGGCTGTTTGCCCTTCCACTAAATGACTCCAGTTTGCTATGCTATGGAGAGGCAGCAAGGTGCCACAGTGTCTAAAGTGTTGAGCCAGGAGTCAGGAGGACCTGAGTTCAAATTTGACTACTTCCTGACTGTGTGAACCTGAGTAAGTCGCTTAAACTGTTTGCCTCAGTTTCCCCAAATGTAAAATGTTGATAACAAATTGCATCTGTCTTTCCAACGTTGTTGTAAGGATCAAATGAGATAATATCTGTTAAAATGTCTTACAAAGTTTAAAGTGCTCCCCCAGGAATCCTCTAATAAAGGTAGGGGAAGAAAGAATGAGAAAAACAAACCTCTGAACTTCCCTACATCATTTCAAAATCAGGACATAAAAACAAGCATCTCCACTCCCCATTTTTACTCCCCACCTGATTTCCCAATAGAGACAAAATAGCTAACTTTTTTTTTAAGTTGGCAAACCTTTCCAAGGTTTATCAAATCTAGGACATTTTTACTTTTGGCTATTTCACCTTAATGTGATAAAGAAACAAAAGAAGATAGCAGAAACTATTTTGTATTTGGACAAGTGGCCACAAAATGTCTGTAAAAGATAAACCAAAGGTGGTTTTTTTAAATTGATCAGGGTGAAAAACAGAAATTTTTTTAATATTTCCTTTTCCCCCTGCTAGAGATGATGAAAATTGTACCTCACAGCTTTAACTTTCAAGGCATTCCACCAAGATGTCATGGTTGATATCTTTATTAATGATCTAGAAGCAGCAGTAAACACACTTTAATGAAGTTCACAGATGATGCTAAATTAGGAGGTGTTACCAACACTAGGGAGGACAGAGTAGTAATAAATGGACCTTAAAAAGTGAGGAAAGTAAAATCTAACCAGGATAACATACCAGCATGGGTAGGGAGGGGGAGTGGAAATGAAGATGAATATATTTGGGAGAGAATGTAAAATGGAGGTATTCAGCGGATGTGAAACACCTGGAAAATGGTAATGTTGAAGCAAATTGTGCAGTTGTATTGACAGCAAGAAAAAAGTTAGATCTATTTCAAGCTATATGTGAAGAAACTGATCACAGAGAAGGCACACACACACACATGCGAGCACACACACACACACACACACACACTAAATAACTAGTGAAACTGAACTTGGAATGGTACATCTAATTTGGAACTGCATAGATTAAAAAGAAGGAATTTGAGAACAAGGAACAAAGCTGATTGGAGAAGTTCAGGGTGTGATGCAAATAAAAAGGTTAATGAGGATAATTATTTATAATTTCAAGACTAAAGAAAAGTCTGCAATTATTTTAAAGGTGCAAATACTAAGGGGAAAAGGCAATTATTTAGCCTGAGAAAGGTTAGTATCTAGAAATAATGAAATTAGGCAAAGAAATATTTGAGAAATATAAGGAAATACCAATCTTTATCCCTCCCCTACAAAGATGAATGTTTAGATTTCAGGAGTGATAGGGAAGTGACTGTTATTGTAGAACATTTAAAGGATGGGCAGGGCATAAGAGGAGAGAAAGAGAATTAAGAAAGGGTGCATCATAGCATCAAACAGAACACAGGTAAGAATGCTAATTTATACTTAACATTTTATACTTTACAAAGTGAGACATATATACATATACATAAATGTGTATCTATATAGATATGTAGATATAAATAGACATATAGATATACATATGTATATAAATTCATACACACATAAACATATATATATATATATATTTATATTGTCTTATTTGATTCTCATCACAACCCTGTATTATCCCCATTTTACAGATAAGAAAAATGACATTTAGGTTTAATTGACAGTGTGGTGTGGTAGAATATTTCCATAATATAGAGAGACTGTTCATGTGTTTCATTCAGTGATATACATGTAGTACCCTGGGACACCTTCACCCATGGATCTCTAGAAAACTTTCCCAGGTGCTAAGGTCTTCATGACTCTCTAAACTGTAGGTCATGAACATCCACTGAAGTATTTGCTTTTCTTAGTCAATCAGTTGTTAATGGTAATGGGAATTTGAAGACCATCCCTGCTCCTTAATAAGCCTAGGGGAATTTGAAGACCTTCCCTGCTTTGAAAATAATCTCTGCCCTCTAATAGGCTGAATGTAGTCACATGGAGCCTGTGGTAGGAGAAGTTTGCTGAAGGGTGGAACAGAGCCCACAGGATGCTGGGAGTCAGAGCCAGAGAGATGGTGGGAGGAGTGCACATTTGAGCAAGGAATTAGGTTTGTGAGTAAAATATTGATCATATATTGGTTTGTGGGAAGGCTAAAGGATGCTGTAGCTCTATGTGTTGTTATGGCTTATCAACTTCTTTGCTGCTATGATGGAATCAGCTTAGTAGTTTTGGGATCTGGTTTTCTGGTGTGTGGATAAATGTTTTGATTTTGTCCTCTATATGGAGAGTCTGCTATATTTTGTGATCAAGCACTATATGAGGATACTTATAGTCATGTTCGGTGCTCTAAATATTTCATTGACACTACATCAGTGGACACAACAAAATAAATAAATGCAATCAATTAAATAGCATAGTAACAATAAAACATTGCTCCGTAAACCTTGAGTTCGCTCTTCCACAAATACATACATATTCAGCTGGAACAGTGAATGCTGCATAGGAATCTTGCATATGATTACCCATGAGAGGAAGACATATAATGAGCCACAGATGCAGGATAACCACTGTGACCAGAGGAAACACAAGGAGGAACCACTCTCATGCTTCATAGATGCCAATGAGAAGATGCAGATGAGGTCAAAATCATGGTTTTATTGCACCTGTCCCTGGGTGTATTACCCCAATAGTACATCACAGACTGGTCTTTTCTCCCTTCTGACATATATTTTCAAAAAGGAAATAGTCCTCCCCTTGTACAAATTAAATTCTATTGCCAACTTTGGTGGGAGGAGGAGTAGAAATACTTGAGCTGCAGAAAGAGGAAAAATAATTTTTTAGGGAGTACTTCTACTGTCTTCAAGAGTAGCACAAGATCCTTGATCAAAAGTTTTGTTGAAATCTAGGTAATCTATATCTACAGCATTTCTCTGTCATTTTAGTAATCTTGTCCCTTCTTTGCTCCTCCTTTTTCTTCCAATCTGGCTAAAAAGCAAACAAACCAGTCCTTTTTGTTGTCCTTAACGTCCCTCTTTAGTTTCAGTTCATTCTGAACTTTAGAATTTCTAACGTTATTTTGTAGGATCATGCCAAAGCTTTTATATTTATCTTCTGTATGTTTCCTTTAAAATCTGAGATATTTTTAAAAGTCATTTTCTCATCAAAAACTGAAGTCATTTGAAAATAAATGCACATACTCAGTGACATTTTGCCCAGAACATATGACAAAAGTCAAGGTTTTTTGGTGTGTAACAACATATGCTGACCAATATGTATATAATAAAGATAAGGATAGGGTATTTTGAAGGTAGGAGATGATGGCCTTATTCTTTTCATTTTTTTTCTTGCTGAATTTTGGTTACATGCCATAGCAATTAAAATGCTGAACAACCATGTGTTCTATCCTGAAAGCATAGTTGTAACATATTCTCAAACCTGCTGATTTAGATTCATCTTCTCTTTGGAGTTTTGGGAAAAAAACATTCTGGAGCAATTTTCTTTCTTCCTTTTTTCTGTTCTTTCTTTTGTTTCTCTTTTGTGCAATGGAAAATGCTACTTTTGAGTCTTTTCATTTAAGTGACAAACTGGGATTAAAATAGTTTCACATGATAATGCAGGATGTCCTGTTTGTGTTCTCTTAAGGCAAGATGCCCTAAATGGAGTCTGTTTTAAATAATAAGTCAAAACCTTGGATTTTTTTAATCGTCTTTGTTATTTCTAGGTTATACCATATGATGGAACACTGAGCAAGCTGTAGCTGTTGTTTAAAAAAGAATTGTACTAATTAAAATTGAATGCACCTACTGTCTGTTATACATCTGATATGAATGATCCATTTTCCAAAATTTAACAAAGAAAACAAGAGCATTTTCTTCCTCTTAGGAAAAGCAAATGATCTGTTAGAACATTAATGTCCAGGAGATGTTCCCTATGCATGTCATCTGCATTTATATAGATAGTTTATATCCAAGTGATTTATTATCAAAACATGAGAAATACTTTTAAAGGGTCCCAAATCTTCACAGATAGAAGGAACCTGAGACCTTTTAGGTCAATGCATATCTGAATAAGAATCCCCTCCACAATACCCCCTACAAGTGGTCATCCAAACTTTCCTTAAAGACCTCATGTGAAATGGAGAGAACTTCACTACCCCTAAGAAAACCCGATCTACTGTGGGATAGCAATAAGTATTATATTATAAATATATATCAATTGGAAGTAAGAGATAATTTTCAATTGTTGTAATATATTAAGATTCAGTCCTAGCTCACAGTTTGTCTGCTTAGTTTTCTCATTTCTAAAATCAGCAACAATTGGTGATTGTGCCCCTGGAAATTACCCTTCCCCTCTTCCCCTTATTCTGTCACAAAATTACTAATAGAAGTGATGGTGGTTACAGCTACTATTCTGTCAAAATGCAATCTTTCACCATTCCCTGGTATCATGGAAACCAAAATGGGAATGTCACTATGGGAACCTATCAGTTAAGCTCCAAACCCTCTGAAGGATCATGGGTAATATCTTTCCTCTTCTCTTCTTAGTCTTTTCCATTCTTTTTCTCTTACTTTCTTTTTCCTTAATTTCTTTCATTCTTCACCTTCCTTTTCCCTTTGCTTCATCTTAATCACTGTAATCAAAGGTATACTTTTCAAAGGCCTAACATAATGTTTCATCAGTGTGAAACAAACCACACCAAATTTTTCTAGAGGACGCTCTTTTGCTTGACCCCACCTCTTTACTCACCCTCACTGAGTAGCGTAGAAAATTAAGAGGCTGCAAAACTACCTTTCCCAGAATACAGAAAATGGACTTTCCCAATTTTCCCAGTTTGAAAGAATTGGGACTTGGATTCTTTCATACCCTCTCTCTCCCAAAGATTGAGGTTCCTTCATAAATCAAGGAAATGAGAATAATTCTCCCACATGAACTGCCATTTTTTTCCCATTCTCTATCTCTATCAGTAGTGACTTTTTTGCAACACAAAGAATGCTCAGATCTCTTTTTCTTAGATGATAGCTTTTAATTTAATCTTATGTAATTATTTGTTCTGTCTCTAAGCAAAGAGGTTCATTTTAACAAATTATCTTTAAGCATATATTTGCAAAGACATTCATTTTCATCTCCCTTTTTTGTTTTCTTATCTGTATTTTTTTAAGTCTTGCTCTTATTGTGTGTTTAAAATGTTTTGAGCTATGTTGTCAAGTTTAATTTCAGGACTTTGATCTTTGGTAATGGATCTATAAAGAAAGCAATAATTATTTCATGATCTGACATCTCTCAGAAACATTCAAAACCTAGTTTTAAGTATTCCCTTTTCATTGAATTGAATTTCCTTAGACTCCTATTAAGGTTTTGTTGTTTCATGTGTTTTTTTAAGAAGGATGAGTTAAAATTTCAAAGGAGATTATTTTTAAACTGAGTCAGAAGAGGAGTAAGAGTAATTTACTATAAACAAATAACCCAGATATAGAAAGAGATTGAAAAGAAAGGGAAGTTTGTAAAAAGATTAACAGGAGTGAACAGATAAGTGATTGGATCAAAAAAAAAAAAAAAGAAGAAGAAGAAGGCTAAAGGAATAGCTCTCTCTAGGTGGAAAAACTAGATTCTTGCCAAGGTCAAACCAAACCATCTCACTCTCTCACTTTACCCCTCCTCATCCGAAAAATTATCCTTGACCAAATAGAACCATCCAAAGATTTTATGTAAGGAACAAGCTCTACGAGTAACACTTCAAATATCTATCCCAGTTCAGTTGCAGAGTGATGATTTTATGTGAGGTTACAAGAAACCACTGAATTCGAGGCCTAGGTTTTGGGATGACTGCTAATTACAAAGAAATGTCTAGGAATTAGAAGGAACATTTGGGCTTGCTTACTCATTCATTTATTCATCAATAATAGGAACCAGTCCCAATCAGGCAATAGTTTTTCAAATTATGAAGCAGAGGTCACTAAAAGCCTGACCAAAGTCGGTCTGCATAAGAATGCTGAAGTAGGAGAAATTAGTCTTGTATAGCCTGCTCCCCCAGTTCTTTGTACATTTTTGGCTGCTTCTGATATCACTGATTGCCTCCCTGAAATTTTCAGTGCCCTTCCCTCCTGTCAAAACCCGCTCTTAAAAAATCAGGAAAATCAGTCATTTATAATTTAGTGAGATTTAAAGCTAAGCAGTTTCATTTCTATAGCTGCTTCAGAGGAATTTTTCCATTTTTCTACCACAAGCCTTATTTGTAATTATAAAATGAAAGATGTTTATTGTTTATTAAAGAAATTTCATGCAACAGGGGTCATGTTTGTGGGGTATATTTTTAGGTGGGAATAGCAGTCTGAATCTTAGGGGATTAAGGTAGAAAAGCTCTGTGGCATCCTTTTTTTTCAACTTAACTGTTTATCCTCTTCTCCCACACCCTCTACTCCATGCCAATATTCTCCCCTCTTGTCAAGATTATGAAGAGGGAAATGGGTGGTCAAGCAACCCGAAAGTTTGGCGGCTGCTTTGGAGAAATGGTCATTCATCCTGAAAAGGAACGGTGTGGCATGAAGCTTCAGCCATGGGGGATTAGGGCAGAGTGCTCTGATGTCCCCTTTCCCTAAGGGCCTGTTCTCCCTAGTATTCTTAGGACACAGTGCCATCCCATGGCAGTGGAAGAGGACAACTTTTTTTTTTTTCCCAAATTAGGACACATAACAATGACTAAGGCTCATCCTGTCTCCTTAGGAAAGTCTGTGCCTTGCTGAGCACAAGGACAGAATGGGGCTGATTTTTTTAAAATTTATTAAATGCCACTTTTAGAAAGTAAAAAGTTGCTTTTTAAAAGCCCAAACTCTAGAGACTTGGATAGAAAAATCCATTTTTGTCTTTAATAATTGATGGCTTACACTAGCATGCCTGTTATCATTGCAATGCACTGTATGACTGCAGACTGTAATACAATCAAGCTTTCATTTATATTTATGTGACCAGGAGGGCTCTGTATTTGATGATTTTAAAAGATGCATGAATTCTACTCTATTTAATTCTGATATATTAGTCTATTATCTATAACAGACCATTGTCTAAATTATGCTATTCACACAAGGGTCCTGGATGGAAATTTATCAGAGTGATAGGGAAATATTCTAATTTAGGTTTTCTTCAGCTGTAAAACTTGGAAAAATAGAGTCATATTGTGCCTGTAAATGACCATCAGGACTAGATTTAAGATGACCTTATTGTACAACAAATACATTATTAAAATAGTTTGTTATGCTGCATTAAAGGAGAGGCATTAAGACATAATCGATTGAGCTCTTGCACAGGAAATATGAGAGTGAGTCTACATAGAACTATCAAACTAAAGGGAGCTTAGAGTTTATCTAATCCACATCCTTCCTTTCAGAGTTGGGAAAACAAGTCCAGAAAGGTTTAGTGACTCTGACTCATCCAAAGTCAAATAGCCAGATAGTAAATGGTTGGGATAGAATTAGCATTCAAGTCTCCCAGTCCTTCCTTCACAATGCCTCTCTACCAGAAGGGGTGAAATGTTGAAAAGTTTATTGGCTTGGGTTCACAACAGCCACCCCTAACATTCACCCTAGCCTTGAACTTTATTCCTGTCTCTATTACTCACTTGATGGGTCCAATCATTAATTTTTTAATGTCCGAGTCTCCCATATACTATATGAGGTCCACATGTCATACTTTCTGGGAGTTAAAGTTTAAACACATGCTTTAAGATCTTCACTTAAAGAGATAAGAAAGCTAGGTAGTAGAGAACAAAAACACTACTATTCATAGTGGGTTTTCCCGCCATACATTAATGGAGTTGTTGACCCACTTCCCTTAGTACCTACATCATATGTTGTTTAGCAGGGGCTTATAGATTTTTGCTGAGATCTCCTCACGTGAACAATGACCTGGATTTCCCCTGTGACCATAGGTGAGCCACAGAAAGTGACCTGCTAGAAGCAGTGTGATAGAGTGGAAAGGGCACTGAACTGAGAGTCAGAAGGCCTGGTTCTAATCCGGGCTCTGTTACTAGCTAGGTGACTAGGTTACCTCAGTTTCCCCATTTGTAAAATGAAGTGATTGGACTAGATAAACTCTAGAATTTGCTGCATTCTAGAAATCATATAATTATATAATGGACTGAGCCTATGATATCTATTGTCTTCTGTGCATTGTGATTGGTGGAGGAAGGGGAAAGAAGATGAGAATGAGCATTTATATAGTACTTACTATGTGCCAGGCACTGATCTAAGCTCTACAAATCGCATTTGATCCTCACAACAATCCTGTGAGGTAGGTGCTACTATTAAGATCATTTTGCAATTGTGGCAAACAGAAATTAAGTAACTTACTCAGGATCAAACTAATTAAGTATCTGAGGCTAGATTTAAACTCAGGTCTTCCTTTCTCCTGACCCACTGGTGGATACACCATGCCACCAGAAGCTCGTATCTGAAAGTCATATATGATATTCTGTATCTTTAAACCACCAGCTCTCCGCTGAGAGGAGAGAGATCCTCTTCTCATCACTCCTTAGAATTCAGTATTTATCTAGCACCCGCTAGGAAAAGCACTGAGCACATATTATTGTCATATCCCTACTTCCTGATAGGTAGACAATCTCCCATTGTGACTAAAAATGCTATTTTCCAAAAAAATGCTCCAAAACTTAAAGAGAAAAAAATTGAATGAACAGAAGGCATCAAGAATAATACTGCAATCTATTCCCCAATAGATAAGCGATTAAAGGATTTGAAGAGTTTTCAAGAAAAGAACCATAACCTAAAATTGACCACTTGAAAACATATTCCAAACCACTAATAATAAGAGAAATGCTCACTAAAACAACCTTGAGGTTCCACCTCACATCCTGCAAATTGGGCAGGGGTATGGGGGAAGGAGAACAGTTAATATTGGAAGGGCTGTTCTAAGACAGATGCACTAACACACTGCTCTTGAAACTATCCAATGAACCAACCATTTTCAATATAAATTTGGAATTAAGTAAAAGAAAAAATTGACTATAACTGTCTGTCCCATTTTACTCAAATAGTAGATTTTTATCCCCAAGGATGTCAAAGTCTGAGACAAAGATCCAGGAAACAAAGTAGAAATCCAACAATTGAGGAATTGCTGAAAAAGACTGTGCTATCTGAATATGATGGAATATTATTGTGCTGTAAGAAATGATAAATATGAGGAATTCAGAAAAACATGGGAAGATTTATAAGAACTTGATCAAAGTGAACAAAGTAGAACCAAAGGATAACACAATAATTACATAAATGTAATCTCTGTCCCAAAGCCCATTGGTATAGGACTCTCTCTGTATTGGTAGAAAAGAAGGTCCTGCTCTGCAGAAGGAAAGGGGCAGAATTGGGAAGAGGCAAGGATTTCTCTTCTTAGACAGTCTCCCTTTGGGGACTCTCCAAACAAGAATCTTCTTCAAGCCTAGCATCTCCAAGTTGGTGAAGGCAAAGACAGTGGGAAGACATGAGAGGAGCAGGTAGCTTCACCATGTCCCCATTCCCAGCTTGCTGTTCTAGAGAATTGAGGGAGTTTCCCCTTGTTTGAGATCCAGTATCCCCTTTCTCTTGGTTGAACTGAGTTATCTCACTCTCAATGGGAGTGTTCCTGGTATATGCTGTCCAAAGTATACTTTCTCTGATTTCTGTTTGGCTAGGATTTGGATAAATGGAATTCTGTGTGGTCCTTGGGGAACTGGTATTTGGTGGGAGAGAGGTTGAATATTGGATAGAAAGCTTGGAGTTGGACTCCCCCCAAAAAATGACAAAACAATCAAAAGTCAGAGGGAACCTGATCATATCCTGCAGACTAACTATAATTAAGGGGATCAGAAAGATTTACTTCTAGATCAGTAGCCCATCTCTCTCTGATAAGAGTAGAGTGGTGGCCTCTAATTCCAACCTCCTGCTTCCCTCCTGGCAGGAATGAGTCTCTCTTGGAGAAAGGTGGAGTGTAGAAGAAACTAGAAATGTCTATTCTGCCTCCCTCAAGGCATACACAAGGACATCATCCTCCCTGCCACAAACAGAGCCTCACCACACATTTGGGGCTCATTCCCACTCTTATCATTATGAAAAAAAAAGATTATCAATGGGAAGATGAACTCTGAGTAAAGAATGGATCCAGAAGAGATAATGGAATATATCTCCCTTCTCACCACAAAGTGAAGGACTGTTAGGCAGAATGCTATATACATTGTCAAGGGGGTAGTCACAGTATTTGTGGAAGTTTTGTTTTTTACGTAATTGTTATTCCTTGTTACAGAGGAAAGATTAATGGTGGTGGGGAATTTTTTTTTTCTAGAAATGACGATGATATAATGACAAAAGGCAAAAAAACTGGGGGGAGGAGGTATCATGTTAAAGTAAAAAGGGATTTGGAGTCACAGGATCTGAGTTCAAATCACAGCACTGTTACTTACTGTCTTTGTGACCTGGGGCAAGTCACTTGACCTTTATGGGCCTGTTTTCTCATTTATAAAATAAGGGAGTTAGACTACATGGTTCCTGAAGTTCCTTCCAGCTCAATGGCTAAACTGTTCCAGGGGTGAGGGACCTGTATCTTCGAGACCTTCTAGATCCCCAAGTGCAGCCCTCTGACTCACAGACACAGGTTCCCTACTCCCGTCTAGACCTTGAGTCAGGAAGATAGGAGTTCACATCCAGTCTCTGTCTGCTTACCAGCTGTGTGACCTCAGCAAGTCACTTAACCTCTGCCCACTTCAGTTATCCCATTTCTAAAATGACAATAGTGATAATTAATGCCTACCTCCCAAGGTTGTTGGCAGATCAAATGAGCTAATATTTGTGAAGCATTCTGCAAACCTTAAAGTATTTAAACCCCCACTCGGGTTTTTCTTGGCAAGGATACTAGAGTGGTTCCACATTTCCTTCTCCAACTCATTTTACAGATGAGGAAACAGAGGCAAAAAGGGTTAAGTGACTTGCTGAGGGTCACACAACTGGTAAGTGTGTCTCAGGTCACATTTGAATTCGAAAAGCTGAGTCTTCCTGACTTCAGGCCCAGCACTATTCACTATATCATCTAGCTGCCCGGAAAGCATTATATAAATGCTAGTGATCCTATAGACTTTCTTTCAAAAGATATATGAATGACCAAATAAAAATGAGAATTTTTTAAGGCATCTAGACACTTATCAGGTGGTAATTTCACAGGAAAGAAATTATTTCTTGGATATATAGACAGGGTTTTAGCATTAGAACTATATTACTCTCAAAGTTTTGTTTTGTTCTGTGTGGGGGGAGTATTTTTTCTCTTAATATGCTACTTTTTAATGATGGCCATACCCTCTCTTTGCTCCACTTGGTTTATTTACACAGATGCATACCTCTCATATATTCCCTTTGGATGTTTTAATCAATTTTCCACAAGACAGGAAAGTTCTCCAGCCAAGGTTGGAAGAGGAAGGAAAAGGCCAAAATGTAAGATAACAAAGCCACATTCTGGCCAGAGCCAACAAGCCTGTACGCCTGGGGCCTGAGCCTGCCAGGAAGGTAAAATGTCTATAGGATTCCAGGTGCTAGAACCCCCTTAGGCTTGCCCAAGAACAGCAGTGGGGGCCTTTTCCTCTTTCATACCAAGAGACTTCCAAAGCCATAGGCCTTTGGTAAACAGGCTCATCAAAGACTAGCCAGTCTGCTCACACTGCTGAGTTTGGCAGCATTTGTGATTCCTAACCCAAAGATCCTGCCTCCAGCTGTGGGAATCCTATAGGATTTGGCTAACTGAGCAAACTGCAAGTTTTTCTCTCCCTGAGTTTTCACTAATGCCAATTTGAACACCCAAAGCTTTACTGTGTACATACGAGGATGAGCAGAGTGCTGTGTTTGCAGCCCAGCAAGAGCTATATCAGTTGGTTTAATTAATCCAACTAGTGACCCTTGTACCCAATACAGCTAATTCTCAAATAAACAGCAAAATCTCCCATTGGTGGGTGATTTCCCAAGGGATCTTTAATGAAGAGAGTGACAATTAAAAAAAAAAAAAGCAAGAGGAGCCTGAAAGGAAGAGGATAGAATAATTCTATCTAAATTCCATTAGGAAAATCAGAGCTGTATTACCAGTCTCTGCATTTTTGGTGATATATATTCCCCTGCTTCTTTAACCTCTTCATCTCTGTTGTCCAGGGCTCTTTTCAGCATGCTTCCTTCCCTAAGGTAGTAGGATTTCATCTTCACTTCTCTATAACAATAGCTATTAATTATAGAACACTTTAAGGTCTACAAAGTACTTTACATGTGTGATTTAATTTTATCATCACCAAAACGCTGAGTAAGTGCTATTACTATCTCCATTTTAACAAACTAAGGCTGAGAGATTAATTTTTTTGCTCCAGGTCATAGTTAGTAGGAATCTGGGGTAAGATTTGAACTCAGGTCTATGTCATGCCGAGTCCAACATTCTATCATTATGCCACACAGCTTCCTATCTAGGCTAACTAACAAAGTCAACTCATATTTATGAAGCACCTACTAAGCTCTCTTTTTGTCAGACCAGTGTCTTGTGCTCTATCCGTTGCTTGTATCCTTTCTCTTTGTTGTTGTTTAGTCATTCTTCCTTCATGTCTGACTCTTTATGACCCTTTCTAGAGTTTTCTTAGCAAAGATACTGAAACAGTTTTCCATTTTCTTTTGCAGTTCATTTTTCATAGAAGGAAACTGAGGCAAATGGGGTTAAGTGACTTGCCCAGGGTCACAGAGTTAGTAAGTGGCTGTAGTTGGACTTGAACTCAGTTCTTTCTGACTCTATCCATTGTACCACCTGACTACTCAAACTTTACATTCTCCTATCTGCTCTACAAATAGTATAGCCAGCATTTCTCAGTGCCCTTGGATCTCAGAAGTTCCATCCAGTATCTCTTTTCATCTTCTTGATTCCATGTCTAGGACACTGCAAGATGCCTCCTCCTTGCTTCATCTATAAATGAGGGCTGAATGGGGATGGATGATAGTAATTTCACCTCCCTAGCTGGCAAGGGTAAAGTTAGGAAACTATTTATAAACCTAACAGTCCTAGATAAATAGGAGTCAATATTAATATAGGGCACGCGCTGTCTGAACTTCTTCCATTCCATACCCCGTAGCGTGCTTTCTCTAGGCTTTAGCAGCAGCCAAAGAAAGATGTAGAGAAAAAATTTGCCCCTGGAAGGAACTCAACCCAGCGGCAAAAGAGAAGGGCACTAGACTTAGAGGAACAGAAATTTGTCACACTTCTCGGATACTGAAAAATAGGAACTGAAAGGCTCAAGGTGAAAGAGAGGCAAATAGATCAATAATGACGATGATGATCGTAGCTAACATTTATAAATCGCCCATGTGCCAAACACTGTGCTAAGCACTTTTAAAAATATATCATAAAAAATATATCATTTGATCATTGTAACAACTCTACAAGTTAGGTGCTATTATTATCTCCATTTCACAGTTGAAGAAACTGAGGCAAACAGAGGTTAAATGTCTCACCCACCATCACACAGCTAGTAAATGTCTGAGGCTAGATTTTACTTCAGGTGTTTCTGATTCCAGGTCCAGTGCTCTATCCACTACCCAAAAGGCTACCCAACTGCCTTTTTTTTTTTAAATCAGCTTTACAAATACAAGATGGTGGAAAGGTTGGACAGTGATTTGTCTGAAAAATGATCGGCAGTAGGGTGGAAATTGCGGGTGGGGGGAGGGAGTAATTGACTGCAAGCTCAACAGAATTCAGCAGCAAGATGTGACTGCCACAAAAGCTAATGGGATATGACTGCATTAATAGAAGCACAGCTTCCAGAAAGAGGGCAGTAGTCCTGCCATAAGCATGGCCTCATCAGACCACTTCTGGACTAAGTGAGAGTTACAGAATAGGAAGGTCATCAATAAGCTGGAATGTCCAGAGAAGGGCAAGCAAGATGGCAAAAGCCTTAGGTCCATGCTATTGGAACTGTTGAAGGAAGATGTATAGCCTTGAGAGGTGAGATTGAGCAGAGACAGATAAAAGGTCTTCAAGTATATGAAGGGCTGTCATTTGGGAAATGGCTCAGATTTGTTCTGTTCGGCCCCAAAGAGAAAAATTCAGAGAAATGGGTGGTAGTCAGAAAGTAAAAATGTAAGTTTGGTGTCAGGAAAAAATGTCGTTTTCATTAGGGCTATGCAAAGGGGTTGCTCTGGGAGGAAATTCATTCCCCCTCATTGGTGGTCTCCAAACAGAAGCTAGAAAATGAGACTTTTCCGACATGTAGCTAAGCTTCCTTTTCTTACTTAGATTGGACTAGATCACTTCAGAAGGCCCTTCCACCTCTAGAATTTTGTGATGTATCTGTGAATTGACTGCAACAGTGCTGAATAGCTCTGGGTCTGCTTCCTTACATAGTCAAGGGTACACTAATAACGAGAAAATCCCCCTGAGCATTTGACATTGCATAATATTGTCAACTGGAAGCTGGGTGGAACAGTAGACAGAGTGCTGGGCCTGGAGTCAGAAAGACTCATTTTCCTGAGTTCAAATCTGGCCTAAGATATTTACTAGCTGTGTGACACAGAATAAATCACTTAACCCTGTTTGCCTCAGTTTCCTCATCTGGAAAATGGGTTGGAGAACAAAATGCCAAATCATGCAAGAAAACCAAAAAAAAAAAAAAAAAGGACCATGAAGAGTCAGACATGACTGTTAGAACTTGCCTAATTATCAACCAATGTGATCCATGCACCATTCTCATTAGTACCATACGGCTGATCAAAGGCCCCAGTAGCAACTACCCCAGGTTTAGCACAATGGCAGATGCCTCCTCTTCTTCCTAAGGAGAGGCAGTCAAGAACTGCACAGAGATGTCCTCAGGGTTCCCAGAATTAACAAACTAGCAATCTAACAGCAACCAGAAGCATTCAGATTTGGTAACACTGATCTCTTGCATCTTCAATGAGCACACAACATCAAAAGCAATTGGTTCAGTAGATAGAAGGTTAGTCTTGGAGTCAGGGAGACTCGAGTTCAAATCCTGTCACAATCACTTACTAGCTTATCAGCTGTGTGATTCTAATCAAGTGACTTGGCCTCTCAGTACTTCAGTTTCCTCATTTATAAAATTGTGAAATGTACTTGATGGCTTCTAAAGTCCCTTTCAGCTCTACTATGATCTTATGATCCTTGAGGCTTTCTGATAACCATGCATGTTTCTCTGCACCAGCCCCACATCACTCCTGTGGCATGCCTCCATGCTGAAAAGCTAAGTATCAAGGGCTTCTTCAGTTGATAGCAGGAGTTCTCCTCTGAGAAACAAACAAAACTTTCCATGGCAGGTCCCCGCCCCGCCCCAACAGCAGTGCTGTTGTAGATGTACTACTGCCCTCCATGAGCAACTACTGCCATAGAATCACTGTGTGATGAAAGAGGAATATATGGATACCAAGTCAGTAAGTGCTGAAAATAATGTTTCATATTATTTCCATGAGTATTGTCCTACAGATTACTGGTTGATGAGAAAGAGGTGGGCATCAACGCCAAGTTATTTAGTATTAAAAATGATGTTTCATATACCAAAAAGATTTTTTTTTAATGAAAAGGACCTACGTGTACAATGATACAATAGCACTTTTTGTGAGGTAAAGAATTAAAAATTGAAGCAATACCCATAAATTGGGGAATGGCTGAACAAGTTCTGGTATATGATTATCATGGAATAGTATTGTGCTATAAGAAACGAAAAACAGGAGGGTCTCAGTGAAACCTGGAAAGACTTACGTGAACTAATGTAAACTGAAGTGAGAAAAACCAGAATATTGTACACAGTAACAACAATGTTGTTTGCTGTGAATGACTTAGCTATTCTCAGCCAAACAATGATCCAAGACAATTCTAAACGATTTAAGATGAAAAATGTCCTTTCTCTCCAGAGAAAGAATTGATGGAGTCTGAATGCAGATTGAAGCATACATTTTAAAAATTGTTTTTATTTTTCTTGTTTGTTTTAATTTTTGTTCTGTGTTTTCTTTCACATGACTAATATGGAAATATATTTTGCATGACTGTACATGTATAATCTAAATCAACTTGCTTGATTTCCCAAGCAGGGGGTGAAGGGGAGATGGGGAGAGAATTGAGAACTCAAAGTCTTTTTTAAAAAAATGTTAAAAATTGTTTTTTCATGTAATTGGGAAAAAAATTATAAAAATGTTCACAAAGAAAGAAAATTAGGTTTCATATAACTTTGCCACACTCAGAAGGCTATGTATATCTTCTCTTACCAAGGTCTCAAAGAAAGGAGAATGAGTAAATGGTGGTGCCAAAGACATAAATAATGAAGTAAGATGGAAAGTAGATTTTGGGGGAAAGGTGATAAGAAAAACATCTCCCTACCTTTGTTAACCCTCTCACTTTTAGATCCTATTCACTTCCAATCATCCAAATACACACACACACACACACACACACACGCACGCACGCACGCACGCACGCATACACACACTCTATTACTCTCAACATTATTATCAATTCTTTCCTTCTCCTTCAGCAATGACCTAATCTAATTCCCAAGAATTGACATGAGAGCCATCAATAGCCCCTAATTCACCTGATCAAGCCCTCAGCTTCTCTTCCATGTTCCTAGAGCCCAATGACTTACATCCTGGTCCTCCTGCCTGCCTTCCCTTTTAGGGATAATTCTTGTAGTCACCCCTGACAACTGGGCTTCCCCACATGACATAATGCTAAGAGCACCGGGTTTCAATCTCTGCTACTTACTAACTCAATAACCCAGTGAAAGTAATGTCCCCTCTCTGTTTCCTGATCTATAAAACAGAGGTGATAAAAAATACTTGTCTTAGCTACTTTAGAATATTATTTCGAGGGAAGCATTTTTTAAAACTAACAGAGTGCTATATAAAGGTAAGAATCATGTTGCGGTAGTTTTTATTCCCAAGCAAAGAGAATTTCTCCAACTTGGTTGGTGTTCTTTGGACTCAACTTCTTGATGATATTCAGAACTGCTGACCAGCAACAGGGAGCTGCTCTGTTTTTGTGCCTATCACATAGTAGACACAATAAATTCCTATTTAACTGAATTGAAGTATTCATCACTACAGTCTACAACACTGATTTCTCAGGGCCCTGGGCTCTGCATGGACTCGGGATCCTGGCACAGATGGGGATAAAACACATAAGTAGACGTGGAGACTTTTTGACAAAAATTAGGCAATAATGGAGCAGGAAGGGACCTCAAGAACTCATTTCATTCAATCCCCTGATTCCAAGACAGTTTGTTCTCTACCTTAAACTTTAATATCTCCAGGAAATAATATCTGCAACCCTGCCTTGGTTGCCTATTATGATATTTCACAGACCCCTCCATTAAGTTCTTTCTTATGCTTAACCTAATCTTCCTAGATCTAAATGCAATTCTTTGAGCTCTGTCCTTTGTGAAGATAAAAAAGAACGGGGCAGTGCCCTCCCTCCCTGGAATAATAACCCTGTATCTCCTCAGAGACATATATTAAGTCATTTCCTCAGCCTTCAGTTCAATTCAATTCAAGCCTTATTTTCATCAGTCTAAAAATCCTGAGCCTTCCTCATAGTCATATTTTCCAGCCAGCTCATCATTTTTATTACTCATTTCTGACCAGTCTCCAATTTCTCTTCATTGCTTTTAATAGGAACATAAACATGAGCAAAAGAATATGTGAGAGAGAGGAAAAAAAAACTATGTACATAATTATTTTCTGGGTTAACTCTACCAATAGCTTTTGTCTACAGATCTTTAACCTACAATATTTAACTACAAATCTTAACTTACAAATCTCAATAGCTTTATAGAATTTGATGCTTCAAGATTTATCTTTTTCTATCCTAGAATAGCTTAATAATTTATTGTGTCCTACAAATGAACTGATAACTCTGAAGATAAAATTAGTCGCATTTGTCACATTCTCATACTTCAATTCAACAAAAGCTTATAAAAGGCCTACTGTGTGCAAGGCATCATACTAGGTACTAGAGACACAGAACATGATATAACATGGATTTGGCTCTCAAAGATAGGAGGAAAAGGCAGAGATCACCTATGAGACTATGATTATACTATGCACAATAACAGCAGAGTCGAGGTTCAGGAAAGATGCATTGACAAATTTGAAGAGGAAAAGATTAATTTCAAGTGGAATGGGGATGTGGGAAAAGCAAAGTGAGGGAAGTTTTATGAGGAGATGGCACCTGGGTTGCAAACAAAAGCCTTTGGAAGGAATAGGGGATAAAATATGCAAAGACTTGAAAATGGAAGAAATAAAAATGAGAAAGTCCATTTTGACTGGAGCAAAAGCAAAGAGAATGAGAGAAAACTTGGAAGTTAAGTTGAGCCAAATTATGAAGGACCTTTAATTAAGAGATAAGGAGTTGATATGTTATTTAGCAGACAAATGGGAATCACTGAAGAATAAAGATCAAGTTTGCACATACTTATTCTATAAATGATTTTTTTTTTAATTTTAAAATAGATGTACTAACATTTGAGCAGACTAAGTTGGCAAGGACCACCTCAACAATATGTGAACATTAACACTGGCATTTCTGCATGTCTGTTGCTTAGTATGGTCATACAGATAAACTTTAGGAAAGAAAAATTAGAGCAATGTGGTATTGTGGAGAGAGAACAGGCCTCAGAGATAGGAAGAACTAGGTCCAAGTGTCCTCTGACATACACTGGCTGTATAACCCTGAACAAATTTTTTAATCTATTAGTTTATTTACTGTGCTGAAAAGCAGAGAGAGTTTCCTCACCAGAGTTCCCTACAACAGTAAAATCACAAATCTAGTTCCTATCCCAATATTGATCCCAAACATACTATGCTCAGATAGAAATGGTTTTATCTTCAAATCAGTTTTCATTTGTCTATATTAATGAATGATTACATTACCATAAATAGCAAATAAAAATAAATTTGATATTATGGGATTATATCATAAGAAATATGATCCTAAAAGTCAGAAACTAATTTTATTCAATATTTTAACAATGATAACAGACTGGTAGATCAAGGAATTGTCTTAAATATAGTAGATCTGGATTTCAGCAAGATATTTGACTAAGTTTCTCCCAACAAGATATTTGACTAAGTTTCTCCCAACATTCTTATGGATAAAATGGGGAATTATGAACTATGTGATAATACAACTAAATAGACTTGGAAGTGATTGAATGACACCCCGAAAAGTGGTGATTAATAGATCATTGTCAGCCTGGATGGAGACTACTACTGGGTTGTCACAGAGTTCTGTCCTTGGACCCATTTTGTTGAACATTTTAGTCAATGATTTCTGTTAAAACACAAATGACATTTATCAAATTTTTAGAGGATTTGAAAATAAGAACAATAGCTGCTAAATACACTGAACAGCAGAATTAGGATTCCAAAATGTCCTTAAGGATCCAGTGATGAGCCAACTCTAGGGATAGGGTCCAAACTTGTGATTTCATTAGCTGAAGGTAACTCCCAAATAAGGAAATGCAAGTTGGTACTATTTTTGCAACTTCTGGTCTCACTTAATTGCCTAGAGCACTGAGAAGTTGAATGATTTGTCAGGGATTCCATACAGAACCAGTACATGCCCAAGGTGGGACCTGAGCCAAGCTTTTCCTAACTTTGAGCCAACTCACTATATACTATTCTATGTGGCCTCTCATAGGGTCAATTCTAATAAGGAGATTCAATAGGAATAGGTATAAAGTCTTGTACTTCAGTTAAAAAAATATAGACTACATGAGTAAAGTAAACAGGACTAGGAAAACTATATACATGATTACAGCAGTGTAAATGGAATTGGAAGAAAGAAAGGAAGGAAGGAAATTAAAGACAGGAAAGTGAGAATGACAGAAAAGAAGGAAAAGAAGGAAAGGAAGGAAGGAAGGAAAGAAGGAAGGAAGGAAGGAAGGAAGGAAGGAAGGAAGGAAAGAAGGAAGGAAGGAAGGAAAGAAGGAAGGAAGGAAGGAAGGAAGGAAGAAAAGAAAGAGAAAGAAAGAAAGAAAGAAAGAAAGAAAGAAAGAAAGAAAGAAAGAAACACACAATGTAATTATAAAGACCAAATGATCTCAAATAAACAATGATCTCAAAGAACAGTTGAACATTCTTTGGAAGAGGTGGGGAACTATGGATGTGGAATATTGTGTAATCTGTCAGACATGATACTTTTCTTGGTTTTGTTGAAGAATTTTTCTTTATCTTTCCTTAAAAATCTTTTGTTACATGGAGCGTCTTGGGGAGGGGATAATTTGTGTTGGGCCAGTACCCTCTTAGTTCAGATTCAACTTCAGGCTGAAATGAGGTACTTTAAGGTCATTCAATAGTTAACAAAAGGAGGTTTACCTAGCCATAGCATAGAAAAAATACTCAGCAAGGATATTCCAGCAATTACTTCATTTGTATTGTCCTACCCATCTGGTCAACAAGGAAGAGTTTAGATATTCCCTAGGTCTTGAGATATTCTCCAAGTCTGAAGCACAGAAGCACCCAACTCCATTTTGGTAGGTTGTTTTATGACCTTATGACCACCTTTATGACCACTATAACCCCAAGGCTATGAGAAAGCTGATGACCAGCTTGAGCCTTGACTCTTGTACCAATCAAGTCCCGAGGATAGCTTCGTCATTTTTCAGAGATAAATTAGCCGAAACCATGTGGAAGGGTATAGGCCCAAGAAATGTCAAGGATAAGAAATGAAATCAGGCCTACTTCAACCCTCCTCTCCACATTCATGAATATCCATTAACATAAGATAATTTTTTAAAATTAATTGCACCTGTACAGGATGGGAAAATTTAGCTAGAAAGCACAGAATCACAGAATCTCCAACTAGACAAATGCTGGATGACCACTTGTCCTCCATGTCATTGATGGGATTAGTATCCAGGTTCAGATTGAACTCTCTGACTGAGGAAGTCTTGCATTCAAGCCCCTAACCTTAACATATGCTGGCTGAGTGAATTGTATAAATCACTTAAATTCTCAATGACCCCAGGACACTTTCTAAATTGCAGAGCTCCCTAGATGGATGTAATCAGAAGTTTGGTTTTAAAAAAGTTAGAATGTTTTTCCTGACATCAGGTCTCAGTTTTCCTGTCTGCACCCTCCTCTGCCCTGTATATACCGTCAGAAGTATGGTGTTCAGTTCCAAGCACCACATTTTGAAGGAATATTAACCAACTGGAGTGTCCAAATCAGATTTAATTTAATTCCATAATCATGTATTGAGTGCTGACCACCAATACCATGCTAGATATTTGTGGTACAAAGACCCCCTCCAATTTTTTTTAAACAGACCCTTCTTTCAAGAAGCTTGCATTCTACTTAGGGAGAGGAAAGAAATAAGGATGAAACTGGGGATATTGGGGGAATTAGAGAAAAGAAGACAGGAAAACTGTGTTATCACATAGAGTAGGGATTTACTCTTCCTACTTAGAATGAATTGGCTTCCTTGTAACTTCTGCATATTGTGCATTAGAACTAGGACCAATGTGCAGAAGTTATAATTTCAGCTCCTTATGAGAAAAATCTTCCTGACAATCAGAGCTGTACAGAAATGGAAAGAGTTCTTTCAGGAGGTAGTTGTCCTCTGTGACTTGTTAAGTGTCTTTCTCCTGCAGAGCAAGTAGTACCTGGGCTTAGAGGTCCTTTTCTGTGGGCCAGTCAAGGCCTAGAGAGGCCTGGGATAGAGCACAGAAATCAGGGAAGGCTCTCTGTGGGGAGGTGCAGAGATCAGTTCTAAATCACAGGTGTCCAGCTGCAGGGCCTGCTAATTTAGATAAGTCCATTTTAGCCTTTAGGTAATGCAGATGGGGCTCTGCCCCAAGGGATGCTGACCACACTGGAATGGGAGCAGGTACAGGCAGAAATGATTCATAGATTTCACAGGAATCCCAAGCAATGGTTTGTCAGTTCAGATGGAGCATCACCTCGTATTGGCATTCGAGAACATGACCTTTCCCCATACCCTTCCCTGACTATTATCTCAACTGTAGCTGGATGTGCTAGCCTGGATTCTTTAAGACTAAATTAAAATGTTAACATCAACCCCATGGTCCAGTAGATCTTAGAAAATATGATTCATATATTGCAGAAACTTCATTGCTCACCAATGTGATCACTGTACAGTCCAAATGACAAAACTATAAGTTCAAATCAAGCAAATAAATATTGGTGATCTACTCCTTATAATCCTAAATCCTTACTAGATTATACTCTTCCCCTAATACTCTCCACACACCCCTTACCCCAAAACAGGCCCATTTTGGTGAATAGAATAGTTTGTAACTGATGGTCCAGAAGAAAAAGGTTTATCAGGAAAGTGTTTGAGGATGGCAATTGTGTTCAAACAGGGTAGTCATGACTACCAATTTTAAAAATTATACAAACAAGATATCTTCACCAAGAGAGGTTGAAAGTCAGATGAATGCTTTTCATTGTTTTGTCTCTATAAAGTCAGGGAGGGTCTAGAATTCTGGTACCACCAGGGAATATATACAGTCTACAGGATTATATCATAAGTATAGAATTACAAGGAACCTTAAAAATCACCTGATCAATCTTCTAACATCGTTGTTGCTGTTGTTCAGTCATTTTTCACTCATGTCCAATTCTTTGTGACCCTATCTTGGATTTTCTTAGCAAATAACAACTGGAGTGGTTTGCCATTTCCTTCTCCAGCTCATTTTCCAGATGAGGAAACTGAGGCAAGCAGGGCTATATGACTTGCCCAGGGTGACACAGCTAGTAAGTGTCTCAGGTCACATTTGAACTCAGGAAAATGAATCTTCTTGACTCCAGGCTCAGCCCTTTTATCTGCTGAGTCATTCTCGCTTTATAGACTAGGAAATCAAGGCCTAATAGTGAAGTAACTTGCCTAAAATCTTGTAAGTTTTAGTAGTGGTAGCAAAGCTGGGATTCAACTCTAAATGTAATACTCTTTTTAGCGTATCTTGCTACCACCCTTTTAATGGAGCTATCTAGAAATAGGCTGATGTTTCAAAGAGCTGGTGATGGGGCAGCACACCTGCCTCTACTATACTGAAGGCATTTCTGTAGCCTTTCTATTGAAACAGGGGCTTTGCATCAGTTAATAAGCAAGAGAAAGGGAAGGGGGAAGAATATTGGTATGGAGGCTTCATTGGCCTAGTGGTAGCAATGGTGGTTGGGAGTAAGTTAGAGCAGGAGGGGTACCTGGAGGTGGTCCAATACAACTCCCTCATCATACAGATGAGGAAACTGAGATCTAGATAATGGCAGCAATTTGCTCATGTTTATAGTAAAATTAGACTTGTTTCTGGATCCAGCACCTAGTGTAGTAGATAGTGTACTTGTAGCGGCAACCACACTGGCATACTCAGGATGGCTGCTAGCACAGGTTCTTAGATCTGCTTTGCTAGGAAACATAACTGTTCAAGAGGTCAACAATCTTTTTAAATCCCATTCACTAGTTCAGGAGAAGAGTCAGCACCCTGAACTATAGAGAAAATACAGAGGAAACACAAACAGAGAAATAAAGAGCAACAGAAAAGCCTCTGACTGCCTGAATTAAAGCAATATTACTATACACTAAATACATCCCTGGATCGAGAGAGCCTTTACATCAGAGCAGTCAGGGAGCTCTGAACATATGGCCACTCAGAATCTCAATCAGGAAATCACAAGATCCTTCTCATAAGCAAGCAACAAAAGCAAAATACCAACTCAATATGTGTGTATGTATATGTGTGTGTGTGTGTGTGTGTGTGTATACACACACTTCTTAGAGCCAGAAGGTATCACAACCCCTGTGACTCTGCCTAATTAGGAATTAGCAAAAAGGTATGAAAATCTTCCTACAAGAAAGCCTCCGCTAAGTAAGCTTCCCTTAACAGGCTCCAAGTGAAGCCTATTAATGGGCAAGGAAGATCTTATATCCCATTAACATTACAGCACTGGACTTGGAGTCAGGACGTTCAAATCCTGTCCCTAACACTTGGTAAATGTGTTGGGCAAAAGACTGGGCAAGTCGTTTGACTTCTGTCTGCCTGTTTCTTCATCTGTAAAATGGGATAATAATGGGACCTATTTCACAGGATTTTGTGAAAATCAAACGATCAGGTATATAAAATGCTTTATAATTTTTAATGTGTCATTTAAATGATAGATATTATTTTAATTATTGTCATGTTATACTTAACATGATTGGGAGAAGAGGAGACATGGTAACATCCAGGGTAAGGAATTCAGTGTCCTCTCCTGCCTTAAGCTATGTAAGAGTTTGTTCTTTTAAGTAATGGGTTCAGCCTGGATAATTTGCTTCTCGGTTGTGTTCATGATTAATCATTCCCCAATGAAGTTACAGGGAAATCCACCACATGTCCCAGAAATTTTGAGATTCCTGAGTCCTAAAATGGTCTTGGGAGCTTAGTTCCAGAGGCAGAGCTGTCAACCAATGGACAGCTAGAACAAACTCAAGGACATGGGAGTACAACAGGGTTGCCTCCACATAGACTTTTTGTTTCTATTATGCATCACCATGGGAGGATCTGGTATCATTTTTTGGTATACTGTCCAAGGGGCACCCATGAAGTCTACAGTTAGGAACAAACTGTCCGTGAGATACCACATTTGGTTGGACTTGGTGAATATTGACTGAGTGCTCTCCAAAGTGCTTAGATTGCCTGAGGTCTAGAATATCTGAGCAGGTGGAAGGCAATAGGGATACCCAATGGGATTCAAGAAGAGACAGCCGGGTACAGATTGGGACCTCCAGCTGAGTTCACTGACAAATGAATATTAGTCAGATCTTGCCAATCTCAATGTGAGCTCTGTTGTCCCAGACAATATCGGCCAACCCTTCCAGGAATCAATCATTGAGGACTGACTCATTTGAAGAGAAGTCCTCAGCCAAAACCCTGAAAGGTATAAATTTGATTATCTCCCCTGGCCCCTGGAGTAGCTGGCAGATCTCTGCTTATAACAGGTCAGCAAAAGCATGCCAGCTTCCTTAAATTCATTCTTCCCAGTGGCTCAGCAAAGGATTTTGCCAAGATGTACAGGAGCACCCAACACATGGCAATTCTCCACAAATGGGAATCCATGGAAGTCACCTTGGCCCAATCTTTCTGGAGGGAATTCAGGTCCATAAATAACCAGCTTTAGGCTAAAAAGCTAGGGAGTTTAGTGGACTGATTGGATACCTTTTCTGCCAGAATCAATGCATTAGTAAAGGACATTTCACTGATTCCTACTTGTTCCTGTAGCCATCTGTTTTTCTCCCCCAAAAGATGATTAGGCCCTTGAATGTGGTCTTGTCACTCAAGAATTTGGTATTTTTCCTTGTGATCTGAGTCAACTGCTACAGGCAAATGGGCTTTTGAGTTTGTTGAGCAACCAGCTACTGATGCTGAGCAGGTAACAGCCCTGCTAAAGTCTAGAACAGAACCCAATTGGGACTACGGCAAAAGGAAGAAGTCTGTCAAGACAGTACTGTCCACCATTGTGGGTGGTGCAGTAGACAGAGAACTGCACCTAGAATCAGGAAACCTGAGTTGAAATTTGGCCTCATATATTTACTAGCGGTGTGATCCTGGACAAAACTTAATCTCTTTGAGCCTCAGTTTCCTCATCTTTAGAATGGAGATAATAATAGCACCTACCTTCCAGGGTAGGTTGGATAAAATGTGAGGATTGGCTGAGGATCAATTGTGAGTATAAAATGAAATAACACAAATGTTTTTCAAATCTAATTTTTTGTTGCTGTCATGATGGTGATGATGATACAGAGTTGAGGGCCTGGAAAGGCTACTCCTTAGTCACAGAGCAGAGAAGGAAGGCAATGCTAAATACTTTAAACAGTGAGAAGATTAAAATGGGTCCTCCATCATTTTCTTATTGACCCTACTCACATTTAATTGATTTTGTCCAGTAACTGCCTAAGTCATGGTTCTTCATCTCTGAACTAAGCACAAAGATTCAGCTGGCCTGTAACGTGTTAAGTTTAGAAATCCATTTCTCTCGTTAATCCCTGTTCTATCCTTGCCTCAAGGAATTCTGCTGACCTTGGGGGATGTGGGCGGACATTAGGGAGTCTGGTCCAGAATCTTTACACCACCACCCAACCCTCAAGGATGTCCAGTTTGCTATCCAAGGAAGTCTAGGCCACTATCTTGTAGGAGGACTGAAACAATGAATACTTCTTAGTCACAGGAGAGAAAGAAGGAGGTTGTTCTTATAAAAGAGGGACTATTTCCTCAAGGTCTTTGACTGAAAACTAAGGCATCCATTGACCCATCTTATTCTCAGGTTTTATACCCTGTGAATAAATGTTATCTTGTTATCTTGCTCAAAGAAACATGCCTCAGTTTACCTTTTTATTAAATTTCACTCAGTCTGAGTGCAGGCCACTGAAGCTTTCCCAAGAAATGCTCACAGCAGGCAGGAAGGGGAAAGTAATCAGGGAAGAAACGGGTGAAGACTGAAAAAGAGATAGGAAGAATTTGAATTCCAGGAAAGTTATATGAATTTGGGGTAGTATCAGGTAAGGTAGAGATTCATAGATACCAGAAATTATACTTTGATTAACTTGGATTTGATTTAGCAGCAGCATCTACTTGAAAGGAGGAAAACATGTGTGATTATGGCCATCCTTCCTTCTCTTCTACTTAAACCTTGAATTTGTGTTCTAAGGTGATCATGACTATTGAAGCACCAATAGCACCCTTTCCATGGGGGTTCCCCTATACACTGCTCTAGGATTAAGACATTTTTTGAAGGAGTCAGCATCCACTTAAAACCATGGTTTGTGAGGTCCCACTGATGTATTGATTTAATCAGCCAAGCAGAAGGTAACATTCATTCAAAGTAAGAGATATTTAATTAAACATTTGCATAGTAAGATAAGTGGCCAGAATGGTTTTCCCTATATGGATAGAGACATCCTCTTCCAGTTTACCATCTTGGGGAAAGAGATACATGAAGAAAACACATATGACCAGGGTCCCAAGTATGACATACACTTAGGGGACACATGCAGAAGGTAGTAACAAATATAAACAGAGATCGTACATGAATGAGACATGCATCAAACATATCTGGCTAGGGCACACACATATATGGTCAGGGAAGTACAGGGTTCTAACTTTCAAAGCTTCCAATGCTTCTCATAATGTTTGCCTGTAAACCACTTTCTCTCCTGAAATCCAGACCTTGGCAGCTGTTTGTCTGCCCTGTTGTTCTCTGCTAGGCATCTAAATTGCATTCTGCAGCCTCTGCTGGGTGTCTCCACTTTATTCTGCTACCATCTGCTGGGGCTCTGTGATACATGGCATCTGAGCTAGATTGTGGCTGGGGGGCATCCCTTCTGAAAAGTCCATAAACCTAGATTATTATTTTCTGATTTGGGTCACTCTGCTGCCTCCATTTTATATTTCTTCCTTTGTCATCAACTCCTTTCCATGGTGTTTTGCCTTTCCCTAGTGCTTTACGTAGTACCTGGGTACCAAGTAAGCTCTTAACGAACCCTTTTCGACATAAAATCACTGATTTTTCTATGCAATAGTAAGACCCTCATGCTTGAAAATGATCAAGAAAGCCTGGATGACCACTGATGAATCATTACTTAGAGGGAAGTCATGTTTTAGGTACAAGCTGAAAGAGATGAGACTGTTCCTTCCAGCTCTAGAATTCTATATGGATATGTGTATATGGAATTCATAATACTTCAAATTAAATGATGAAGCTTCCCATAAAGATGTGGTAGTTTGATCCTGAAGAACAGAATACTCTTATGAAGTCTCCTCTCCAACCTCACACTGCTTCTCACTCCTTTGCTGGCAATAAGCAGCACCGCCTCCTACGATGCTACAAAATACCAGCTCAAAGAGAACTCAGCTGCCTGGTTTATACCTTCTTTGGGCAGTGAAATGAGGTCTAACCTGCTGGTAAACAAAAATCTTATCAATAAGTCCTCATGAACAGGATTTTTCATAAATTACACTTCAGATAATAAACCCGAGAACTAATTGCAAGACAGCTCACCCACCCACCCACCTCTTATCACCCCTTTTCACTTTTGTAAAGTTTCCATGCTAGGCATGGCTTTGGGAACATTTGAATCTAAGGGGTTGGCAGTTTCTAACCTTTTAATGATTAATTAGAAATATTAAAACCAAAAGAATGTATCTTCTAAATATTGAGTTTGAAATGCTGATAAGGACCATTTAATTCACATGCTATTTTAGTGTCTTCTTATACTTAGCTATTGGAACTAGGTACGCAGAGAAATTAAAAAAGATTTTAAGAATAATTCAGGAGCACTGCTGCTATTGATAATATAAAATCTTTATTGCTTGGAAAATTAAATCCAAAGGCTGAAGTATTTTAGATTTTCTTATCACTATTGGCTGAAAGTTTTCTCCATTTATTTTAGATCTGACTAGTCTGTGGCCTTCTGTATAGTTCCTAAAGTTCCCTTAATCTGGTTTACGTCAACACTACAATCCTTCAGGGAGAGTTGCCACCATTTCTCCTCTGAGAATGGCTTGCTTTCTCCTACTCCTCCCCTCAACCATATGGAGTTCTCTGAAAGAAAAACTCTAAGATCTTCTCCCTGCAGAGCCTGCTCCCTTCCTGTTGTCACAAAAACTTGGGGTCACTGGAATCTCTCCTCTTCCTGAACAGAAGTTTGCATTTCCTGCTAGGACTCACGGCTTCATTTGCCTCCTGAAATAGGTTTAAAATGTCTTCTGAAGTGAGACTACTTCCTCTGTCATCATTGTCCTTTCCAGATTCCTATTTATTCACCACATAATACTTTATGCTTGTTTTTCTCAGTCACAGAAGTTATGTCTACTTGACAAGAGATGAAACTGAAATTCAACAATTATTTGGTAGTTTGGTCAATTAAAGCATCCACATCAGATCCTTAAAAAAAAACAAAAAACGCCATACTCTGAGTCCCTCTACATTTTCAGGTTTTACTATATACATCTGGTGAAAACATACAACTTCAGTGCTTCAGGGACTCCATCTCCAACCCCAGGCAGCTAAATGGATAGAGCACTAAGCCTGGAGTCAGGAAGAACCAAGTTCAATTCCCCACCTCAACACTCGATGTGTGACACTGAGTATTGCCTCAGACAAACAGATCTGGGAAAGACCTTAGTTTAAAAGGACCAGCGGTCTCCCTCTGCATTCTGAACCATCACTATTTGCCCTGACCTATGTCTTGCCACTGGATTCTGATGATCCTGGAGGCCAGAGTGAGGTAGACTTTGCAAGGCCCTGCCTCACTTAAATTCAATTCATTCACAAGTCAAGACATCGCCCTCTAGATATCATAGGTCCTCTTTGAGTAGGAAGGACAAACAACAATCTGTGTGACCCTGGACAAGTCATTTTACCCTGTTTTCCTAAATTCCTCATCTGGAAATGGCAAACCATTTCTGTATCTTTTCATTGAAAAGCTCAAATGGGGTCATTTCTATGTGACTCAAGAAAAACAAGGGAAACTCCACAGAGGAAACTTTTTTCAATGCAGGCCAGCTCCTACCTTGCCATTTATTATCTCAGAGGGTTGCCAGTGTCACTGAGTTAAGTGATTTGCCTAGTATCCCACAGCCATTTTGCTTTGGAGGCAGGATTTGAACCCTGGTCACCCTGCCTCTGAAGTTTTCTCTACCCCCTAGATCACACTGTCTTTCTGCAGGTTTCAGACCAAAAATCTACCTCGGTAAATCAAGTTTATCACGTGATTGCTCAATCTCAACCTCACTTTGTGCTGGGAAGATAGAAAAACATCTAAGAGTATGAGAAAAACTTATGTAGGTGTGCGAGGGGTCAGATTTCACAGCTCTTCAGCGCTATGAGCTACAAAACCAGAGGAAAGTGAGTACAGAAAAAGGAAAATCCTTCCTTCTCTAACTACAGTCGCTCGTGGTTTGTATCCCAAGACTGATTAAAAGGAGGACAATCCTTCTCTTTTCTGCAGTTGGCCTTGGGGCTCTTTCATGATTCATTAACACCTCCACTAGAGAGTAGGCAGCTGAAAGGAAGTAAGACTCAAATCATTCAATTTTGTTATCAGCTAACCTCTCTGGTTTAGTCTCCACAGGAAGAGAAGTGGAAACAATTGGCTAAAATTGGGTTTTCTGTTCTAGTTCCCATTACCATAGCTAATTGAAGGGTTACTTTAACTTTTAGCTTTCTGAGTTCTAGTTACCATAGAAACAGCCCATGCCCAAATAGCAGCACTTGAGAGAGACAGAGACAGAGAGAGAGACAAGGACAGAAACCACATCAATTCAATTTATCTTTTATAGTAAAACTACAGAGCTCAGAGGAGTGAGCAGTGTTCCAAAAGCCTTAGCCTCCCTCCCTCACTTCACTTCATTGTGACTTTGACTAGATGCACAATCTGTCACCCTCAGAATAGGCACCAACTGGAGCCATCTTGCCAGGGCATAGCAGTGCATTCTCTGATCCTCTTACCCTCCCCTGTTACCACCCTCTCCCCCACCTTCCCCACTGCGATCCCATGACCTTCCTATTTTTTTTTAATGTACACCTGCATTTCATTCATTCCTAATAATTATTGACTAATGACTCTGTTCTCCCACCTTGGCCTCTGTACTCCCACCCACTCCAAGAGTTTCAGATGGAATGTTGCCATTTGACAATTTCTTATAGACAAGGAGGCATTTGGTTGGTAATTCTATTTTTCCATCCAAGCATTTAAAAGTAAAAACTTTGCCTCCATCCCAGTGCCCTGCCCAGGGTTCCTCCTGGGACTTCAATGCCTCCTATGCTGCTTTTTGCTGGAAGGGAAACAGGAAGTCATTTGTCCTATGAAGTCACTTTTGCTTAAAGACTTTGAAATTCATGTATTTGTGACTCCCAGGTTACCTATTTTCATGTAGCATCTTCCAAATTTGCTAAGCTGATTTGAATTGAGATAAATTAGATCATTTGCAGCCCAACTCCTCCTGCCAAATTCAAATTGGCACTTGATGCACTTTATCTATGTTTAGGGGTTTTCTGAAGACGAAACTATAAACGCCTTAGCCACATTCGAGGAGGTGGTTTATTTTTCTAAAACTAGAAAATAATATGAGGTTCTTAGTTCCTCCCCTTCTCCTCCCTATTCCTCGCACTGCCTCACCTCCACCCCCAAATCTAAAGGTCTGTTGTAACATCCCCCGCTAAGGAAAATCTGATTTTGGGCTGGACAATGCAAACTTTCATACATCAGTTTTATTTTTTTCAAAAACACAGATTAGCACTCACCCCTGATGCCAGAGGATGAGGCAATGGCAATCTGATTGCTTTGCCTAGGTGGTCCTCCTCCCTGAGGGAAACTCTATTCTAACGGTAGCACCCCCAAAGAAGATCTTGCTGGGGCTGAAATTTTTGCTCAATATTTCTTTCCGTTAAAAACCTGTAATTAGTCTTGGAAAGAAGTTAAGTTTCTACCACTCCCAGAAGGGTGCTTATTCCAAATCCTAAAGTGTTTATTGGATTTTTGTCGCATCCTTCATTTCAAAGCTAAACCCCAGTAAGTGATGGTTTAATAACAAAATTCTTCATTGAACCTGACTACAGAAATGAAGACAAAAGCCTTCCTGCAAACCACTCCTTTCTTGCCTTATTCTATTCATTTCTACTCTGTATTTTAACCCAGCCTGGTTATAATGGCCTGGAATACTCTAGAAGCAATAGTCCTCAACTAGAAGAGAATACTTTGTTTTGTTTTGTTTTTATCGTGATAAAGCAGCCTTTATTTAATGAATGCTAACTGTTCAAACTGATACTATAATTTGATTTTTGTTGTTCGGTTGTTTTAGTCATGTCCAACTCTTTGTGACTCCATTTGGGGTTTTCTTGGCAAAGAAACTGGAATGACAAGTTCATTTTACAGATGAGGAAACTGAGGCAAACAGGGTTAAGTGACTCACTGTCACACAGTCTAATTTGACTTAGCATTAAGTGCCTTCCAATCATTGATAAGGTAATCCTCTCAACAATACCTCCTTAAAGCTTGTGAGTACAGAGGGATATCACCCTGGATTTTATGGAATGATAACAGAAAGTTACTTGTTGTATAGCATATTTGACATGGAAAAGACCTGAGAGGGTAGAACTTCTTAACTGGGGATCCATGGACCTTGTACCAAGAATTCACAGAAATGTTTCAAGAGGACCATGAACTTGGATAGGAAAACAATTACATCCTTATTTTCATTAACTTCTAATGGAAATTTGGTACTTCCTTTAACCATTTAAAAACGTTATTCTGAGGAATTCATAGATGTCACCACATTGTTGAAGAGACTCATGATACAAAAAAGGCTATGAACATCTGATCTAATCCAATTTTTAGTCTCCCATTTTACAGACTAGATAACTAAAGCCTATACATAAAACCAATACCTGTCCAATGAAATAGTGTGAGCCACTGACACTAGAATTCAAGAGTTTGTTCCCCAAGACCATCATTTTCTAACCAATGACTTTTTCAAGTTTGGTTTCCAAACATATCATCCAAGAATGAATTGAAGTTCAATAGGATCCAAGAAATATATTAAAGCCATTTCTTTTGGTTCTTTTATCAATGGAACTGTAGAGAAGCTTATTGTATCCTATCCTTTAAATAATAACTTTTGCTAGCCCCTGAAAACCATTATTAAATCACATTTATCCTTTTCTCTTTCAAGGTGAATTCATTTAACTCTCAGAGTCCCAAAGCTGGATAGATGGTCAAAGACCATCTGATTCAACCCAACTAAACTTTACAACCCATCTGACAGGTGTCATAGAGCCTCACACACACCTGTATGGTGAAGGGCAACCCATCGCACGTCCAAAGCAGTCCAATACTCTCTGGGTTAGCTTGAATTTTTAGAAGTTTTTCCTTTGTGATTGTTTAGTGATTTCAGTAATTTCTTACTCCTCATGACCCCATCTGGGTTTTTTTTTTGCAAAGATACTGGAGTGGTTTATCATTTCCTTCTCCAGTTCATTTTACAGATGAGGAAGCTGAGGCAAACAGGGTTAAATGACTTGCCTGGGGTCATACATCTAGTAAGAGTCTAAGGCCAGATTTGAACTCAGGAAGATGCATCTTCTTGACTCCAGGCCTAGCACTATCCATTGCACTACCTGGCTGCCTAGTTTTTCCTTACACCAAACACAAACTTGTCTCTTTGTAGCTTTAACCTTTTGCTCCTTTGCTTGTCCTCCCCTCATTTCCATATCCCCTGCCCCGCCCCCCCCCCCCCCCAAGCACAGCAAAGCAATGTTTAATAACAATTTGCTGCCTTCAAAAGAAGGAGGAGGAGAATTTGTACTACTCTATGCCAGGCATTGTAGGAAACACTTTAAAATCATCATCGTATTTAAATCTCATGACAATCCTGGGCAGTAGATGCTGTTACTATCCCCATTTTACCATTGATGAAACTGAAGCAAACAGAAGGTAAGTGACCTGTTCAAAGTCACAGTGTTTAAGACTGAATTTGAATTCTGATCTTCCTGATGCCTGGACCAGAAGTCTACCCACTGAGCCACCTACTGCTAAACTAGCTTATAACAGAGTTGGGGGTCAAACTGCAAGGATCTGAGACATTTACAGGAGGTAAAAAAACATCTGGAGGCAGAGGGTATTCATTATTCTTTTTTTAAGAGTTTGGCAATTAAAGGAGGAAAAATATAGCATGATAACTTAGTGTAATGCTAAGATCAAGGTGTTAGCCCTCAATTCCATGTCCTCACTACTGCCTCTCTAAGCTTACCATACGTATCCCATAGAGGTTTTGAATCACATGGTAGTATAGACTCCAATGCAGAGACTGAGACCTTTAATGGTGCATAGTGTGACATATTGTCCCCCACATCAGCTGAGAGAAGTAGATTGTGTAGCCACAGTTAACTTCTCTTATGATACCCATTATCCTTCCACTTTGACACAGCCCTTTCAGATCCATAGACTATAATCCTTCTACATACTCACAACCACTAGTCCGTTATAGTTATTACTACCCCCACTATTACTACTACTACTACTACTACTACTACTACTACTACTACCATTGTCCTTCTCTGGAGCATGTGAACTGTCACATAATTTCTTCATAGTAGAGTAGAGATTAGCCAGGCCCTGCTGTGACTCCCAGTAGGTCCCAGTTTTGTACATAGAATTAAAGTAGGGGGGTGGCTAGGTGGTGCAGTGAATAGAGCACTGGCCCTGGAGTCAGGAGGACCTGAGTTCAAATTCGGCTTCAGACACTTAACGCAAAAACTAGCCATGTGACCTTGGGCAAGTCACTTAACCCCAACTGCCCTCCAAAAAGCAAAAAATAAAAGAAAAATAAAAGAATTAAAGTAAGGAAAATATCCAAAGGCAGTAAAAATACATACGAATAACATGGTATTTAACTCTGTAGAAGCAGAAACAAGATTGTAAAAAAGAAGAGGAGGAAAGTCCAGAATCATGCAGGCTCACTCAAGTCGCATAGGCAACATTTTTTGCCAATTGCCCTATGCCCATCCCCTCCTTTTAGCATGGGATGATGCATTTCATTTGGGAAATAAAAGTCATTTGTAAGGAGGAGATTCTTGCTCTTCTGACCTGATGATTCTCTTGCCATTCATGCTTGAAATCAGCCTCTTCAAGGAACTAGGAAAGCTCAAGGGAGCCACAAACAATTGACCCTTCCTTTGACTTTCATCATGCATCTTCAATTACTAAAACAATCGTATCCTTTGATGATCTTATTAAAGGGATTACTACTATTGTAATCTGGATGTTTGTTCAAATGAAATCCGGAACATGAGTACCCTCAGGAAAAATTTCATTGAGTGTCCTGAAAGATAGCCAAGGTGAATCTGCATGTCTTTTAACTGGTCACTGGTCCTTTAGTCTTCCCCGCTCCAATCCATTCTCCACATAACTGTCAAAGACAAGTGATATTCTTAAAGCACAGGTCTGTTCGTGTCACTATCCTGTTAAAAAACCTCTGTGATTCCATATTACTTCTAGCACTGAATACAAATTCCTCTCTTTAACCTATAAACCTGTATACAATCTGGTTCCACCCAACCTTTCTAGCTTTATTTTATATTACTCCCTTTTATATACTCTTTGGTCCAGCCAAACTGACCTTCTTGAGGTTCTTCAGACGTAAAATTCTGTCTTCCAGCTCTAAGCTATTGCACACACGATCCCTCAAAGAGAAAATAAACTCCCTCCTCACCAATGCTTCTTAGAGTCCCTTCTTTTAGAGATCAGTTTAAGAGACAAGGTCTACATGCCTTTACTGGTTTCCCCAGTCACTCATTTCCCACTGCTAGTGCCTCTCTTACCAAGCTCTATTCACAAGTATCTTAAGAACAAGGATTGTTCCATTCTTGTCTTTGTATTCCCATCACCTAATGCAGTTCTTGGCACAAAGAAGACACTCGTTAAATGCATGTTTGTTGATTGACTAATTGCATTAGCTACCTGAGATCTTAGAACAAACATTGAGTATGGATACAGAATTTTTTTAATTGGAAGGTAGAAAGCGAGGGTAGAGAAGACCCATAATAATGAGAGAGAGAGAGAGAGAGAAAGAGAGAAGAAAGAAAGGAATGAAAGAAACAGAAGAGGGTTATTGAAGCATTTTTTAAAATGCACAGACAAGGACAGAAGGAAGTTCAGATGGAGATATAGGGAAGCAAGACAGTTTTGAACATGACATGTTGAATTTATTACATTTATTTTTTAAATGAGTTATGTGCAATATAGACTTGTGGTTTGACAAATATTTTTCTGTTCTACTTTGTGTATGGAAATATTCCCTTTTTGGTATTCATTAAAATCATAATAAAAATAAAATTTAAAAATATTTTCCAAAAAATGACATATAAGATGAAAATATAAAAGGTCATTTGGGGCACTCTGATACTAATCAAAGAATAGAAGCTATTTGAAGGCAGAGACTAAGTTATATGTTTGTATTGCCTATACCTAGCATAGTTCTTAGTGTACACTATATGTTTAATAAATACTTGTTGATTGATTTCTTGATTGAAGGAAAAGGGATGGAATGTGGCAAGAGAGACAGAAATCTGTCTCATTACTTTATTACAAATTCCAGCACTTCTAATGTTCTACAGATAAGCAAGGAGTTTCTGAAGTTCCTTTATCCTCAAAAATTGGATCAGAATGAAAGAAAAGATCCAGGGAGGGGTTGAGGTCCATCTAGCAAGTCTCCACTAAAATTTAGCTTTGATACTTTACAGGATCATAAGATTTTAGAGTGAGAAAAGGACCTTAGAAGTTACCTAGCCCAACTCACTTATTTTACATCACTGTGAAAACTCCTCAGTGATATAGAGAGTGAACCCCTGGATTATTAATTCAATTGCATTTACCCAGTTTGGGAAAAGATTCTTCTTGCTAGAAAATCCTATCCTTTTAAAAATTAAATGAGTAAATTTAGGACTGTACCGCACATTCCATGAACTATGCCTTTAAAAAAATTATAGTTTTTAAGTTCATATCACCTTATTTCCTAATATATCTCCTCCCAGTCAAAGGATAAGAAAGGGCAGAGAGAACTCAGCATAATCAATAAACACAGCAACAAAGTCCATTATATGTCGTCTTGCATACCTGTAGTCCTTTCCAAACCCCATCCTCCTGAAAAGAAGGAAAAGAGATATATTCCCATTTTTCTTCTTTAGGGCCAAGCTTGGCTATTTTCCTTTCACAGCTTTCAGTTTTGATTTTGTTGTTGCTGCTTTAGTTTCCATTTTCACTATTGTAAACCTCATGTTTGTTGTTTTCTTGGTTCTGCTTGCTTCACTTGAAAGTAAATATCAGTTCATATAAGCCTTCCCACACTTCTTTGTATTCTTCGTTACATCATTTCTTGCAACTTAGTAATATCCCATTGCATTCATTTGCACCAACTTATTCAGCTAGCCCCCAACTGATGGGCATGTTCTTTGTTTCCAGTTCTTTACTACTAAAAAAGTATAGGTATAGTCTGTGTGACCTTTGTTTTTATCACTGATCTCAGGATATATGTCTAGCAGTAGGATCTTTGGGTCAAAGGGTGTGAACATTATTGTCTTTTTGTTAATGTAATTCCAAATTACCACAGCTTCTTTTAATGACTTTCTCATTATTCATTTAATTACAGCGTCAGTGTTCTCGGAGACTGAAAAAGCTGGGTCTGAGCTACCGTCTTCATCCCTGGTTGATCATCTGAGCTGAATGTCTTCAACAAAGTTGCTAAGACCTTTTTCTGTTTAGACACAAGACACAGGAGATTTCAGGCATTTGTATGTTGGTCTGGAAGGAAAAAGCATTTTTGCTTGGCACCTCAGGGATGGTAGTAATTTGCACTTTCACTTATTTCTCTTCAGAGACTGGAGGCATCACAAAGCTGAGATCATGCTGACCTCAGCAGCCTTTCTTCAGATCTTTGACTGTGTTCTTAGTCATTCTCCGTCAAGCTGACACATATCAAATGTTGACCTAGACCTTTTAAAAAGTGGCCCACATATCACATAATTAATCTTTGGTTACCATCCTGCCAATGTCATTCTCCTCTTGAAGTGCTTTATTATTCCCTAGAGGGACATGCTCTTTGTACTACTGCTACTTTATTTTCCTAGTTGCTCCAGCCAGGCCCAGCTTTGTGAGGAGGTGAGGAAGGCAGTTGTCCATGGGGATTGATTGAAAGGTCAACTTGCCCAAAGATGTCTTCCCCTCCCATTGGTGATGGTATCTGAAATTCAAACCAACAGTGCTACTCTTAGATCTTAAGACATATTATGGGGAATGAAAACTAGCTAATATATTAGCATACTTCATTTTGTCTTATTAATTAAACCATTACTTCTCCATGTCACCTAGCCCTAGGGAAATACTAGAGAAACCTAGAGAAAGGTTCACAATATGGAGATTGAGGTACTGAAGCAGGAGGCTCTGGTTAGCCAGGAGGCAGTATGAATGCCTAGTGATGAGGGGCCACTCCAAATTGGAATGAACGCCAAAGACAAATCTTGATTATTTAGTTTTGTAGAGGGCAAACTCTAGCTTCATGCTAGCAAATAGTAGACATTTTGATTGAGTTGCTGCAAGGTGGACTAAAGGGAGAGGCTTCTATTTTTCATTCAGTGTTCTGACTCCTATGATGCATTCAGATATTTATACTTGGGATGCTTCATATGCTCTGAAGTGAACCAAGGACAAATTTAGCCTACTGTGGTTGAATTTTCCTACTTTTTGATAAAAAGGAGACTGGGAGATAAGAAGAAGAGTCATGGGGTAGGAAATCTGGAGGCTAGGAGGTTTAGGAGGTGGCAAAGGTCAGTGGTCAGAGCACGTTGTGATTTGACATCTCTACCATGCCTGTCCTGAAATTGGTATAAGAGATAACAAAGGATATGCTATATTTTCTCTTCTCCAAGGTGGTAATGTATCTCCCTCACATAGACTCTCTGGAAAGCATTCTGACTCACTGTTGCTAGATACACATATGATCACATACATTTGGAGACTGCCTCTCAATTATTAGCCAGGGCCTCAAGAGTCCCATTCCAAATTTGTCCTTCCACTATTGGTGTTCCAGCCTCACACCAGCACAGCTGCTGAGGGTTGGATGGATGATATGCTGCTGATCATATAAGAATAGCAGCTAGGTGGCACAGTGAATAGAGCACTGGCCCTGGAGTCAGGAGGACCTGAGTTCAAATTCGACCTCAGACACTTGACACTTAACTGTGTGACCTTGGGCAAATCACCTAATCCCAAATGCCTTGCCTTCCCCCCTCCAAAAAAAAAAAGAATAGCTTGTGGACCACAGTGTACTTAAGCATATAAATTCAGTCAACCAGTAATGATAGTTCTGCAATTGGTTCTTATGCAGTTAACTTGTCCCTGCCTGACTTTCCTCTCTGTCCCTGCACTAAGCGCTCTGTGTTCCCAATAAGGTATCCTGGATATATCTTGTTAGAAACTATATACCTGACCTCTTTTCTTTCAGAGGAAAGAATCTTCTCAGCTTCTAGTGAGACCTTTTCCTTAGCATGAAGTTTTACAATATCTGAAATAAGCTATGGGGCAAGTGGGCAGTCCAGCCCAAATCAGTCCAATCCCTTTGGCCATGGGTTGACCTGTTTTCAATCTAGTAAGGAAAGTGAGAAATAGATGAACTCTTTGAGAAGAGATCCCATTATCAGAAATCAACCTGAAACTTCCATCAGGACTTAATATTATAAGATCATATTTTTAGAACTGGAAAGAACCTTAGAAAGTGAGCTAATTCAATTTACCTTGTTTTGCAGATGAGGAAACAAAGGCCCATGGAGGTTAAGTGACAAGGGGGCAAGCTAGTAGTGCAGTGGCTAGATTGCCAAACTTGGAGTCTGGAAGACCTGAATTCAAAGCTGGCCTCAGACTCTTAGTAACTGTGTGACCCTGGGCAGTCTCTTAACCCTGTCTGTCTTGGTTTCCTCATCTGTAAAATGAGCTGGAGAAGGAAATGGCAAACCACTCCAGTATCTTTGCCAAGAAAACCCAAAATGGAGTCACAAAATCTGACACAACTGAACCACAACCAAGGACACCTGGCTAAGAAGTGGCAGATTAAAGACTAAAAACGAAGTCTTCTGGTTCACAATCTAGAATACTTTTCTACTCTCCTGTTCTCAGACCATTTCTAAAGAAGCCACACATACATTAGAAAGGGGTTTGTTAGGTACCTAACAGCCTCTGAGGAAAGGAAATTCAGAAGCAAGATGGGTACTATATCTTGGGTTTTCCTTTCTTGCGCCAAAGAATTACAGAGATCTTGGAAGGCTGTCATCTGACAGCAAGCTGCGCTGAGTTAAAGATGGAGTGGCAGTATTAATGGAATTTCCTCGCTTTAGGAGGTTTAAGGCAAATCCTTAACATCATTTTCTTGCAGTTTTTCTAAATTAAATTTAGAAGAAATATTATATATCCTGCTGTGCAGTTTGAGAGCTGTATTCTTGTGAAGGGCTTATAATCATATTAAAAAGCTGGAGGGGGAAGTTTGTTCATGCCATCCAAACCATGAAGTAAAAAAATACAGGCATATTGTACATTTTTATAATAGTAATACCTTGTCGTGGATATTATGCTACAAAGTGGTTCACTTATATTGCTTCCTTAATCTTTAGAATGTCCCTTAGAAAGAGGTAGAAGGTATAGCTATAGTTGGAATGTCATATATGGGGAAACTGAGGGATAGAGAAGTTGGGCAACTTTGAGGACCCACAGGGTGAGTCAGGGGAAAATTGGGACAGGAATGCCATAGCTTCAGCCCTTAAAATTCCATTCAATACTTCAGAGACTCTTGGAAGAAAGGTATCTTGCTAGTCCACCCTCCTAAAGGTTCAGAAAAAGCTCCAAGAGCACTACCATTTACCAAACTTAACCTTTGGGCTCTTTAAATGTTGAATTACAAGTAGATTGTTTGTTTGCTTTTTACTTGATAATTTTGCTTCAAAAGAGGAATAGCTGCTGTCCCATACTTAAATCATTTGCTTGGTAGTTTACATAATTTCACACTAAAGTTATTCCAATGCTTTACTGGAGTGTGGAAATGACCCTGGGTTTTCATAAGGGTAGGATAATAGAATCCAAGTTCTGATAGTTCCTACTTTGAGTATGGGCTGGGGAGGGGCACTATATCTATTGCCAGAGAATCAGCTTAGCCAAGTTGAGAGCTGCTGCCCATTCACAGAAGGCTGGCCACCAGCTAAGGATTTCATGAGATGCTGTGGTAAAAAAAAAAAAAATGGCATCTACTAATAAGTCATTGATAGGCTGTAATGGAGAATATATTAATAGAAATGTATTTGCAAACCTTTTAGATTATTGAAGGAATCAACAAGCACATATTAAGTCTTTCTTTCTATGTGCCATAAGCTATGCTAATTATAGCAGATACAGAGACAAAATGAAACAGAGCCCTTTCTCTTTTTCCCTCCCTCCATATATGTGTGTGTATGCATATATGTATATGTATATATAAAAACACACATATACATATATCCATACACATATATACACACACACAAATATATACATTATATTTATATATACAAATAAGATATATTTGTGTATATATATATGTATGTACACATTTGTCTTTATGACTGTAAGGGTGTATTTTATACATATGTGTATATATGTAAATATATGTGCAAAGCACATATGTATGTAAACATATACTCATACAGACAATATATGTGCATATTTATTCATAAATATATACACATATGGATTGGACACATGATTTCATTGGTAGACAAAACTCACTACCAACACAGGTCAATACTTTCTCTGAAAGTTATAATGTGGTCCTAGAATGGTGCCTAGAATATTGACAGGTTAAGTGACTTTCCTAGGGTCCCACAGCTAGTTTATGTCAGGGGTGGGACTGGAACCTTGGTTTTCCTAACTTTTAGGCTAGCTCTCTAGTTGCCGTGTGTGTGTGTGTGTGTGTGTGTACATAAACACATATGTATATAAATATATAAAATATAACCAGAAAGCACTGGAAGTGGAGAGCTTTAGTAAGGTTCTGTGTAGAAGGTGATGCTTGAGATGAGTTTTGAAGGAAATCAGGGAATTTAAAGAAGAGGAGGTGAGAAGGGAGTTGATTCTAGACACGAAAGATAGACATCCTCTGTGCAGCATCATAGAGTCTGAACACAGAATTTCAAGTGTGAGAAACAGAGCCTTTTTGGCTTAGCCATAGAGTCTGTAAAGGGAGCAAATGTATAATAAGACTGGAAGAGTTGATTTCAGGCAGATGTGAAGGACTTTAAATGCCACACAAAGTCATCTGTACTTGAGAAGAGCAAAGAAGACTCATAGGATACCTAATAGCTGTGTTCAAGTAGTTGAAGGGCTATCATGTGTTAGAGGGAATAATCTTGTTCTACTCAGCCCCATATGACAGAATCAGAAAACAATGGGTGGAAACTGGGAAAAGGCAAATTTGTGTTTGATGGCCAGAAGTGAAATGGATTTCCTCAAGAGGTAGTGAATTCTCCCTCCTCCAAGGTCTTTAAGCGGAGTATGGATGATAAGATGTCAAGTCTGTTAGAGTGGGGATTCTTTTCAGGTGTTAATGGAACCAGATGGCCATTGTGGGCCCTTTTCAACTCTCAAAGCTGGTGATTCTTTGATCCTAAGGGTCACAAGGAACCACCAGAGCTAATCCAAGACATTATCTTAGAGAATTAGAAAGCTTCAAAACCTTAGAGATGATCAAGTCCAACTACTTACCTGGTACAGGAATCTCTTCTGAAGTTGCCCCAGCAAACTGTTATCAGCCTCTGAAAATTTCTAGTGATCTAAGGAACTCATTACCTCACAAAGCATTCCATTCCATTTTAAGCAGCAATAATTATTAGAAAGTTCTTTCTTATATTGTGCTGAAATCTGCCTCCCAGACATTGCCCTAGTTCAATTAAATTCAACAAACATTTATTAAATGCTTAATTAGTGTGGTACTAGGAATACAAAGAAAAAAAAGGGACGAGTCCTTACCATCTAATTGAAAGACTACAAAGTCCCATCAGAAAAAAATTTAAGAAGATATTATATTGCTTCCAACTAGAGAAATCAGAAAAGAATCCATGGAAGAGATGGCACTGGCTTTGATCCTGAAGAAACAGAAGTATTTTAATAGATACAGATATTGAGGGAATATGTTTGTTTCCAGCATGGAGGAATAGGGCAGTATAAGGATATGAAGACAGGGCTAGGTTCGGAGTCAGATAACCTGGGTATAAACCCAGACTTTGTAACTGGTTATCTGTGTCACCTTGGGCAAGTAGCTTGACACCCCCCCCCACTCCAAACCTAAAACTCAGTTTCCTAAGAGAGATCCTCTCCAACACGAAATCTATGATTCGTGTTAACACATGGAGGTAGGAGAAGGCAGGATGAGACGAGGACTAGTTTTGCTGAAATATATAGTATGTGAAAGGGAAAACTAGGAAATAAAACTAAAAAGACAACGAAGTCAGATTGTTAATGGCCTTAAGAGCTAAACTAAGGAGATTTTATTTTATCCTATAAACCAAGGAAACCATGAAAGGTTTGGGAGCACAGGAGTAAAATAGATCTGTGCAATAGGACAATTATTTTGCCAGCCAAGTGAAGAATGCTTCAGAAAAGGAAGAAGCTAGAGGCAGGGTGACCTAATTGGGGGTATCCCAGAGAAGAAGTGATGTGACCTTAAACTATAGTTGTGGTAGTGTGAAAACAGAAGACAGGAAAATATTAGAGAGATTATGGAGGTAGAATTGATCTTTAAAACTGACTGGAAAAAGGGAATAAAAGAGAGTGAAAAAAAATCGAAGATGGCTTTTGTGGTGATCTACTTAGTGAGATTTTTTTCTCCTCCACCCTCACCCCATTAGATTGTATACTCCTTGAAGGTAGGGACTGTTTTTCCCTTTATTCGTGTCCCCAGAGTTTATTCTGACACAAAGTAAGCTTTAATAAATGTTAATGAATGAATGGATGAATGAATGAATGGGAAGATGCAGTGGGAAGGGCTTGGAGGTAATGAAGCCAATTGAAAGATGGTTCAGGCAGGGTAGAAGTGATGAGAGCCTGCACCAGGGTGGTGGCTGTGTCAGTGGGCTTTTAGGCTTTCAGAAATGAAAGGTATTTTTTTTCTTGGAGGGGGGAGGGCAAGGCAGTTGGGGTTAAGTGACTTGCCCGTGATCACACAGCTTGTGAATGTTAAGTGTCTGAGGCTGGATTTGAACTCAGGTCCTCCTGACTCCAGGGCTGGTGCTCTATTCACTACTCCACCTAGCTGCCCCAAACATGAAAAGGATTTTTTAAAGAGTTCCAATAAAGCATATTTAAAAGATAAAGTGAAATAGATCACTTGTTTCTTCAAGTTTCTTACTGCTGACACATTGGTCAGTGACTTCATTAATGCAATGTGGTCTCAGTCACCAGCTATTCTCTTCATTGCTTTAATGCCTGGATACCAGAAGTGTACATTAGCAGTATTGGTTGGCCATTACTTCCAAAGGAAACAATGGCTCGGAGCTGACACTGCCCTGCTGTCATGTAACAGGGGAGATGACTTGAGGTAGTGTGAAGGCTATGGACTTTATTGTATCCATGGTATCACATATCTGTATCTTAGCTAAAGACCATTACCTGGGCTGTCTGCATTCACATGCTGCATTCACATTTGTACTCCCAAGGAAGGTGGGAACAGTTTCTACTTTGTCATGAGGGGCTGGGACTGGAAAGTTAATCAGTTTGGGCTTCTATCTTGGAAAGTCTGCCTGGAAGAGAGTTAACAATACTGTGTCCTATGTCTGGATTATCTGTTTTTTAACTATTATATTTGAACCAGAGACATCTGGCTACAGATGTTTGTAGTTTTACCAACAGAGAAATAAGTGACTAGAGAGAGCCTTGATTCTATCCCACCTTTCAGAGGAAAGGCTTAATTTTTTCTTGCCTGCTGATTCCTATAATCTGTCCAGGAGCAGTTGAATTTAAACTGCTGTTTATTTGTTTCTCTCATTTCTCTTTTTGGGAAGATTTACCATTCTGTATTTCTTCAGTGTAAAATAAAAAGTTCTGAGCCTTCTTCAGGGATTTTGCAACCAGTAACTCGAACATCACATTCCAAAGAGAGAGCTAATGAGCCACCATCACATTATAGATGATATAATGGTCACCATTTGTTTCTGAAGGGACAGAAGAAATGGGCACTGTGCCAGCTGTTTTCTGTCATCAGAAAGTCTCAACATTATAATTTGACAAAGCAAGTTTGGTCTGGAACCCGTCAGGGATCAAGTGAAAAACATCTGTTAACTACTTTAAGTATCATTGCATTGTCTTTGTCTACCAAGTCTGCCGATTTATGATTAATTGTCTGATTGTGATAACACCAAAATGATTTACAATGAAATATAAAATAGAGCTAAACCTCAAATTTTAGGACAAACCAAAAGGAAGTTAAATGAGTTCCTTCTTAAGTTACAATTCAGTCCGAGAGTTTAGACTGAGATCTTTGTATGAGAACGTGAAGACAAATTTAAAAAAATATCCCTCTTACTTGCTAAATAAATCCAGTTACAGCACCAAATAAAAGGATTTTGTCCCCTCAATTTTCTAGCAGGTTCCACTGAAATTTCACTCTTGTTATATTAGAATTGTTATATTATATTAGACCTCAGAGATCTCTGGTCCAACCTCTCCCTGAAGCAGGAATTTTCCCGTCTCTTGCAAATGGTAACATAATCTCCTCTTGGGCTAGAAGTTGAGTCAGGGCACCTAGGTTCAAAATCTGCCTCAGATAGGTACCAAGTTATTTTACCTCTCAAAGGCTTAACTTCCTTATCTGTGGAATGAGAATAGTAACACTTTCACTACATAACAGAGTTGTTATAAGCAAAGTTCTGAGATATCTCAGTTCCATGCCAATGACTAATCCATTCTTGTGTATTTTCTCATAGATTCTAAATCTGCAGAACTTTTCCATTCCTCTTTGCTATTTTGTTTTTATAAGTGGGGTTTCTCACTATTTGCTATTTGTGATAGTCTTTTATATGACTAGCATTTGGTAAGAAGGATCCAAATTTATGAGCATAAGGCAAAACTATCTTCCTCCTTAAAAGTAACTAGAGAAATAATTTACCTTCTGAACTCAGACTTGGGCCACTAGTTAAGTGATATTTGTGGGGGAAGAGGGAGTAAGGCAGTTAAATATAATTCTAGCTTAATTCTACTCTCAAGAGAGTGAAGAAAACAATGCCTAGACTTGCAGCATTCTTTGGGCCTTTCCGCCCTTCCCCACCTCCAGCTAGTGCGTGGTGACTAGTGCTCCTCCTTTATATGTAGGAGGGTCAGCTCTCAGATCATATCTATCCAGTCCTAATGAGCCATATTGATACATTAAGACAACCCATATGATCATACCATGCATATCTTACAAAGATATAGCCCCAAAGGAGAGATATGAAAAGACAACTTCAACTTCTTTGCAGAGATCAGGATCCATAGTGGTGGAATATTGCATATGAAGTTTTATTAATTCAGTGGGTCTTACTGAATTTGTGTGTGTGAGTTAAAATGTGTTGAATAAAGGCCTATTGTTTTTAATATCACTGAACAGTTTGCTTCTTCCATGGAAACCTCTGAGTTCTAAAAAGTAATTATAACAGAATAAGATGATAATGTATAATCTCTATCTTACCTTTCCTGAAAACCTTTTAGCCTTGAAACAAAACTCAGAAAATTAATCTATCACAGCAATTTTGTTCCCTTATGGCATTTCTCAAAGAGCAATGCCATAGTTAGCTCTGTGAACCAGCTAAGACGCTGTGGATAGGTACCACAGGACCATTAGAGGGGTCAGTAATAATAACATACAAGTGGCACATATAATCAGAAACACTGACTGTGACAAAGCCTCCAGGGCTGGTTGTAGCCTGAGGAGAAGATCTTCTCTTTTTTTGCTAATTACTTTTTTTTCTGAAGTCCTTTTCAGATGATTCCTCAAACATTGTGGCATTTCACCCGTGAATGTCAGATTTACCTCATTAGTTAATTTGATCTCCTGGGTGCAGAATTGTTCTTTCTTTCACTCGGTGAGGAACCACGCACATACTCGCTCTGGGCAGAGTGTCTCAGATGCCAAAAAATTAAGCAGAGACATATTTTCCACTAGACTCATTTTTGTTTTTACAATTATAGATAGAAACGTGATCTGGAAATTGCAACTGTAATTGGCAGAAATTGAAGAAGTGATGAGAGCCCCATGCTTTCTTTCAGCCAGAGGAAGTAACTGGTTTAAAATGGAATATTGGACTTTTCTGAATAGATACAGGTATTTCAAAGTACTTTAATATAAGAGGCTATAATAGATACCAGTTATTACAGAAAGCTTACTCCCTTTGAATGCAGTGGACAACTGTTTTTACTACCCAACTGAGTAACTATAGAGATGTCCTTGTTTATATATTGTCTTATTAAAAGAGTAGTGCAAGGGGACCCTACATGGCTTTGCTGGAGACACTGGAAGCTTTTGGTCACATGGTAGCCTTGTGGCCCTTAACAACATGACTGTCACAGCTTCAGAGAGAAGAAAAGCCCAGTTGTTGAATATGAGGGGCTTCCATCTTCAATCCAGCTAAGAAGACCAATGCTAATTTTCACTTCTGTATTAATGCTCACCTCCACTGGCATGAAAAAAGGGCTAGTTACTTGACTTTTATACATTTAGGTATTTGTCCCTAAGTATCATTTTCTAGTTTTACTCAGAACTATAATATTATGGAACATAAAAAACACAAGCCCCTTCGGTTTTATTTACCCTTGTAATAGCGGGTGAGGCATACTTGCTCAGATTACCTTTAAGAACATCTTTCCATATGGAGAGGCTAAGGAGCCGGCTTCAGAAAATCATGATAACAAATAATAGAATTGCCTTAGAGAGGCACTGGAGCATACACAGACATTCTATAACTGGTTCTGCTTGACTAACCATGTGGTGAGTAGGAAACTTTTTGATTGGTTACAAAGGTATTCAAAATACATTAGCAATCAGAGTTTTGGCCATTTTCTCTTTGGCTACACCCTGGGAATTTGATTCCTTCCCTGATGGCATCTCATGACAGATAATGCTGTAAGGGGAGAGGCTTTGGGCCCTCCCCACCAAAGCCATCCAGTAGCTCCATGGAAATGGGCCCCTCAAGTTATTTGCCTTACCTCCCTCCTTTTTTTTTTTTTAATGAAGGGATTAGAGATTCTGATATTGAGATTTTTCTAAGATTAGGAGAGTGAACCTTTGCTATCTGTTATGGCATCTGGGATTTATATTCAATCCAGCATCAATGCTCCAAGGAAGAGGGAGTGATCTTTGGGAGTGAGCTTCAGGGCCCAGCCCAGGAGTATGGAAGGATAATGATAATTTGAAGATCTTCCTTGCCTCTTAACAGGCTGAGTGAAAACACATGGAGCCTGTGGTGGGAGAAGCTTGCTGAATGGGTGGAGTAGAGCCCAGAGGAAGTTGAGAGTTGGAGCAGGTAGCAATGTGGGAGAGAGAGGATGAAAGCAAGGAGACAGCTAGGCTTGTGAGGGTTTGTTTGTGGGAAGGCTAAAGGATGGTGTGGCTCCCTGTTGTATTATGGTATATTAACTTCTTTGTTGCTATGAAGGATGAAATTTTCTGGTGTCTGAATAAATGTTTTGCTTCTGTCTTCTATATGGAGAGTCTGTTATATTTTGCTATTCAGACTGATGCCAGCATATTTATAGCCACCATTGGTGCTACAGAGTAGCTGAGACAAAGATTCAAGTGGGCAGGGATGCTGCCTTTGGACCTGAAGTTGTTGGGACCAATGCCATGTAGGAACTAAGCTAAGTATGAGCTGACTATCTCTAGTCTGACTGTAAAGTAAAATATAAAGGTGAGTAATATGAAATAAAGCTGGAGGAGTAGATAGGAACTAGATTATGGATGCTCTTGAAGGCCAGGCTGATAACGATGATGATGATAATAGCTAGACTTTAAATATCACTTTAAAGTTTGTAAAGAGTTGTACACATTATCTCATTGATCCTTATGACAACCCTGTGGGGTAAATGCAATTATTATCTTCATGCTATAGACAAGGAAGCTGTGGTTGAGAGAAACTAACTAAGTAAGTAGCTGAGACAGGATTTCAACCCAAGTTTTCCTGACCCCAAGGTCAGCACTCTAGCCACGATCTACCTGAACCAGGAAATTTGTATTTTATCATCTAGGAGCCAGAGCTGTGAAAAGTTTTTGACAAGTAGACTAGTATGTATTTTGGCAATTGTTTAAAAGATGGATTGGAGAAGAGAGAAAGAAAGGAAATGGGAAAACCAAATAGAAAGGTATTATAATAGTTCAGGTGACAGGTAAAGAGGACTGGTAGCAATAAGAGTAGAGAGAAGTGGATGAGATATGTAGAAAGAACCAGCAGGATTCAGTAACACTGGATATAATAGAATGAGAGAGAAGGAAGACTCCAAGTTTTCCAGTCTGGACAACTAGGAGGATGGTGGTCCCATCAATAACAGTAAAGTTGGAGGAGAAGTGGGTTCAGGAAGGACAGTAAATTTTTCTTTAGCACCTGTTGAGTTTGAGGGCCTGAGGACACATCCAGATAAAAAGGGCTAGCAGCCAGTTGAAGAAGCAGGATTGAAATTATCAGGGGGGAACTTACATTTTACTTTTCTTACTTATAAAATGAAGGGGTTAGCAAAGATATTTTTTTTAACCGGATGTGATTTCGTCATTTACAGGTTGTTCCCAGAGGAGGAAATTACTAGATCAATGCAGGTCAGTCTCTTCCTTGCCTTTTATTGTCTTAGTTACCTGCAGCAGTGAGAGGTTAATGGTCACATAGCCACATGTGTCAGAGTAGGGACTTGATTCCAAGACCAGCTCTCTATCTCTTTTATCAGGCATTACGGTAATGTAAATGAAAGGAACAGACAGTGAAAGGAATCCAGACGCTAAATGATTATAGAACATAGCCAGAGAAGATAATGAAACTACCTCCCTCTTCTTGAAACAGAGGCAGGGGACTTCAGGAGCAGAACACTGCATACGCGATAAGACCAGGAGGCTGTTTAAACTCTCCTTAGTCTCTTTGTTACAAGGGAGAGTTCAGTTCCGGTGGGGATGGGGGAGAGGTATATCTTTTATAATGGACAAACAAAGGCTTTAATATTTAAATGAGCAGTGAGACTAAATGATCTCTAAGGTCTTTTGGAGTTCTAAATTCCTAGAATCCTTGGAAAGGGTTGGGAGATGACTATAGGATTAAGGTCAGGAAACCAGAGACACAGCATGATTTGCCCACTTTCCCAAAGCTTCCTGTTGCTGGTCTGACTATTCCCTTCCATCTTTTTTTGATGAGGAGGATTAATTGTGGTTCCTTTACTAACACTGTCCTTGCTAATAGATTAGGTACCAGCTAAGCCAGGAGCGCCAAGCATATCCTGTGAAGACAAAGAGAATCTGGAGCTCTCCAGCCCTAGCAGTGAAAACCTCCCATCTGATTTACCCACTTGGCAAGGAAACAAATGTTAGAGCCCCTGGAGCTAACAGCTGAGAACGCCAGACTTTCAGATGACCTGGTTGAGGCCCCTTAGCGGCAAGGGTCTTCTGAGCATTTAGTTTCTGTCTGCTTGTATTTTAGGACCCCTCTCTAATTTGGTTTAAACATTCTGTTAATTGACAGCCCAATAAGTCCCTCACTGCTGGAGCATCCATATACACATTTTGAATGCATGAGACACCTGCAGCCCTCCCAACCTCCAATCACCTCCCATCATTTCATTTGTGACCTTTAAAGTTGTCAGATGAGCCTACCGTCTTTTTTATTTTTTCCCCAGGGTGCTTCATTCTGCATTGGGTGCAGTTTGGGGTCCCAGAAGCATAATCAAGCAGAACATTAATCAAGTCAGCTTCCCAGGTGCCTTCATTTCAACGTCTTTTGTAGTTCTTTGCTGTCTAGTACAACATGCATTTAGAAACAGGAAGCACACTGACCTTGCAGAATACATTTTGTTCTGATATCAGACCTGGTGACATAAAGCATGTTTTGATGAAAGAGACCAGCTCTGCTTTGATAGTTTCTGTATGACATATTTACCTTTGGTGAGGTCATATAAAAGTGTCATGCTTGGTTGGGGTATAGAATGGAGGTAGCATGAACTAGTTAATTAACTCATTTGTGCTGTTATTTGAAAATCATTGTCTCTGAAAAGCTCCCCAGTGTAACCTTGACTATGAGACCAAAGAAGAAAGCCAAGTCATGTTTGTGAAGAAAACATGCGTAAGTCAGGATACAGAAATATTTTCTGAAGAGCTAGGCTAAGTGGCTATTTTGGTTGGAGCTTTATTTATTTCTCCCCATCAGCTTTCAAGTATGTACATTCCAGTAATATGGCTGCTCTGATAGCCACCACACCACTGGAGGTAAAAATAAAAAATTAAACCTGGTTTCTCTATTCTAAAACAAACACATGAAGATATAAAATCAGACCTATATCAAGTAGGATGGTGATGTACTTATCTTGACTACAGGGATGATATAACATAGAGTGAGTAATTTTCATCATAATTAATTGAAAAACAGATGTTCACCTTGGAATTTCTTTAAGGCAGTTATCTTAGTGCATGCAAAAAAAAATTTAAAATTTTTAACATTCTGAAACCAACTCATTTAATGATTCCCTTTTTGTTTTATGAAGTTGAAACAATAATTGAAGGGAGAACTTATCAGGTTTCTTTTTCCATTGTAGTTGGACACAGCAAAACTCATATACAACCTTCTTCAAAACAAAACAAAACAAAAATCCAGTGGGTTTAATAAAAATGTATGAGTTTTTGTGTTACAGAGAGAGTAATGTGCCAGCTCAATTAGGCTTCCTCCCTCAGAGCCATTAAAGTGACCCTGGCCATATAGTTCTTTAGATTTATATTTAGGGTTGTCATCCAAACATTTGTGACTGGTTCATGCATCAGATAACTTTTTACAGAAGTGCAGTTTAGCAAAAGATAAGAGTTATATGAAAATAAAGCTGATTCCTGATTCTATTCCTGGTTCTCTCTCTAAAATAGTCATGTGACTTTGGGCAAGTTACTTCAAGTTTAAAAATTAAGTTTCACTTTTTAGGAGGGACAGGGCCAAAGGAGAGAGTAGAATAAATGGGGGGTGGCATAGGATGGAGGGAAATATAGTTAGTCCTTCAGAGCATGACTATTATGGAAGTGATTTTGCATGACTGCACATGTATGACCTATATTGAATTGCTTGCCTTCTCAATGAGGGTGGCTGGGAGGGAGGAAGGGAGAGAATGTGGAACTCACAGTTTAAAAAAAAATGTTAAAATTTGTTTTCACATGCAACTGGGAAATAAGATATATAGGCAATGGGGTAGAGAAATCTATCTTGCCCTAAAGGACAATAGAAAGGAAGGGAATAAAAGAAGGAGGGGCAGGAAGTTAGAAGGGAGGACAGACTGGGTAAAAGAGTAGTCAGAATGCACAATGTCTTGGGGTGAGGGGAGGGGAAAGATGGGGAGAAAATTTGGAACTCAAAATCTTGTGGAAGTGAATGTTTTAAAAAATAATAACAAATAAAAATATTTTTAAAAATAGAACTAAAATTTAAGTTTTTTCACCTGTAAAATTAGAAACTAGGTGACTTTTAAGGACTCTTCCAGATCCTAAATGAAGGTTGGTAAGAAGAACCTTCCTAAATAACTTGTAATTAGGGGCAGCACGGTGGTGCAGTGAATGAGCATTGGCCAAAGAGTCAGGAGGACCTGAGGTCAAACGTGGCCTCAGACACTTGACTCTTATTAGCCGTGTGACCTTGGGCAAGTGATTTAACCCCAGTTGCCTTGACTTCCCCGCTATGATTCTAGTATTTTTTTGGATTGTAATTGTGATTTTATCCACATAGGTGTGAAAATGCCACCCATCCATACAACTATTCTGCAGTTTATAATTTTAAATAGTTGCTTATGGCTTTGAAAGATTAAGTAACTTGCTATCAGACATCCTACTAGTATGTGTCAGAAGTAGGACTTTCTAATCTTCCTGACTTGAACACTAGCATCTGTCCACTAAACCAGCACATGAAACCAGTGGTGTCAAACTCAAACAGAAATGGGACTACTAATCTGTACTTAAGGATCCCTTTGGGCTGCATAATGATGTAGCTTTAAAATGTAATATTATCTATGTTTTATTTTAACTTATTTTGTCACATATTTCTCAATTATATTTTTGTTTAGGAGGGGGAAAGGCAAGGCAATTGGGTTTTAGTGACTTGCCCAAGGTCACACAGCTAGAAAGTATGTCAGATGTCTGAGGCAAGATTTGAATTTAGGTCCTCCTGACTCCAGGGTTGTGCTCTATTCATTGAGTCACCTAGCTGCTCTCCCTCTCCCTCATTACATTTTATTCTGGTTCAGGTCATATTTGGGAGTGTTGTGGGCTGCTCCTGCAAGCTACATATTTGACACCTATACTAAAACATGCTACTTCCCAAAGTCATTTGTATGAAGTAATATTTCTCTCACTGGACAATTCCAAACATTTGAAGGGATAGGACACATCAAAAAGGAAGTGCCAGACAGACAGGGCACTTCTTTGCATTTAGATACTTTAGATACTTCCTGGCATATTTATTTTCTCTTTCTGAAAATATAGACTCTCCTCTTCATTCCTCTTTGGCATTTCTGTTTGCCAAATCTAAGAAAAGGAGGAAGGTCAAGGGTTTGAAAGGGCTTTGGGGGATATTCATGCGGGGCCCAGTGGGGATTCAACAGATCTTTTACCTTTGATACAATGGGAATGTAAATTAGATCTCTGTCAAATGGCAATTGATACAGTTCAGAAATGTCTAAAAATACGTGAATTCAAATGTGTATCAACCTGTTTGAAAAGGGGAACAAAGGTGAGAGTCATAGCTTTGTTACTGACATCCAATAAAGCTTCTTAGGTTCAGAACTTGGTAAAAATGAACTCCAATAGACAGATACACAGTCTAAATTTATAGATACGATGCTTTACGTGTTTGTTTTATGAAAAACAGGGTTTATCGTGACTATACTTGTGTCTCACTATCCACCTTCCCCAATTCAGTGTCAAAAGAAAGTAAACAGAAACTGAGAGGAGGAGGGATTTTCTTTTTTCCTTTGCACACACACACAAAAAATGAATATTGTTATTCTTCTGAGAAGTTTTAGGAAGATCTCATTTCTTATATCTAATATAGTTGTAGTAATCTCATGAGTTTTCAAAACACTTGGATAGTTTGACAGGTTGTTTATCTGTAGAGGATGAAGTATTCCTAGAGGGTATTGGGTGAAAAGTTGACCAGTCTCATAGGACAACAAATTCCTTTACAAATGCAGTAGTAGGAGTTTCTACTGTTGTTTTTTCTTTTTTGACCAAATATGGTAGAAGAAGTGTGTGTTTAGTTCTACTCACATGGAACCCTTTCTATATATTTTAACTCTAGTCTCTCTGTAGTAAGACAGAGATGCGGAGATGAAGGTAATCCAAAGGAAGACATTTTTAAAGCATCATTTTCTCATATTTGGTTTGGGACTTTTGGGAGGTGAGATTGTATTTCTATCTGAATTGGGGAGTTTCTGAAATTCTAGAGACTCACACTACAGAAAAAATAATGAAGCTGAATGGTGAAAATTATCCCTGAAAGAAGCTGGAAATCTATCCAGTTTAATTCTCAGTTCTTGAATGTATGACTTCATAGCATGCTGGATCAGAAAGTGTTACCTCTCAGATTGATGATATAAAGCAGTCAATTAAACCCCTCTCCTCGCCCCATGCAAAGGCCTCTCTAACTATCTTTCTGGATCATACATTCCCTGAGGACAGAAATGGAAATAAAAATGTTGTCATTTAAAAGACATTTCATTTTAGCTTTTGCTAAACTTTAGGTTGAATGAATGAAAGAAAAAGAATAAGCCAAGTCAGTCATGTCAGCAAAAGAGTTATGGATGCCCGAGTACATTGTGTACAAGAGTACAAAGTATTTTGAAATGTGTAGCCTTTATGTTAGAGGTCTTCATATGATAGGAAGGGACTATTGGGCAATTTCCCACCTCCCTGACTTTTAGGCCCCACTCAGAAAATCTAGGAAACTCACTGATATCATAATGTGTTCATACCAATTCCCCTATCAAGTATAGAGTACTCAAAAGGAACAACAAAAATAATAATTATTGTTATTACTGTAACTAAATTTATATAGAGCTTATTATGTGCCAGCTATTGTCCTAAAGACTTTACAGTTATTACCATATTTGATCCTCACAACAAACCTGGAAGGTACATGCTCTTATTATCCCAATTTTACAGGTAAGGAAACTGAGGTGAAGTGATTTGCTCAAGCTCACATAGCTAATAAGTGTCTGAGACCAAATTTGAACTCGTCTTCCTGATTCCAGGCCCTGTGTTCTATCCATCGTGCCGATAAATAAAGAAGGAAAGCTTTCCTGACAGGTTAAAAGATAGAGCTCATAGAAAATAGATACTGCCCAGCGAGCTACACTCTTCCTGCAAGGTCTGTCCCAACACACCTGGGTTTCCAGCAAGTGTCACCTCCCATAGTTTCTCCATTGTTCCTGCCATGGCTCCTCTTGCAACAGGGCACGATTCCTTGAAGATAATAAGCAGTCATTCTCCATGGTGTCTCCTGAAATTCTGATCGACGTTGATTTTTCAGGTCTGGCTTCTTTTACAAGCGCCATACTACCAATGGAGGGGGTGATTGCTCCAGAGCACAGTTCTCTCTGTGTTGCAGCTAATCCTTGTAGCACCAGATTGGGGTGGATGCAGTTGGGGGAGATTTTCCCCTGTTTAATTGCTCCTAGCAACCCCCTGGCCTCCCAAAAAAATCTCCTGCGGGATCAGGAACTCTATTCCCTCTTCATCTCCAAATGAATCTCAGTGACTGAATGGGACTTTAGTGACTTCAGTCATGATTCAATCATGACTAAAAACCCCGATGTCCCTCAGGCACCCAGTTAGTTGTCTCCTAACCAACTGAGCACTCCTTCCTAATTTAGGAGCTGACAAAGAAACCCAATTTTCTTTTATTTGTCTCTCAAGTACCATAGATTAAGGAGATATTATTCAAATTACCATAGGCTGTTACTTTCCACAAATCTCATCCCATGATCCTCAGGAACCCCCTTTCAGGACAAAGTGGAGAAAACCAAGAACAGATCCCCTAATGGCTACAGAAGTATGTGGATGTTTAGATTTATGGGAATGGGAGGATAGGGGAGGGATCCTTGGGGTGGGATAGGCAAGTCATAGGAGGGTAAGGTAGTGGGTAAACGTAAAGTAAAGGAGGCACCAGGGTTAGGAAACAAGAGATATGCATATACATAAAAACAAAGTTCAGGAGTAAAATAGGTTTGGGAATGTATATGTCTATATATGTATGTATATATGTATATGTATATACGTATAGCTATGGAGAAACATATCTAAACTTTTTTTTGCTTTTTGGAAGGGGGAAGGCAGGGCAATTGGGATTAAGTGACTTGACAAAGGTCACACGACTAGCAAGTGTTAAGTGTCTGAGGCACTTTGAACTCGGGTCCTCCTGACTCCCAGGCCAGTACCACCTAGCTGCTCTGTATCGAAATTTTATTGTAGCCTTCTGGGGGAGTGCAGAAGGGTATGTATATATTTACAGCTATAGAGAAACATATCTAAACTTTATTGTGGCCTTTGGGGGGCAGGTATTAGAGGAAGGGAAAAAAGAACAAAGTAAAAAAGTGCACAGTTGAGAACAAAAGAAAACTCACAAGGAAGCAAAGATGGACAATTCTCATCACAATGAGTATTATTTATCATACAGGCTTTCTTGAAATGAAAAGTTATTGTTATGTATTTTGAATCCTCTCATGTTCTGCTATACACACAACATGCTTTTATTTCTTTCTAACTTTGTATTTAAATTCCCATATTTAAGTTTATGATAAGTTTTTGTCACTATTTGTATTCTGGCGTTTGAGTCTAAAATGAAATTTTGGAAAAAAAAAAAAGTATGGGAAAAGGTCAGAAGCCAGAGGACCTGGTGTAACAATACTGGGATTTGAAGATGTTCCGTGCCCCTTGAGCTTGCTGACGTAGCAGGAAGGGGTGGAGCAAGAGAACGCCGGAACCAAGCTAGTCTCTGTGTGGTGCGGACGGGAAGCGGCATCAGAGGCAGTGGCTGCGGCTGCGAACTCCTTTTGCTTTGAGCGGGCCAGAATCTCTGCTAAGGACTCCTGCTGAGGACTGCCTGGGGCAGGAACTGCCAGAAGCGATAGCTGCTGGGACCAAGCTGCCTGGACCCTGAGCAGTTGCGTGCGTGAGGAGAGG
>CM053591.1:122704441-122730001 GCA_028646515.1 Pseudochirops corinnae | reverse complement strand
GGGGGAAAGAGGGGGAAGAAAATATGTAAATCAAAATCTTGTGGAAATGAATAATGCAAACTATAATAAAATTTAATTAAAAAAAAAACCCCATAAAGGAAAAAAAAAATCATTGTTATTATATTGAGCCCTAAGGTACTGGAGATAAGTTATATTAGTTACCTGCTCCCACTGAATGTGCCTCATTACAAGTGTGTGCTGAGTTTGTACCTACTCTTCCCAAGGATGTATATTTGAGGGAGAGTGTACCTCAGGTTTATGGAGAGGAAATCTTTTCTAGCTATTCTTATTGTTCCAGCTTAGTTAATGCCTTTGTTTGGAGTTAATCATATCTACTGACCAGCTGTAGTGGCTCCTGAGTTGCAAATTCATATCTTTGAATATGGAGGAGTCATCCTCTTCCTCCTCCCTTCCCCAAGTCCATTCCCCTCCCCAACTAGTCAGCAAGGATTAGGAATATTTCACAGAATGGGGTGCTACAGGATGAATTTTGTCTTCTGATTTGAGTGAGAAGTCTTAAAGGGTTTCATACTTTTAGACTAAAAAAAAAAATAACAAGCAATGTTTTAAGGTATGTGTATATGATAATTAGCTTAAAACAATTTTTGGGGAAAGCAAAGTTAGAACTCTGAACACGGGACAAAGACCAAATGCTAAATGCATATTAGAATGAATAAAGGCTATGGCAGCATGGTCCTCCCCTGTCTCTGCCCCCCCCACCCCTCCAGGCTCAAATATCATCTGGAACCCTTCTTCTGGTAGGTACTACCTTTCCTGAAATGGTTTATTTAGATGCCTTGACTGCTATGATTTTCTGCTAACAGCATCAGTAAGAGGTGAAGTACCATTTTTATTAACACTAAAGGCTTATATTAATACTAAAGGTTTAGATAGCACCTTTATTTAGAAGCATTCACTACACTTTAAATCACTACAACCATAATTTTACAGATAGAAAAGTGAAAGCAAAAAAGGGTAAGTGACTTGCTTAGAGTGTCATAGAGTAAATCAGTGGCACAACAAAGACACTATCTCTAGAGGGTATCTTAAAGGGAGTTTATAAATAATTTCACGAAGAAATGTACTAAATAATGTAACATTGTTGAGATTAAGTGATACTTCATATTTACAGTTAAAAATTATTTATGGGAACATTTAATTTTCCCAATCTCCATATAAAGAAGATATAATAACAGCTATGGAAACATAACTAAGAGGAATAACTTGCCAAGGTCACAAAACATATCAAGAGTCATTCTTTGACTTCTAATCTGGCATTCTACACCACTAGCTCAGTAGTTTTCAAAGTAATGTTGAATCCTTTTGTGTTGTTTTTTTTAACTTCAGGAATATTGGCCCTAGATCAGTACCTGCCTGAAGCTAATACAAACTAACATGGGGATCATGAGTACTCTGAATGATTTCCTACAGTGAATTCCTGGAACTACCTGAACCTAAGGTTCTCTGGACATATTTTGTAAACATCTGTACTCTGCAATGTAGTCTTCCTATAAAGAATGTAACTTTATTATACATAATTTATGAATAATCATTCTATTCTGAGGAGCCAGACATTTAAAAAAATAACATTTCAACAGTTCTCACAGGATAATATGCCAAATGAAGTTTCTTCTTGATTAATTACATAAAGGAAGAGGCTGGGTACAAAACTCTTCCACATCAACCAAGAGATTGTCCCTATTAACCTTTCTTAAGTACTTTTCAAAACAGAATGAATTGAACAGCAAATATTTACTGAATGTTTGTGGTATACATATTATTGCATGTGAAACTAAAATGGAAAGATAAGAAATTAATTCTAATCTTAAGTAGTTTACAATTTTGAGGAGAGGTCTCTAAAGAGGTGGCTGTGGCTTGACTCCATGGATTATGTGATCAACCAATCAGATGGTAGGAAGATATGTTGACACTTATCCTCATAGTCAAATGTGATCTTGCCTCTACCATAGATCCTCCTTCTATCTTTAATGTTTTTCCACTCTATGCCCTATTGCAGGTCTCTCACATGGCTCTTGGTGTGAAGATGTCTAACCCAACTCAGGCACCAGAGTAGATTTGAAAGCAAAATCCTCCCCCTCACCTCCAGTGTTGTCCCCATATCCAGTCCCCCAGTCACTACAGCAGAAGATTCTGCACTCTAGGACAGTGGCTAAAGTCCTCATTGCCTCTTATTTTCCATTTTTTTGGTGTAAGTTGGATGTATAGAATGAGCATGCCTGGATAAGTTGTGATTATATTATCTTTCCCCCAAAACTTAGCTCTTAGGAAGTTTTTTTTTTGTCAAGGGGACCAGCTTTCAACGTCACAGATTCTCAACTTTCTAGTTATATTTTACTCATCGCTCAAATGAAATTGCTTTCTTCAAAGTTACAAATGACTTTTTCATTGCCAAATCTAATGGATTTTTCTAAGTGCGTATCCTTCTTGACTTCTCTGTAGCATTTTATCCTGCAGAGCCCACCCTCTGTTTCTATATACTCTCTCATATTTGATTTGTTTTGATATTTTTCTCTCTTGGTTCTTTTCCTATCTCCTTGCTCTTCCTCAGTTTCCTCTGATGAATCATTATGCATGTCATGACCCGTAACAGTGGGTGTACCCAAAGGCTTTGTCCACGGTCCTCCTCTTTTCTCTCTGTAGACCTTCTCATTTGGAGACTTCTTTAGCTCCACAAGATTAATTTTCATCTCTACTGATGACTATTAGATCTATAGCCAACGCTATTCTATCCTAAGCTTCAGTCTCACATCACCAACTGCATATTGGACCTTGTGAACTTGATGTCCTATAGCAGTGGTTCTCAACCTTCGTAATGCCATGACCCTTTAATACAGTTCCTCACGTTGTGGTGACTCCCAACCATAAAATTATTTTCGTTACTACTTCATAACTGTAATTTTGCTACTGTTATGAATTGTAATATAAATATCTGTTATGCAGGATGTATTTTCATTGTTACAAATTGAATGTAACCCACAGATTGAGAACCGCTGTCCTATAGGCATCTTCAATTCATCATGTTCAAAACAGCATTCATTACCTTTCCCCCCAATCCACCCCTATTCTAAACTTTCCTATCCTACTGAGGATTCCACTACTCTTCCAGTCATCTACTTTGACAACCCTGGTGCCATCTTTGATTTTTCCTCTCTCACTCAACACATCTAACCAGTTTTACTCTCATTTCTACTTCCACAACATCTCCAGTGTTCATCTCCTTTTCTCTACTTACATCACCAATACTCCAGCTCAGGATGTCTAGCCTCTTACTTGGTCTCTCTTCCTCAAGTTCCTGTCACCTCATATACATACACATGTACACATTATATATTCACATATGCACATGTACATATATATGTATATATATGAACATGCACACATACATATCCATAGCTATCACTGATTTGCCTTAAGCACATGTCACTCAGTAAATTCTAGTGGCCCTTACTGACTTTAGAATAAGATATTATTTTAACCTCTTTCTCATCTTTTAAATTTTCCATTTTTATAATTTGCATAAATTTAATAACATTATTATTAATATGGTAGTACATATAGATAATTTATAAATATACATGTATTACGGTCATATGTTCAGTTATTTTTTATTATGTAAAAAAGTTTGGAGATCCCTAATCTAGCGCAGAAAGCAGGATAAACACATACTTAGAAGAACTAGGAACATTTAAAAAGAAATACAAATACATACAAATGGAGTGATTTAGTTTCTTTGGGCCTCTATAGCTTCATTTATGAATGACAAAGTTTGACTGGAAGTCCTCCTTTGTTCTAGCACTCTTTACTTCTGTAATTTCAACAAAACAGTGGACATGAAGGACTGAAAATGAACCCAGGTGGGGTTAATGAAATTAGATTAATCTGGATAAATTTTGAATGAAAGAGGTTGATTCACTGAGAGAAAAAGGAGCACCTCTCTAAGAACTTAGAGAGGCTGATATTAGCAAACTGGAGGCAAGAGAAAGCAAGCACATTTTTAGACGAAGTGGAGAACAAGAAGAAGGGAGCCTGTATACCATACTAGTTGTTTTTAATCTTCCCCTTTACCAGTTCCAAACCATGCAAGGGTTTTTGTTTTAGAGGTGCTAATGATACAGCGACCAGTTAGGCCTATAAAACAGTCGTTTGTTACACATCATATTGGACGTGGAAAAAACCTAAATAATACTTCTTTCCTCCTTATGGAAAAGGCTTAAATGCTCTTCTCCAACCAGACTATACCCGGGGAAAGTATTCCCTTGTGGAGTACATGTATCTAATAGATGTGGAGTCTAATGGCCTGTGCCACCATCAAAGATTTAACAGCTTGGAGAGTCTGTCTGGTCTTATGAGTGGAAAACCAGCAAGAAAATCAGGAAGCCTGGGTTCCAAGCCCTGCTTCAGTTTGTGTGCCCTTGGACAAGTCACTAACTTTTCAGTTTCCCAGGCAACAATCTAAGACTAAAAACTATAGATTAGTTGCTTATCTGCTTTGTTAGAGGGAACCCCACACCAGTGAAATCACAGGTCTGGACCAAGATAAAACAAATCAAAATAACCAAAAAAAGAGCCTGGAACAACTTGACTGTGCTTGAAATAGAGGTGCAGCAACAACTGCACATAAGAGTAGAATGTAGAAGAGGCAGGAGGAGGAAGGGGAATCTATTTCCTCCTGACCCCTCTTTATGGAGGGTAAGCTTAAAAAGAGCTCACTCCTAAAACATAGGATAACATTTGACCCTTTCCTGGGCCTTAATGACAGGGAAGGGAGTGGGGGGTGGAGTGTGAGGTTGGGTGAGTGGGGGGACTGACCACATTCCCCCCATCATTCAATTGCCTTGTATTTATTTTTAAATACTTACATCCACACACATGAACTCCCTGAGGGTCGGGGCTGGTTTATTTTTGTTTCTGTAATCCCAGCACATAGAATGGCACCTGTCACACGGTAGACACTTGATTAATGCTTGTTAATAATTGAGAGAGAATTACTTTCTATCTCTCCTAAAGCCTCATCAAAATAAATATTCAAAGGAAAAATATTATTGGTAAAAGCTAAGAACTGAAGATTTTTCTCATTGTTTTATAGATATTTAAACTCAATATCATTTTTTTTCTTTCTTTGATTCTAAGCAACTTTGAATGTTATCTTGGTAGAAGTGTGTTTTATCCAAGATTACTCCTATTATAAACATTCATTGGTGTTTTCAGTATAGACAGGTAAGGAACTCATTGCTGTTCTTAATTCCCTTTCCATAAGGGAATAAAACAGACAACTCTGCCTAAATATATGGAGTTTCTGGGGATCCAAATGAAATAGCATGAGAATAAATGTTATTTTTCCTTTAAGATATAAAAATGCTTATCCTTCTTCATTTTATTCCTTGTACAATTTTTACCACAAGAGTTGACACTGGAGTCCCCTGACAGCTTTCCAGGCCTGAATTGAAAACTGGCAAATTGTTAAAGCTGAATAGCAGAGTTTCTTGAATGTATAGGATCCACTTCATTTAAACACAAGAAAAAGTGCCTTAGATTTGGTCCAGTAATACCTCATGATTCTAGGATCCCACCTGTTCCTTGGTGGGTAACTGAGGACAAAGAAAACTCGGAGCATAAAGAACTGATCACCATTCTGAGACGGGATTTCCATCGTTTCATGAGGGTCTCAAAAGAAAGAAGAAAGCTGGGAAGGGAATGACAAAAAAAACCAAAAAAACCTCCAACCACAACAAATGAAACCGTATGAAATGTGGTATTCTAATAATAAAATAGACAAAAAAAATATTTTGATTACCAGTTCTTTTGGGTTTATGGCAGTTCCAACTCTGGGTAACTGAGACAACCCTGACCACTTCAGGAAAGATCACTTACAATTGGGAAAGGGATGTTATTCCCTTCAAGTCAACATTGGTTTCTGTATCACAATGTGGCTCTAATGAACACTACTAGATCCTTGGAAGGGCTACTCACAGATGAAATGTAAAATTGAGCTCCTGTCTCTTCTGGTAAATACAGAGGCTGGGGTAGTTTTGGTAGGAGAAGGAATATTGAAATCTGGTATGCTCAGGTGGAGCACTTCTCTTCTGTCCACCTAAAAATTCTGTCTCTAGTTATCTTTTGCCTTTATTAACTACTGCTCTGACCTGCTAAATAGCACCTTTGTTCCACCCCAGCAATGTCTTAACTTTGGTAGTGGGCAAAATGACCTATAAATATAATTTTTAAAGCACAATTGGGTCTGCATAATAGTAAAGTGTGTGACAAATATATGTTTTTAATCTATGCAATAACCCAAGACAACTCCGGCAGCCAGCAGCCCATACCCTTGAGGTTTTCTCTACTGTTGATTTACTGATGCTATAAATAATCGTCTTTCCTCTGTTTCATTTTGCTATTTATTTTATCTGATGTATTGAAAATGAATAAAAATGATAAAAAAGAGCAGAGGGGCATTTTGTATATAGCTAAAATAAAAAAAGAACCACCCATAAAATCCTTGATAGCTTCTAATTTTGTAAAGAAGCAGAGGAAAGCCAAAGGAGGCAAAAAAATACATCTCTAGGCACTGATAAAATAAGTGGTTACTGTACTAGAACATCTTGTAGTTACTCATGATGTCCTTAGCCCAGGTGGATGCGTTCATTGTCAGACTTGCTATATACTGGCTATATATCATTATCCTCAGAATAAAATTTTGAAGACATCTTCATCTTGTCATTTCTTAGGCTAAACTTTCCACATTGATATTACAGTTGGAAAAGAAACCCCATAAGCCCTCTAGATAGGATGGCACTAAAATTTACCAACAAAGATTCTTGTATTTATTTCTAAATATCAAACAAAAACCTCTTCATGCTGCTGCTTCCTATGGCTATTGTTCTATTTCTTTTTTTTTTAAACTACAAAACTTTGTGAGTGATCAATTTATGTTTGCTATGTCTCACTCTTTAACTTCTTGCAATTTAATCTCTAACTACACTACTCTATTGAAAGTGCCTTCTCCTGCGTCATCAATAACCTTGTTTTTTTTAGATTAAAAAATTTTTTTTTAATTTTTTGGTTTTTTTTGGAGGGCAGTTGGAGTTAAGTGACTTGCCCAAGGCCACACAGCTAATTTTTGTGTTGTGTCTGAGGCTGGATTTGAACTCAGGTCCTCCTGACTCCAAGGGCCGGTGCTCTATTCACTGTGCCACTTAGCCACCCCAATAACCTTCTTAATGCCAAATATTTTGACCTTTCCTCAGTCTTCATTCTTTTTGTAGTATCATGATGGCTTGATTTGATAAAAGAACCTATATTCAAAACCTAGTTCTATTACTTATTACATTTGGGACCATGGGAAAGTTACTCAGACACTCTAGGACTATCCTTTTAGGGTCCAATGATGCTAACCGCCTCTGTGGCACTTGGAAATGCTATCCTAGTTTGACTTCCATGATCCTACAGTATCCTAGTTTTCTTGCCTTTTATAACTTTTTCTTTCTCCTTTGATATCATTTGAAGAATGCATAGGACTGACTGTTATTTACCTGCTTAAAAATCACCAAAGTTGCCCCACTGCTCCTAGGCCAAATTAGCTTTACTTCTATTACCCCTCTCAAATCCATCCTCCTTCCACACACCTGCCACCTTACTCCACTGCTCAAGAATCTTATGTGGCTCCCTATTGACTCTTAGATAAAATGCAGAATCATTAGCTTGGCATTTAATGTCCTTCACTGTGCAGCACCAGTCTATTTTTATAGGCTTATTTCTGATGATTCCCTTTCACACATTTGCTATTCTACTAAAACTGGTCTAATCTACTTTTCCCCAAGCTCAGCATTCTATTCCTGGCCTCTATGACTGCCCAGGTGGTCTTCCATTTCTGAAATGATTACCCATTCCACTTCCTCCTAATAGAACCCTTAGCTTCTTTCATAGCACATTTTTGATGTTCTGTTCTCTCCAAAGTTAGTAATTATCTCTTAATTGACAAATCTGATAGCCTTTTCTTAATATGCAAAATTCTTGACTTCTTTATGGCATCTGACATTATTAACCACCTTCTTTTTCTGGATACTCTCTCATTTCTGGGTTTTCATGTCACTGTCCTTTCTTGGTTCTTCCTGCTACCTCTACTTGGATGTGTCCTATTGTCTCATTGTGGGTGTATCCCAAGGCTCTGTCCTGGGTCCTCTTTTTTCTAATATTATCTTGTTCACCTCATCAGCTACCACAGATTTAATTATCAGCTGTATAAAGGTGACTCACAGATCTATATATCTAGTTTTAGTCTCTTTCATGACCACCAGTCCGGCATCATCAATTACCTATTAGTCATTTTCATCTAGATATTCTCTAGGCATCTCATAGTCAACTCATCCAAAAGTGAATTCATTTTCTTTTCTCCAAAACCTAATCTTCTTAACTCCATGCTTCTGTCAAGGGCACCATCATCATTCCATATAGGTTTGCAACTTTGGTGTTATCTTTGACTTTTTGCTCTCATTCAATATATCCAATCAATATTATCTCAAAAACATCTCTAGTATCCAAACTCTCCTCCATAATCATAGAGAAACTATCCCATCACTCCCCCAAACATTTAATGTTCCCTATTATTTCTAGGATCAAATATAAACTTTTATTTGGAATTTAAAGTTCTTTACAACTGAGTTCTATCCTACATTTCTAGTAATATTGTATGATATATACATAATATATACATTACTATCTTCTGTGTACCTCATGGTCCAGGAAATGAGTAAAATTAACTTTAATGTTGTATCATTTGACCACTCTTGTTCAAGCCAAGGCATCTACCATTTTTTTCACCCTAAACAAAAGCCATCCCTAGTTACATTCCTTTGTCTTTGCTATTCTCCCCATCAAACTTGGGGCTACTTGGTCAACAAAGATCTGGAGTAGGGTGGTTTTCCTTGCCTAGATCGCTGGAAGGTGTTCAATCTCTTGACCAGGCCTTGTTCTTCAGCTGATAGCCCCCACCTCCCACCATCCACCTACAAGCCCCACATGAAGGAATTGAGAGCTGGTAGTCCACCTCCTCATTAAATGTCCACCAATCAGGGTTGCTCCTAGAGCCTTACTCCACCCCTTCCACCCCAGGTTACCTTATATCTCTTTTGTATATGCTTCTAAATGAACATGCTGTCTAACTGTTAGAATGTAAGCTCCACGAGGAAAGAGATAGTCTTCTTTTTGTCTCTGTATCTTCAGTGCTGAGAACAGTGCATGGGATATAGTAGATGCTTAATCAATGATTTTTGATTGATTGGTGCTGCCTCCTACAAAAGGCCTTTCTTAATTGGCCTAGTTTTTAGTGTATTCTCCTTCTGTTAATTATTTGGATTTAGTTATCTATGAAGAAGTTCTATCACCCAGTAGAATGTAAATTTCCTGGGGGGAAAAGACTTTTTTTGTTTTGGCAAGCCCTATTACAATGCCTTGCACAAAATAGGTGCTGATAAATTCTTGTTGATTTGCATTGGTTTTGGCATTTAAAGCCCTCCAAAGACTAGCTTCCTTCCACTTCCCTAAATGTAGGTATATCTTTAGGTTTAGTACTTGACTATCAACTCTTCTTTCTCAAAATTCTTTCCTCTTAAAATGGCATCACTTTCTATTTTCACCTAGTATACACATTTATTAAAATAACTATTTGCTAAGTTCTTCCTGTTTCCAAAGCACTGTGCTAAGGAAGATAAAAAGATAACAAAGCTAAATCTGCTGCTCTCTAGACTTAACCTCTCTGCCAAACTCAAATCCATTTCTAGCTGCCATTGCCTTAAACTCAACATATCTAAAATTATAAAACATATCATCAACCTCTTCCTATCCTACCTCCCCCAAATCCAAACAATAACCAAGTACCCTCCCAACACTATTGCATTTTTGCTAATGGTACCATTTTTCTGCTAGTTAACCAGGTATGAAACTTTAAAGTCTTAGGAATTGTCAAATAGTGCCAGGACGCAGGCCATTCAGCCAGGGTTCTAATGCCAACATACCCAAGAGATAAGCTATGGAAGGGCATGGTTGTTTTTCTTGATGTCAGCATCCAGTGTTTTTGAGTGAATGCCTTATCTCCTCACCTAGAATGTAAACTTTCAAAACAAGAACCATTGGCTTTTCATCTTCTACAAAGTCTAATTGCCTGGCATTGAATAGGTAATAATTTTAAAAAATAGAAATTTCACAGGTCTCCTTGTCTTAATTTGTAACACTGGACTAAAAATGTCTTTTGACTTACAGAACCTCTTGCCTAATTGATATTTATCTCCTTGTGTTTAATCCTCTCTGCATACATATAATATTGGCAAGCATTTTCCTCACACGAATCCTTCATTTATTTGTAGACTATTCTTATCGTTCATATTTCTTTTTCCCTGATTACACATAGCGCCTTTTCCTACTTTGTAATTATTTTGCTTGTTCTTTCAGGAACAATTATACCATTAGAAAAGCACTTCCTCTTATTTGTGGTGTAACTCCATTTCAATCAGAAATGTCACTGGCAAAATATTTTTCTGCCAGAAATTTTGTAACCACAGGATCCCAGAGATAATAATGAAGATAGCTATGGAAGCATCCAGAAGTTAGAGCTGGTTTAGATCAGAAGAGTAAAAATATCTTAATGATGAAAACTCAATTTGGCTTACCACAATGCATAGAAGTGATACCTCAATTACTGAATCTGTGAGAATTTAAAAAGCTGTATGATGAAGAAATGCTGTATAATTTTGTGTAAAATTGTTTAAAAACATCTCAGGGTATTCACAGCAGTATTGGCTCACATTATGTGTTTCAACAGCAGTGTTTTCCCTTAAGTTGTCTAGTTTACTATTGCTTTGTAAACTGCTTCCTATGACCAGTTTTTGCTTGTGCTTACATAGTCGAATGTCTTTACATCAATGGAAAGGTCCTGAGAACAAACTACAAAGCTGTCAGGGCTTGTCTTTCTTGCTCTCAAGTGATCCTTTCTGTGCCCCTTTCCTCACTGTCTTGACTTCAGTTCCAACTTGTCCCATTCCCTACCCGCACCTCCCAACTCATTCACCCCATTCTGCTCTCTTATTCCATCCTTTATCAAAGCAAGAAGGATCTGATATCAGGTATTTATGCTTAATGACTGACTCAAATATTCCCATCAGATAAAAATAGTTATTTCACATTAACTGCTGATTCACATTTATACTACTTTAGTTAGTATTTAATGATGGTTTTCCATTTTCCAACCATAATCTCCATGGTTTCAACATCCTGGAATGAACATATACATCTTACATTTCTTTTTTTTCACAATTGGTACACTTATTGGCAAGTATACCATTAGCCTCAATCCTTTGTGAATCAAAGTATTACTACTTGAGAAAGAGGTGTATCTGGTATTAACATAGAACACTAAATTGACTAAGGATGACACCCCCTCCCCAAATTCTCGGATTAATACAACTTTAGGTGATGTTAAAAAGAACTTAATTTAGGGATGAGTGAGTGGCACTTGAGTTGCTATACTTTGGCTATTTTAGGTTTCAGGAATACTGGACTTGAAGATTCACTCTTACCATGTTTTTCATCTAATACTACCTACCATTCCATGCATTTCTAAGTTGCTAATCATCTACTTCTGAGGCTGTATTATAATTCAATGGCTGAAGCATCAAAAGGCTTGAAATTTATGTTACTCTCAGTCATGCCTAAAAAAAAGTTTGTGTAACTTAATCCTGTAGTGGTTTAAGATAGCTAATTTTGTTAATTGCCAAGATCAGGTTTGAAATTTACTTTCACCTCACTGTTACTGGCACCTGTGAACTTCTGTCCAGCATAGAACATGAAAACTAACACCTGACTGTGATATCAACCATATTCTGTTGATATGGAGCAGACCATCATTTGATAAAACTTGCTTGAGGAAGACACCAAGTTACTTATTGTCTAGTTCCTAACACTGGAGTAAGAAAACATGCTTTTCTGGATGGATGCCTAAGGTTTTTTATGTCTGGTTCTGAATCCCAAGTATCTACAAGAGTACCTATGATCCTGGTAGTCTCTAATTAGGCTATGGTTACAGATGTTGGGCTGATGGGTAACTATATTCTCCTGGGCACAATATGCCATGATGCTTGGAAAGGCAGATTACTTAGATTTAGGACTTCCAGGCTAACTAGAAAATAGCCAATACTCCATAGACCTGAACTGTTAGAGAAGGAAAAGACCTCTGAGATTTATAAATAAACAACAGAAGGAGGAGGCACATTTCTTATGATTACATTGCTGTTTGATCTCTTCTTTTTTAGCTCTAAGAATATTATAAATCTGTACACAAGACAAGAAAGAGGTTGAATGAGTCATGAGATCATAAATTTAGAACTTGGAGATCTTAAAGAGGTGATCTAGAACATTCCTCTCATTCTAAAGATGAAGAAATTGAGGTCTGGAGTCCATATTCACAAAGCAAGGTAGTGGCAGAGCATGGATTTGAATCCATATGTTCTGGATCCTAGTCCCATGTTCTTGCCTCTGAAGCAAAGGGAAAAACAGTGAATGTGTGTACATGTTATACTCTGTCTAAGGATTTCTAAGGAGTCTAGAGTCCTTGAAAGATCTGGGATGCTGTTGTTGTTCAGTTATTTTTTTCAGTCGTGTCTGACCCTTCATGATTCCATTTGGAATTTTCTTGGCAAAGATACCAGGGTAGTTTGTCATTTCCTTTTGTCATTCATTTTACAGATGAAGACATTTAGGGAAATAGGGTTAGGCGATTTGCCCAGAGTCACACTGCTAGTGTCTGAGACCCGATTTGAACTTGGGGAAGAAGAGTATTCCTGACTCCGGGCCCAGTATTCCATCTACTGCTCCACCAATTGCTGGGATGCTGTGGCTTCTGTTTAATTATGGACACAGAGATGGGCTTCGTCAGATTATGTGACTAAATTGACTTTGCCATCCGGAACACTCTTTGATTCAGTAACTCAAAGTTCCGAAGAAAATCCAAAGTCCTTTGAGATACTTAGTGCAGTAGAACTCTACCTAGAGGCCCAGAATTTGGTTTTGAATATAGTGTATTAAAAATAATCAAGTGAACTGATACCTCAGGTTGAATTTCAGTATGTTTAATGAATATTTCTTTGCAACAATAACATCCTTCATCCACAACCTTAGAGAATTTACTCCTGAGATACATTTATATTGAAGGTCATTTAAAATTCAAATCATTTTGTATATAGGTATACACATAGGAAATATTTCTCATTACTTTCCGGATCTTTTCAAGAAACAATATTACTCAAGGGTTAAGATATAACTAGCAATACTTGTGATAAAATGCACATTGCTTTATCCTCTAAGCAAAGATGGCACTGTGTTTATGAAGTGAAAGGTTGAGCAGAGCAGGATACCCCCTTCAAAAAAAAATGCCATATACATTCTCCCTAGTGTTTTGTATAGTGCTGGGACCACAGTAAGTGCTTAATAAATACTCATTGAATGGCTAACCCATAATAATTCCACATGCCAGTTTCACTTAATTCTTTGTATTAGTTGTTTTTCATACTTAGCTTTTTCAGAGCACTAACGTGAAGAAAACCTCTGTTATTATAATTAAGCCTGGGTGGTGTTATTACAGATTTATGCTTATATGAGCTGTCTGGCCCCCAGGCTCCTCTATGGGGTATGGATAGAGGTCTAAAAACTTAAGTTTCCATCTGTTCTACTGTATGAAAAACTATAGATTTGGCAACCTATACAAAAATCAGTTGCATGATTTTTCTTTGATTAAAATTCAACACGAGTTTGTAAGTTATATCTCAATGGAAACCTAAGAAAATAGATTATGTTTATATATTTAATTTTAAACGTGAGCTACTCATTATTGTTGCTGTAGCCACTGCTGTAAAATGGAAGAGCTCTGGCCTGCCACCACTTGGGTATAGGTCTGGATTTCTTAATACCTCCTTGACTCCATGTAAATTATTATCAAAGTCTCAGCCCTGAAGAAAATAGATCCTGTTTGAGAAATAAATACTCCTCTCATCTCACAACTTTTTAGTCACAGTGAAGACTTTCTGTTTCCATGTTGGGTAGAACCAAGTATATCCAGTAAAATGCTCAATAGAGCAAAGTCTAGGCAGACTTGCTACAATAATTTGTTATTGTTTGTATGTGGTGTAGTGCACAGAGAGTCAACCTCAGAACCGGGCAACCTATAAAAAGGTTCATTACATGTTAATGGAAATAATAGAAAAATAGATTGCATGTATAGAAGTTTTTTCCCAATTGGTTAAGAAATTAAAAAAAAAGTTACTAATACATTGTGTCGAGTTAAAATTACTGTGTGCCAGACACCATGCTAATTGAAGGAGATACAAAATAATAGTACCTGCCCTCTAGAAGGGAAGAAGGGAAGAAAATAAGCATTTATATAGTGCCTACTATATGCCAAGTACTGCACTAAGTACTTTGCAAATATCTCATCTGAGTGTCACAACAACTCGGGGAAGTAGGCTCTATAATTATCCCCATTTTACTGTGGAGAAAATTGAGGCAAACAGAGTTTAAGTGACCTGTGAGGTTGGATTTGAATTTGGGCATTCCTGACTCCAAGCTCAATACCCAATCCACTAAGAAGCTGACATTCTAATGGGGTAGACAACACACAAATAACTATTTACATATAAGATATATAACAGAAGTCAGAGATGGTCTCAGAGAGACCATTTGTACATAGATCCTTAGGTGAATGTTTAAATTGGGTTCTGTGGAACTCTTGGGGTTCTGTGAAGTAATCCAAGGGATGTAATGAAGAAAAAGAGTGCTAATGATGGGCAAGAACAGGAAGCAAATTTGATAGCTGTCTGTGTTGGTTGAACATGTATTTATCCAATGTAGAGAACCACTGAAGGCTGGTGGAAGTTGGTCATGTGATCAGCTCTCCTGAGGCTCAGCAAACAAGAAAAAGAACCTGATATCTCACTTACCACAAAGTGTGTGATTGGATTTCTGACACGGTCAAGTGACATCTCTCTATGCTTAAAGGTCAAAAGAAGGTAAAAGGACTCAAGAAGCACCCCTCCAGTCTCCAGTTTATCAAAAAATATCAAGTATCAGTAATAAAAAAAGAAGAAAGGCTTAATATGAAAACAAAGAAGAAAAAAGATTCCGAAGAGTCAGAGGTAAGTCTGTAAGTTCTTATGTGTGTCCAGGGGTTGGAGGGCAGAAAAGTGTCACAGAAAAACCAGAGAAAAATGAGAAGGACTCTTACACATTTGGAGGTAGAAACAAATCAGTTCTTCACAAAGGGAAGTAGGAGTTAGATACTCTGAAGATGCTTGTTTTTTCAAGAAATGATGATGTAGATGTAAAGGTGCTGTCAAGTGAGAGAGATCATTTATGGAAGAGTGGAAGGAAGGTGAGTAGCAGTAGTTGCTAAGGACAACTGAGGGAGTTATTGGCATTAACAGCAAGAGAGGTACGCTGTTTTCTTAGGACATGTATCTAGGCTATGACAAAACCTTCTAAGACTTGTTAAACCAAATGATTATGACCTGTTTCTGCTAATTCACCTCAATACAAATACTACTGCCCCTCTATTTGTTGGTGATCACATTATCACATATGGTTTCAATTATCGTCTTCATAGAGATGACCTGCAGAGAGCTATATCTAGCTCTACTCTCTCCCCTGAGTTCAGTCTTAGATTACTTTCTGCCCATTAGATATCTTTAATTGGCATCTTTATGGGCATCTCAGGCTCAAAAACAAAATTCATCACATTCAACAAAAATCCTAACATTCCTCCAAACTTCCCTTTTTCTATTTCTGTTCTATTCTAGTCACCCAAGTTCACAATCTCAGAATAATTTTCTTAGTTTTCCCCACCCCAAATCCAAACAGTTGTCAAATCTTATCTATTATTCCTCTACAACACCTCTCGCACCTCTCCTTCTCACTAACATGCCTACCACCCTAGCTTATACATCCTTCCTGGATCATCAAATCAAGTCCTCCGCTTGCATTACCAGATTTTAGCCCCTGCCCTCTTTACGTACCTGTCAAAATAATGTTCCCTCGATATCATTAAAGAATCATTGATCTGACCATGTCATTTCCCTGCTTCCAGCACCTACAGTGCTGCTATGCTGCCTCTAGAACAAACTAACTTCATCTCCTAGCTTCCCCTCTCTAAACCATTCTCTCTCCTATAGCTTACGAAAATTAACATTCCTAAAGCACATGTCTAACATGTTACTCTTTTTCCTAAGAATCTTAAAGAGGTCCCTAGTGATTCTAAGATAAAATAAAAAATCCTCAGTTTGGTATTTAAAACCCTTTACACTCTGGCTCCACTCTACCTTTCTAGGCTTATTTCCCATCATTGCCTTTGAAACACCAGGTAATTTTGTGAATGTTCTAACAAAACTAGCCTATTTGTCATTTCCTAATCCCGGCATTCTATCTCTTACCTCCACGCCTTTGCATAGGATATCCCCTATTCCTGGCATATGCCATCTCCCCATCCCCACCTCATGGAACCTCTCACTTCCAAGTCTCAGGCAATATACCTCATCCTTCCTCCCCTACTTGTTAGTGCTTTCTCTTTGCTCACATTGCCTTATACATTGGGGGTGAGGGGAAAGGATTAGATACTACTTTTTAATATCGTTAAAAAACTTAATATGTGCCATGCCCTCCTTTCCTTGCAATCACCTGTCTTACATGATTTGGTAATGAGTTCACAAGATTTTTATTGTAGTCTTTAATTCTTCATCATGAAATCACATATTACATTAGATAGTAGGTATATTTTTGACTATCAGACCATTTTTCCAAGTCTAGTCTAGGTTTAACATGAGTTCCCAGGCCATTAAAGAATGTTTATCTTCACGTTTTGGATAGATTTCTTGACCTTTTTGACATGTACTAGCTGTGTTACCTTGGACAAGTCACACAACCTGTGTACTTCAGATAGCACCTACTTTGCAGGGTCACTGTAAGGATCAAATGAGATAATAATTATAAAGTACTTTGAAAATCTTTAAGAGTTATAGAAATGCTAGTTATTATTATCATCATTGCCCAGTTGCCCAGGTTTCTCTTAGTATAGATTTTGCGTATACCTTTATACATTCATCATGTTGGAGGATTAACTCACTGGGGGCAGGAGTTATTTCACTTTTTTGTCTTTGCATCCCAAATGCCAACCACAGAGATGGACATGAGGCAAGTATTTAATAGGTATACAGTGACTAGTTTCTTGGTATAATGAATGGAGCAGTGGAAGTGGGCTTGGAATTCTGGTGGGGTTCAAGGCTTGTTTCTACAATTGCAACATATATGACCATGAGTTAGGTGCCTTCATCTTTTTCAGTTTTAGATTCCTAATGTGCAAAATGAAGGACTTAGATGAGATGACCTTTTAGGAAGGTCTTATTCCCATTCCAACAACATGTCAACAATATATACTTCTGCCAGTGCCTATCATAATGCCTTGCACACAATATTTAATAACTGCTGAAGGGATGCATGTAAAATGTTTTGAACTAGCAAGTACTGTAAAATGTAAGCTATTAATATAACACCTTCATTTCACAGATGAGGAAATGGGGCCAGAAATGTTAATTGACTTACAGAAGGTCACACAACTGTTTAGGAGCAAGGTGAAGACTTTCACCCAGTTTATTTACAGACATTGTCACAGTGATAACCAACACAGCATGCTTTAAAACATTCAGAGCACTTTCCATCAGTCATCTTATATGACACAAAGGATATAACAACACTGTGAAGTAGGCACTGCAAATAATGTTATCCCCATCTCAGAGATGAGCAAACTGAGGGTGAAAGAAATTCATCATATATTTAAAGTTAGAAGGGGCCTTAGTGGTCACCTGTACCAAATTTCTCATTTTAAAGATGAGAAAACTGAGGTCTGAAAGTTTAGGTGACCTTCCCAAGGTCACATAGGTAGCAAGAAGCAAAAGGGAACCCTGATTCTGACTTCACATCCACCACTGCATCCACTCCATCATAATGAATCTGACTCACTTCCTAGTGTTTTTCACTATTTTAAGACTGCAGGGAAAGCTGTAGAATTCTTCCTAATTTTTGGTTCAGTTATTTAAAGGGTAAAACTATTCCTCTAGACTTGAATGTTAATGGTGATACCTGAAAATGTAAGTTTCTTATATCTTCCACATAGGCTTTTTAGGATTTAAAGCCATAAAAGGCCTTAGAGATCTAGTCCAATCCCTTCATTTGCCACAGATGAGGGCATCTGGGCTTAGAAGAGGTAAAATGACTCATATGAGGTATCAAAGTCTGGGTCTAAACTTAGGCCCTCTGATTGCAGATCTAACACTCTTTCTAAAAAAATTTCTCTACTGTCACAGGTGAAATGCTCATCCAAATGCAGGGAGTTGGCCTTAGGGCAGGGGTATGGAACCTGCAGCCTTGAGGTCACGTGTGGCCTTTTAGATCCTTGAGTGTGTTCAGACTTTTGACTGAGTCCAAATTTTACAGAACAAAAAGGATTTGTAAATTTCTGTGAATTTGTTTTGTAAAATTTTAAAGGATCTAGAAGGCCACCTCCACCCTTGGCCTAGAGGATTTCTCAGTCTGTTTGTTGCTATTCTAATACTATTTTATTAAATCAGTAAAAATAAATGATGGTAATTTAAAAAAATCTAACATTCAGTTTTCAAAAATAAAGCTAATACACCTATATTATGTTGCTCTCATGTTGAAATGATGGTATCAAGTTCAGAATCAAACTTAAAACTCTTTGTGTGGTTTAGTTCCCAAAGCCAATAGGTGGAAAAATTGGCACAAATCATAGGTACCATTTCAAAGGAGACTGATCTAGGCTAGTGTGCTACTGCCTCCTCCTGTCAGTTTAAGTAAATAGAGTACTTCTGGAGGATCTTACTAACCTTTTATCCTTTGAAAAAGCCTTTAAACATACTGTGCCTTCCATCTACTAGCGCCACACTGCTATATAGGTACCAGGCCATTTTGCCTCAGGAGAAAATGTTCATCCTTTCTAAATCTCTTTCAGCATCAGATCTGTAACTGAAACATTGCAGGAACTCTTTGGGCAATGGATGGTTGGATGGATGATTTTAGAATAAAACTGCATAGTTTAAAATTCGCTGATAATTTGTTTCACATAATCTGATTTAAAGCTGTTTTTCTTTTTCCCTTCATTGTTTGGGCTCCTCTACTTTTAGTAAACCTAACCAATAAGTTATAAATAATGCATAACACTAACAGGAAAAATGTCAATTTTCTTTTCAATTTGGTTTTCCCTTAAATGCTCTAAAACATTAATGACACGATAGTTACATTTATATGTTTTGAAATGTGACAATTACATTAAACCCATGTTAAAACTTTAATCCATTAAACGATATTTCCAAAATGCAGAGAAAATACATAATAATAATAGCTAATATTTATATAGTGCTCTAAGGTTTGTAAAGCACTTAACACTTATCTTGTTTTATGCGTGTTGTTAAAGGGTAAAGAGAAAACAAAACTGCTTTAAAACTAGCCCAGAGGTTCAATAATTTGGGTGCTGGTAATAGATTCCCTTATGTTCAAACTATGTGACGTGATTTCTGATGCTTTCAGTTAACTCAAAGACTATCGGCCATCATTTTAAAGGTGAGATTTTTTGATCATCAAAATAACTCAGGCAAAGAGGACCTTTCTCAGAAGTTGCTCCCTTTTAATGAGGGAAACAGTAAAAGGAATAGGTCAATGTCGCTTCAGTTATTTTCTTATGAGGATAAAACACCAAGTTTGGCTCCTGTGAAGCCCTTGGCTGCACTGAGCTCTCTGAGAAATTGGTTTCTGTAAACAACTTATTGTTAATACACTACAGTCTGGGCCTGTTGCTCTCCCATGACTCTATGGACACACAATCAGGGTTTGACTGCAGAATTCTCCCTTTTTACTGCTGCAGAATCCTGCCTCTGGCATCTCATGCCAGCAGGGAATATTTCCTTGAAGCCCAGCTTCCACGTGGCCTTGCTGCAAGGTTTCTGCAGCGCCTCCTGTCTCTATGGTAACATGGAACACAGAGAGCTGCAAATGGACTCCCCACACAGGAGCCAGAAGAGAGGCCTAGAGGGAAGGTCTCTTGGCAGGCCAAGCAAGGAGGAGCAAAAGGAGGGAAGTACAGGGAGGAAGGAGACTTGTTAGGTTACTATTTATAGTCTCTTACACTAGCTGTAAGTGTTAATGGTAAGCAAAAGTCTTAAGGTGGTGCTGGATGGCCATGTAGCATCTTACAATTTTAACATGAAATTGTTGCAAACAAATTTTAAGCAATATCAAAATATCAATGCTCAAAACTGGCCAGAAACAGTCATTAAACTATTTAGAGAAATGAAACAATTTTTATTTCTACAGCCCCTTGAGGCTTATGAAACACCTTTAAATAGCAACTCTCTGAAGCAGGCAGTGCACATCTTATTATTATTCCTATTTTATAGATGGAGAAGCTGAGGGCCATAAAGATTGAGTCAGAATCATAGGGCAATAGGTAAAACACTGGAAAAGACCTTAGAGATCATCTAATCCAATCCCCTCATTTACAGATGAGGAAACTGAGGCCGGGAGTGAACTTGCTTAAGATCAAATGAAGTGCTGGGTTCAACACCCAGGTCCTCTATACTCCAGGGCTTCTCCCTCTGAATCATGACTTTCCAAAGTCACACAGCTGGCAAATGCTCAGTAATAAATTAAGGGAGAAAAAAGAGTAGAATGAAAAAGAAGTAGGAAATAGTTTGTATTAAAGAAGGGGGTAATGTGGGTATTGATAGCATATTTGTGATTGCATATATATGTGTGTGCATTTGCACATGCGTTCTATGATTCTGATTTTTGAAGAGATAAGAAAGAAATTTGGCAGAGAATTTCATTTATTAACATAACTCCAAAAAGTGGCCAGGAAGGTTGTGATAAAATATAGGAAGCCATTTTAATTTTTTAAAAAATAGCTAGATTAGTTTCCATGAATTGCTACTGCAATAAAAATTCAATATAAACCTGTAAAATGTTCATTTGTACATATGTTCTAACACAATGGAATTTTTATTCTACAATGTGTAAAACTACACAAATATATATGTTCATACACTAATAATACTTTACTTCCCCCCTTCTTCCTTTGGATAGAAATCTATGCAATAAGGCTGAAAGGCAGTACTGATACTATGGGTTTGAACTTCAAAAAGCCCATTGTAAATGCTACAGAGATTACTGGCAACGAAGCCTCAGCACTAGTTATATTGACACAACACAAGATAATTTAAACTCCAAGATTAAAGAAGTGGATTCTGAACACTTTATTCTAAGTAGAAGGTGCATCAATACATGCAGACTAGTAAAACTGTAAGTAAAGTCATTTCCTTAATTTGCAGACCAGACTCTCAGAGCTTTACTGACAGAATTTTTTGGAGAGATTCCCCCCTCCCCCCCCCAGTCTGATCTGCAGCTGTAAGTTGCAGCCACTAGAGGTCAGACCTTTACACCTGTCACTAGTAGTGACATTTAAATGAATATTACAATACTGTGAATAACCTATGGTGATTCAAATATACATAAATGCACATGTGTGTGCACTCACACATACACACGTGTTCCTGGAAAAATAAATTTCTATACAACTAATGATGCCTAATAATAACTACCTGTAGGATGCAGAGGCAATATTAGTTCTTATGATCCTAAGGCTAAATTAGGATTTAGTGGATGTCATATTCCAGAGGGCAGAAAATGAGTAATTTACATAGTCAAGTGGTAAGGTTAATATAACAATTTGGATCAGAAGACTAAAAAAAGCAATTTACTCATCAGTCCCACTCTGTTTTTACCTTTTGGGGATATACCCGAAAATTCTGAAGCTACTACTTTGTTTTCCTTCTTATATTTTCAGGAATAGCACCTGGTTATAGCACAACTTATCTTAGTGCCAGATTAATTATAAAGTGATTTCATCTGGGAACTGCTAAAGGGCATTTGTTACAGAGCCATGACATTATACATCACCTATAAAATGATTCCACAATATGGAACCCCCAAAATAGCTATAGCAGGGTTCCAGTGTATATCTATTCACTCTTTTATCCTACAAAGGATAAGGTTTTATGAAAGTATTTTCTTTTCCCTTTTCTGGCTAAGTTTGTACAAATGGATAACTGACTTTTAAAAGGTTGATTATACAAATTAATGGGGGGACTGAGGAAAAACCAAGAACACTTTACTTTTAGTTTTCTACCAGATTTCTTAAAATACTATGTACTTTGATTATTAAAGAGATAGACTGGAATTTACCTCGCTGGTCACTGTTTACATGAGAGCAAACTTTTCTTCATTATTTCACCTAGGAAGGTATATATACTACATCAGTACCTGAGATGAATTTATTCATTTAAGAGGTGCCTATTATGTGCAGAGACACTGTGGTATAGACTAGAGATACAAACGCAAAAAAAAAAAGTTTTTGCTGTCAATGAATTTACATTCTAGTGAGGGGAAAGTGCTTAGGTATCAAATAGTAGAAAGAAGACCAGAGTGGGAGTCTGAAGACCTGGACTGGTAGGCCTGGCTTTGCTATTCTTCCATTAAACGTAGCCTTGGAGGTCTTCTCTGTAAAAGCAGAGAGATGGACCAGGTCATCTTTTGCTGTCCTTTAGAGCTCGAAAAGTCTAATATTCCATTTCCACTTCTACCATAGTGAATCAGTTCTCTTCCTTTTTACCTCAATTATTAAAGTATTCTAACTAGTTTCACTGCTTCCAATCTCTGCCCTTGCCAATCCATCAAGTGCTGAAGTCATCTCCTTAATGCAGAAAACTTTTAAAAAAAAAAAAAAGAAGAAAACTGAACATATGATTCTAAAAGCCTATGGAATAAAACAGAAGCACATCTCCTGGCATTCAAGGCCCACCACAATCTGGCTCCTTTCTAGCCTTATTTCATTCTTCTCTTTGTTTACATACTAGCCACACAGAATTGTAGGCTCTCCCTTCCTCCTGTGCTGCTCTCTACCATCTCAGGGTGTACCAGTATCTCTAACTATTCACATTCTTCCCTTTAAGAGGGTATGACCTCCTGATCCCCCAGTTAGAAGTGCGTTAGCCTTCTTCAGTTCTCTTAAGCAGTCCTATTTGATTTCCTCTGCCCATTTTCCCCCTTTTCAAGGCTATGCTCAGATGCCACTTCCTCCTAATTTTTCAGACTCACATATTTCCTTCCTCCTAGAATGTCTCAAGCAACTCCATTTGGCATCCACTGTCCACTTAACCATTTCTAATTTCTATTATGAGCATCTACAAATTCATCACATTCTCTCAAGAGACCTTAGGGTCAAATAAGCACAAGGACTATAGTTTTTTCATCTTTGTAATACCAGGGCCTGGTATAGGGTCTTGCACATAGTAGAGACTTAAGTGTTTAACCAAATTTTTGATTATCAGAAAGAATGTAAATGGTTTGAGACTGAACTATATTACAGTTAAATTATAATTTTACTTAATGCAATGTTACTTTAATACCAATATTTTCAGATAAGTTTATTTTATTAAAAAATAAACCTTTGTATGACTAGGGCCAAAAGTATAGATGACACAGGGTTTTTGCAGGGGTCGTGGGTCTATGATTTCCTGGTTCCTAACCAACCAATCAATAAACATTTATTAAGCACCTATTATGTGCCAAGTGCTAGCATGAACATATATGAAATTTAACTCCTTCTAGTCACAGGCATTATCCTAGCTCTAGGTCTCAGATATTAATAGCATCTGATTATTTTGATCTTCTCACTTTGAAAGGCTAAAGGGAAGTCCTTTCAACCATTATGTGGACCATACAGCAGAGGAGATACCATGTATTCCCAAAAGACTTTCAGGATCAGCAAACTCCTTGCAAAGAAGCAGGAGCAAAACCATCCCACTCCTCAGTGGCTTTTCAAGAAGAAAGTGACAAGCAGCTAGGTGGTGCAATGAATAGAGCACCGGCCCTGGAGTCAGGAGGACCTGAGTTCAAATCTAGCCTCAGACATGTAACACAAAAACTAGCCGTGTGACCTTGAGCAAGTCACTTAACCCCAATTGCCCTACCTCCCCCCCTCCAAAAAGCAAAAAGAAGAAGAAGCAAGTAACAATAAGATCAACTACAGCTCAAAAAGGAGACCATAGGGAAGGACCACACTTGGCCTGTAAAGAACTTCTGGCATGGCCATGTACACATTTGTCATGCACCAAGTCCAAACACATTATCAGTCTACCCCTGAGAACTCTATGTTACCACTCTCTCATTTTGCTTTATTTATTTATTTGTCTTTTTGGAAGGGGGGAGGCAGAACAATTGGGGTTAAGTGACTTGCCCAAAGTCACATAGCTAGTAAGTATTAAATATCTGAGGTCACATTTGAACTCAGGTCCTCCTGACTCCAGAACCAGGGCTCTATTCAACTGCGCCACCTAGCTGCCCCACCATTCTCTCATTTTGGAAGCTTCATGCTGGGATGCAAAAGAATATAAACAAACTTACTGTCAGAGATTTATTCTGTCACCTCATTTTCATGCATTCTATTGATAGGCTTAGTAATAAATTTATATGTACTAGTTTAAAATAGAAAAGGTAGCCAAATAGTAAAGCACCTTACACAAAAAAAGCTGGTTACTGAGTCCACTAAGATCTTTAACCTTTTGTGTGCAAACTCTTCTTCCTAATTATATTACCTATTGAGAAAGTTGGGAAATGTGTGGCTAGGAAGATAGAAACTAAAGATATCATAAAATCATGAATGTAGAGGTTGACAAGGTCTCAGAGGGGATTTAGTCCAAGCCCTTCATTTCATAGATGAGGAAAATGCAACCCGGAGAAGTTGTGTCTTTCTCAAGGTTACATAGATAGGAAACATCAGATGTGTAATTTGAACCCAGTTCCTGTGACTTCAAGAATCACTGCCATTGCTTTTTCCACTATAAAATGTTGCCTTCTTACTATGATGAGAAAGGAAATATGTGTGTGTATGCACACATACATATATGCACATATACACATATAGACACACACACACGGGTGTGTGTGTCTATATGTGTGTGTGTGTATTCTCTTTTGGCAGGGGGGTGGGGGAAAAGACATTTGGATCTGTAATTTCAATATAAATAAGTTCCCATGAAAAAACTCCCTCTACCAGTATGGTCTAGTAACTACTTTTCAATGTCTTATGTTGGAGGGTTGCCTGGTACACAGTTAGGATGTATCAAAGGTAAGACTTGCATCCCAGTCTTTTCTGACTATGGGCTTGGCCCTTTATCCATTCTATTCTTGTTAGTGACTCAGAAGAAATCTTAACATAAAATAGAGAAGAAACTGATTTAGGAGTGTAACAGCAAGCACCCTAGCATACCTAGGGCGGCTACTAGCACAGGTTCTTAGATCTGCTTTTCCTAAAGGAAAGCAACTCAAAATGGGTTAACAATCTTACTTTAATCAAACATATCATTTACCTAGTTCAGGGGGAAA
>CM053591.1:122669418-122703941 GCA_028646515.1 Pseudochirops corinnae | reverse complement strand
AATTTTTCCTCCACTTCTCTCATTTGGTTTTCAAAATCCTTCTTCAGCTGATCTCTAGCTTTTAGGCAATCTTCTTGTTTCTTGGAAGCTTTTGGTGCAGGGATTCTGACTGTGTTGTCTTCCTCCTGTTCCCTGAATTGATCCTTCTTTTCCCCAAAGAAGGAATCTAGAGTTTGGTTGCTGCTCTTATTTTGTCTGCTCATGGTTGGCTAGTCAATGTTTTTTTTATCTCTGTGGAACTCTGCTTCCAGAGGAGAAAGCTCTGTCTCAAATCGCTGGGGTTTTCCTAGCTGCCAGAGCTTTTACCAGGCTGCTGCAGCCCCCACCAGCTTAGGCTCACTGAAAACGCACCCCAAGACCACTACCCAAGACCACGATCCAGATCCAGGCCACTCAATGCGACAGCACTTGGCCTCTGAATGATTTCTTGGCCCTCCTGTAATCTGCAGGCTGGGAGCTCTGAAGCAGCAAGGTGGAGGCTACTGCAGGGCCTCCGCTTCTGCCGCTTCCTTGACCTGGAGGCAGTTTGGCCAGACATGCTTTTCTTCCCCAATTTTAGCTGAGTTCCACTGACCTTTCACTTAGTCCTTTTCTTCTTATGGCTTGATAATTCTGGAAACTGCCACAGCTGCTTCAGATCCGCTCTTCTGAAGTTCCAGCTGCGGCATGGCTCAGCTCGTCAGGCCGCCCCCAGGGCCAACCCACCTTTCAGGCTGGGCTGGTTTCCGTTCCCAGCACTGAGATGGTCCCTCAGCAGGAAGTATATTTGTGTGCGTTTTAGAGCTCTAGAATTTGTTTAGAGTCATATTTTATGGGTATTTTGAGGTGGCTGTGTGGGAGCTACCTACAAGTACCTTGCTGCTCCTACACTGCCATCTTGGCTCTGCCCCCATGTTCTTCTTTATTATGGGAAGTGCTGGGGAATCCAATAGTAAGGTGTAAATGACAAAATTATAACTATGAGTTATGAAAACTGTCGCTATAATTAATTTTTGTCACTAAAAGCCAGTGCAAGACTTTTGCAAAAAAGTATTTCTTGTTGAATTTGATTAATTTCTGCAACAACAACCTGTACATGTGTATGTAAAAGTATTTCCTGAATAGCTGGTTTCCAAAACAGTTCAGAGGTTTTCTTGAGTCCCCACAGAATAAATCTAGATTTCTCTGGTTTTAGCACTATAAAAAGTTTAAAATATTATTAAAAATGCAAGGTTATGCAGGCACAACCATTTTCTAGTTCCAGCAAGGTAATTTAATAAAATAACTGACATTTATGTATTGCTTTAAGGGTTTCCATTATATGTTATATATACATTATGTTATTTGATTCAAATAGCATTCCCTGTGAAGTAGGTATAACAGGTACTGTTATCCCCATTTTATAGGAGGAAATGGGCTGGTTCAGGTATCCAAATCACTGACCAAGCATGGCCATATAGCTCCTAAATATTAGGGGGTATTGAATTTGAATCCAGGCTTCTCCTGACTCTAAGTAGAATATAATTTATTTTCCATTTTATTACACTGCTTTCATGGAATTTGAATTGTCAGAAATCACACATAAATTATAGAAGGATGTGGAAAGGTCTATCTTTAAGGCATCCTTTGAAGCCAACAGTGTGTGAATGTATGTGTATGTATATACATATATATGTATATATACATATATATGTACATGTCAGGTTTTACTTGGTGGGAGGACTCTTTTGCTTTAGTATAATTAGCTGAACAGTTAATTTGAAGCATATTCCTTGCTAATGTTATCATTAATTTATAGATGAGCATTACTTATTGTGTCTTTACTAACAACCCTGGATAATTTTCATTTTTCCTTTTTTCTGTTCCTGTGCTGCTAAGCAGTTATTAAAGCACAGATTTGATCATGTCATCCCTCCTCTCATCCCCAATTCAATAGCTCCCCTGTCTTCACAAGGATCAAAGACAATTTCCTTTTTTGGGATTTATAGTTCTTTACAATGTAGCTCCATTCTGTCTTTCCATACACTGCTCTCTTCTCTCTCTCTCTCTCTCTCTCTCTCTCCCCATCCTTTTGTTGTCTGTCTCTGACTCTACAGTCATTCATTCCAAACTGGCCTCCTTGTGGTTACCTATATACAATATTCCATTTCCTGACTCCATGCCATCCTGCATACCTAGAAAACTCTCACTCCTCATCCCCATCACTTAGAAACCTCAAGCACCACCTCCTAAAAGAGATGTTTCCTTAGATCTCCAATTGTTAGTGCCAACTCCCTCACACCAAACTCCCCCCCCCACTTGTTTCCATTTATTTTGCATTCATGTCTGTGTATATGTTGTACCTACCCTCCCCTATAGAATGAATGTAAGATCCTTGTGGGCAGGAACTGATTTATTTTTAATCTTTATATCTAAATTACCTAACAGTGAGTGTCTGGCCCATAGCAGATGCTTAACAAATTCTTATTAAATTAAAACTGAATTTAGAAACTCACAAAATTATTCTGACTGGGTTCATCAGTAATCAGTGCTGTTTAATTTCAGCTGAGTCCAGTGCTATTTAATATCACTGACTCCAACTCCCCCCAAAATATGTTTCCCAAGCCTAAATTTTCCTCCTTGCAACTTCCACTCCCTGCTCCTAATTCTTCTTTCCAGGATGAAGGGGGGAAAACTGAAAATCTCTTCCACATGACAGTTTCGTAGGCAGTAAGGAGCAGAGGTGAAATTTGAACTCCATATTTCTTTCTCTATATTGGATTGCACTTCTTCCTCTTTAATTTCCCAGAGCATGACTTCATGACTGTGTCCATTAACTCACCTTCTTGAAAGCCGGCACCTACGTTGGAACTTGCACCCCTTACTACCCCCTGGCCCCTCTCTCCCTCAGAGCTCCTTCCATATCCTCCATTTAAGGAAGGGACCCAGTACAGAAATATCATCCCATTCCACCCTTCTCCCCTCCCTGTGCAACTACAGATCTTCATCATTTGCCCCAGACCCTTCTCTCAGCTTCTTTGCATGTGCTATCTTCCCCTTTAGACTGTGAGCTCCTTGAGGACAGGGACTATCTTTTGCCTTTCTTTGTATCCCCCAGTCCACAGCACAGTGCCTGGTACATAATAAGCACTTAATAAATGCTTATTGACTAAGTATTTGAAAACATTTCTCATAGACCTGAATTTTTTCTTCTCTAGATTAAAGATCTCCAGTTACTTCAACTAAGCTTCATAATGGCTTTTCTTTCACCACGTCACCATTTTAAACTTCATTATCCTGCCTTCTCTTGTTTGAAAACTTCCATTTTATCTTTCAAATAGCTTGTTTGTGTAAGTTATTGGCATGCTGCCTCTTCCGTTACATTCTAAATAGCTAGACTGTCTTTTACCTTTTTTTTTTTTTTTTTGCATCCCCAGCACTTAGCACAGGGACTGGTAGATAGTAGGCACCTAATAAACATTTACTGACAGACTAGCAAAGGAAACCAATTATAATAAAATATAGTCATCACAATATTTTTTGATGGTCACAGAGAGTTTCCCTTCTTGCAAAGAACCCCTGGACTAGAAAAGTATACACAGACCTGGTCCATGTTAGAAGTTAAGTAAATTTGAGAATGTTAATTGATAATATTTATTCTTAAAGACGGATCATTGCTAAGACCCACACAATGATTTCTTGATGGCTCCTGTAGTATAGGAATCAGGGCACTGACAGTGCTTTCCTTAATGAAGATCAGTCTACCAACTGACCATAAAAATACTCTTTAATTCTGGGAAATGGGAAAGGAAATTAGGGAGCATAAATACTGGCCCCCCTTTTTTACCTGACAACTATTAAAAAAACAATAACTATTGCCACTGTAGCTCTTAAGCTATACCAGTATAACAATTCACAATATGAATCTTATAGATGTAAACAAATATTGTAACACTGAATTAAAACTAGAACTAAATTAAGATACTGAACAGAATACTTCAAAGTTCTGCTGTAACACAATCTTTTACTTATAAATCAGAAGCGTGGCAATTAAAAGTGATGAAAGTAATAAGCCAAGTTGAAAAAAACATTTAAAATATTTAATAAAGTTAGAATACTTGGATTAAAATTGGTAAAGACTTTTCTGTTTCACATTTAGTAGCCTGACAATGAATGTCATAGTCCTCTGTTATCTAGATGTTTGTTTTTGTTTTGTTTTCTATCCTCTTCAGAGATAGCAATTGTCACATTAACTCACACTGAACAGGCACTATCAAGTGACCAACACAACAGCCAATGGTCCAGAAGAGTTTAATTCCACAAGATTTAACTCAAAAGCTGCAGGTCTGAAAGTAGGCTTGAGAGTGAAAAAGGAAGTTCATGAAGTCATTTGGGAAGGCTATGTATGCTAATGAAGGATCAAAAAAGAAAACTACATTTTGAAATGGTCAGGCCTAGGGTAAGTAAAGTAAGATCTGTGTGACCCTAGGTAACCATAGATTTTTTTAAAAGGCTCTAGGAAATTGTTTTATTATTGTGATTCAGGATGAAGAATGTATATAAACAAATGCCTTACTAAATATTTTGTTACCTTGCTCTAAAAAATGAGTAACAAACAGCCACCATATGGCATAGTGGGAAAGTTGTCAGGGGACCTGGGTATAAATATCAGCTCTAAAACAAATATCTTAACTCTTAATACCTTCGTGGTCTTAGTCAAGTCATTCTCCTTCTCTGGCCTGAGTTTCCTCACATGTAAAGTTAGAGAGGTAGAAAAATATCTAAAACTTATGATAGGCTAAAAACCTATGATAAACTATAACTCTACTAAGAGGAAATTAAATATAGATAGTTATTATGAAATTGGTTTTTAAAAGTTATTACCTATAGATTATAACAAATATTTTTATTTGTATTATGATAAATAAGGGTAATCTTGATTCTCAAAAATGAGAATAAAACAAATGTCAGTATTTTAGTTTAACACAATACAACATTAATGTTAATATCATGCTTTCTTTTGGGATGTTTTGATTGAGTAATGCTAATATACGTATACTAAAAATTAAAGAAGTTATAATTATTTTATTTTTTATGATAGTCATTTATAAGGTCAGAAAGGTTATATCCTTATCTGTCAGAAATGATATATGTATGTGTGTATATATATATATATAAAATTTCTTTGAAAGTAGTGATGACAGCTTAATAACAAAGTCAGCTAAATGTTTCTCCTAAGCTTCAAGTTTAAGTTTTAGTGAATTTTTAAATGTTTCTGGTCTCAAAACACTGAACAGCTGACAATGTCCCCCATGAGAGTAATACCTTGAGGGAAAAACAAATAAAAGGTTTGACCAGCAAACAGAAATCATTATTTGGTACATTAAATTTAGTAAGATAAGTAGCTAGTTAAGTAATTTAGAAACTGGTTTACTATCTGGAATAATACTCGACCCTCTGAACTTAAGACAATACTAAGGATGAAATCTGAAGATGAAAGAATCCATTGGAATCATCACCTTCCAGTATCTGGAGGTAGATCACATTTTTGTGATCCGAAGGTGGATCGCTTTTTTGCCTGACTCATCACTTTGCCAACACACATGGTAGATATGGTCCACTAAAACCCCAAGATCCTCTTCAGAACAAACTGCTGTCAAACTTTTCTTCTTGTAAGGTTGATTTTTTTTTTTTTGGTGTGCGTCCCAGTATACTACTCCACATATATCCCCCTTCAATTTCATCTCAGTGGGTTCAATCCGGCTCTCTTGTCTGTCAAACATCTTTTATATCCTGACCTTGTCATCCAATGTTAGCTAACTTGCCCAGAAAGATCTTCTCAGCATCCCAGTGTGTGGTCAGAGGAACATCCAGGAAGCCAGTGTCATTAGATTGAAGAATATTTGGTAAGGGAGTAAGGTGAAGAAGACAGGAAAGGTGAGGGGGGAGGGAGAAGGGTTATGAGAGCTTTGAATTACAATCAGAGGATTTTATATTTGAACCTGGAGATGACAGGGAATGACTGGTATTTACTGAATAAGAGAGTGATATTGCTACAGAGAAATAGCATTGTATATATCAAGAATTCCTGTTACTACAAATTATTAAGTGTAGAAATTGTTAATATCAATGCTCAAAGATCTTATAAACTTTAAACATATTTAGTTTCAGAGACTGGTATGTAAAAATCTAAACAACATATACATTAATATACTGATTCTGAGCTGTGAACTGATTCAATTGTTTTTGGAAAATATTCTGAAATTAGATTAAAAATATTCACAGTCCAGTGATCCCACTACTGGGATTATACTTGAAAGTAGGGGATAAGAGGATATTTACAGAGGAAAAATAAAGACCTATCAGCTAAAACAATGTTCGTAATAGCACTATAGAAAATTAAAGAATTAACTCACGATAAATGAAGAGATACCTAAGTTAAGGACACCTAACTGCTAAAAACAAAATCAAGAAGCACTGATTACCTCACTTTTAGTTTGATTATAGGATTAAATTTCCTTCTTTAGGAAAAGCTAGCTCTAAACGAAGCCAGACGAGCATGGTTGTCTTTTATATCTAGGTTACCTATAGATTTAATGAGTAGATAGATTGAGAAGACTTTATTATTTAGTAGATAATTTAGAGAAATGAAATAATCATAAGATTAAGGTATTTAAAAAGGCTTAGTGTCCCTTTCTAGAAGAAAGGGGGGTTTGACCAGATGATAAGTTTTTTTTTTTTTAACAATAGACATCAACTAAAAAAACTGAAGTGCTTTTTAAAGTATTTCACTGTTAATGAAAAGCAACTAAATTTCAATTCATTCAATATCTAAATTAAGATTACATAAATTTTCAACCTCCTTAATGTGAAAAATCTCTAACCTATAAAATTTATAAGTTGGGAAACCATTCAAATATACAATGGTACCCCAGTTTACAGTAAACAACTGCCAGATTCTTTCACCTGTGACATCATCCTACTTTCATTTCTGTCTTATAATAAAAATAATGTATATTTCTTCTCCTTGTTGGTGTCAATCTTTTCCTACTAGTTTGTATTCCTGTTGACTTTATGGACATTCACATTCTGCCCCATAAGATTTTTCATCCTTGAGGATCATGTAAGCCCTGGATGTCACACTTCAAAAGTAACCTCTGCCCATGAGGTCCCTCCCTCTGATTAGAGAGTAGAGGTTTTTAGAAGGGCACCCATGCTAGTCTTTTCTTCATTTTTCATCAGGGTGTACTCCTCTAGATTTCTCTATCATGATGCTTCCTTTCTCTGAACTTTTTCTCACCTCTTCTCCTTTTCAGCTTCCTTTTATATGTTACGTTATCATCTTCCCTATTAAGCTCCTTGAAGGTAGGAACTTTCTTTTTGTTTATACTGCTATTATCAGTGCTAACCAGAATGTCTGAAACATAGTAAAAACTTAATATGTTGATTGATTGACCGAGATGTTGTGGCAAATACCATCGATTGCTACATTTTAAGTGTTTCCAAACTGGGGCAAAGTATAGCTGAAATTTTGGAAACAGAAATTTCTTTAAACATATACACGTACAAAACTATGCTACAGTGTTTATTTAATTTTCATCATGCAAATTGTGTGACCATTTACAAGTAAAGTACCACATATTAGGAGTAAACAACTTTCCTTTAGAAACTTCTTTTTAATGGGTCAGTGGCAAAATGGCTTTTGATATAAAATTAGGACCTTGGTCATAATTCAGAGATGAATGGACATATTATACACACACATATGTAGGTATGATGTATTTTTACATGCCTGTATATCTCTGTATTTTGCCTCTTGTTATTTGAACTATTATTCAATTACTCCCCTTCCAACACATATCCAAAATCCTTAATAAATGATCACTTATGGCAATTTTACCAAGTTCAAAAATCAACAGCATTATGTTAAAGCAGATTAAAAAACCCCCAAAACAAGTAATATTAACTCTCTCAGAAGGTTTGAGAAATAACTGAACCTCCAACTTTCCTTCTACTTCTAAAATTCCATATCCACGCGTCATCTTTCACAAATTTCACAGAATCACAAATTTCACAGACTTTTATAAATAGCGTCTGAAGATCTAAAAAGTACTTTAGAGACGATCAAGTACTATATAACTTAAATATAAGCTAGATTATGATGATGATTTTGCACAGCATAGAAAACAAAAATTGTTCTTGAAATCAGAGATTAAAAGTGGCTAGAATTAAATATTATAGGATGATTATCCACTAACTTCTCCAGCTTTAAATCGTATCTTACCTTATCCTTGATCACCTACATGTATCCTGGTCTACTCAATATTATCCAATACAAAGCATGTTTTCCTCCCTCCTGGGATTTATTCATTCTTTGCGCTTCTCTCTCTGAAATGCTTTCTCCATCTTCTCTCTCCACTCCAAATACTACTCATGTAAATCATATAGTAGATATTTAATAAATACTTTTCAAACTGATTATTTTTAAAGCCAGACACAGTTCATAATGACCCACAAACTTAACTGAGGGTGAAAAAGTTAATATTCAGAAGTTAGCAAACAAATTTCATTTTGGCTGAGGAAAACTTGAGTCTTAATAATAATAAGTTAATTTGGTTATCTTCTGGATTCTTATAATTCTTGATCATTTTCTTTTAGAAATCATGTAAGAGGAAAAGGAGCAAAGAGGATCATTTCATATTCCAAGCAATTTTTCCATTATTCCTAGTTACTCACAGGAAGAATGGTAGACGTGGGCATGACAGAAAATAGGGGATGATTCTTTGTGATTACTTTAGCTTTTAATAAACATTGTGAAATGTGAAGTTCATAGTGCATTGCCTAGTTCTGACAGAACTGTTCAAATAAATTTGTTAGATACTGTGTGCAATGTGGTCTGCAAATGGGATATTCTGACCAATATCAAAAGGAACTTTACCGTCATGCAGTTCACATTAAAATGTAGGTTTTTATTTTATCACGAATCTATCACTACTATGACAGTTCCATCATCACAAAAAGATACAAAATAAAGTATGTAATTTTAAAATAGATCAGCATCTTTATCACGTTTTCATTCAAAACATCATTCACCATGATAAATATCAAATAAGTCAATGGAAATATTTAACAATAAAAATCAAGATAGTATTCACACTATCTTAAAAAACTGATAATAGATCTTCAGATAATTTATTTTCTTTCATATCAAACAAAAAAGTGGCTATGTGATATGTCAAATAGTGCTGCAAAAATGCAATAGTCTATACATGGCAAGAGGCTTAATAAATTGCTTGTTAGCTTCAATGGTAGCATCATTGTCTTTAGAAAACATAAATACCGGGAATGGCAATAGTCCTGCCAAAGATTCATTTCTATGATACCCGGAATGGGAAGATTGTTTCCCCATGAAGTATTTTTTCAACGATCTGCAGGAATGGTTCTTTCAATCTAGCAAGGCTGTGCCCAATTATGCCATCCCTTCATCCTTCCCACCTTTAAAAAAATTTAGCATTTTAATAGCATTAATAGGATTCTGCTGCTGCTGCTGCTGCTACTACTACTACTACTACTACTACTACTACTACTACTACTACTACTACTACTATCAAAAGATAGAGACATAATCTTAAAATAGGAAATTCATTTTTTTTAAAAAGTACTAAAGCAAATCTATAATCAAGTATGCACTCCATTGCCCCTTCCCACCTACTAAAAATCTAGCATTTAAATAGCTGGTAGAACTTTCAAACGAATTGGACACATGCTTTTTGTGTACAGCAAACAAGATGAGCTTCCTCTCTGCTAATGGTACTGACCTATTATATCAAAATAACAACAAAATTAACAGTCTAAAACGTCAAAAAGAGCAGTACCATATAAATAATAGTAAAAGTAAAATTGCCAAAACGGACACTGTGTAGTATTTAATTCAATAATACTAAATAATCCTACTCAGTGTGGCACAGTAGACAGAGAATGAGGTTTGATGTCCAGAAGATCTGGTTTCAAGTCCTGTCTCTGATAACCTGAGTAAGTCACAACCTCTCATCCTCTGGACAGCTCTCCAAGACTGCAACTTGCAGAGGAGGTGCTGACTTGCTTAGGTAGAGAGATTTTCCTCATCACAGAGTTCCCTGAAACAAGCACAGGTCCAATTCTTATCTCTGATAATACTCAATAGGTCAAACTATTATGTTACTTGTTGTATTTTGAAGTTAATTCATTCTTGCAAGCCCATGCAGATGTGGTCACACTCAAAATGAAATATTATAGAAGGAGAACTATAAAATGGACTAATTCTTCAACATTTTGAGGGCAAAATTATTTCCTCACTTTTATATAGTACACAACTCTTGTGTAATAATAATTTTGACAATAACAATAACTATCATTTATATAGTTCTCACTATGTGCCAAGCACTGTGCCAAGAGTTTTACAATCATTATTTCATTTGATCCTCACAACAATGTTAGGAGGCAGGTGCTATTATTATTCTCATTTTACAAGTGAGAAAACTGAGGCAAACAAGTGAAGCGACTTGTCTAGGATCACACAGCTAGTCAGTATCTAAGGCTGGATTTGGAAGCATGTCTTTCTGACCACAGGCCCAGTACTCTATCCTCTATACCTCCCAGCTTCCCATGTGTATGTTGTGAATAATTACCCAAATACTCAGCGATAAGAATCTCCTTTCTGAAGAAACATGACAGTTTTTGCTTGGTGGCATACACCTAAGTGCCAAAGTGGAAAGGCTAAATTGTACTACTTTATAATAAATGCTTTTTTTTTGTTTGATTTTTGGTTCAGAACCATGATTTCCTAAGTGTGAGGAATTCCTGGCATAGAATCTCCCTCCAAAGATGTAAGTCAACAACTCTTCTCTAGTCTTAGATGACAAGGACAGTTCAACATTAGGTCTTGCCAAAGACCACAAAGTTTAGCTATGTCAGAGACCAGGCTTGAACTCAGATCTTGCTGATGCTAAACCCAGCCCTTTATGCACTAATCCAGGGATTCATTAACTGGGGACCATGAACTTGTTTTTTTTAATATTTTGAAAAAGTATTTCATCATAATTGATTTTCTTTGTAATCCTATGTCATTTAATCATGCAGTTGAAAACATTACTTTGATAAAGGAGCCATAGATTTTACCTTTTTGCCACAGAGGTCCATGGAACAAAAATAATTAAGAATCCCTGCACTAGGCCACGTTGTCCTCACTATCCTTATCAAAATAGCTTTAAATGTGTACGCATGCATGTGTGTGTGTGTGTGTGTGTGTGTGTGTGTGTGTGTGTGCATGATAGTGAAGTAACTGTGCATTTTGAAAAAGGAATGTTTGAGAAAAGCAATGAAAAAAATGAGATTTCTAGAAATCAATAGTCACTTACAATGTGATGCCTTTTTAAAAGCTATTCCTAGCAACATTTTAAGCCTGTTTTCAATCATCATAAAGGTTACAAAAGAACCCTTATTCTTTTTTAAAATTAAGATTCCAATAAGGAGTAATAGATACTTTATATTCATATATTTAAATGGCAGTGCCTCATCTAAAAAGGAAGTGTTTTCAACCCAAATGATAATTGAGAAAAAAACATATTCAAGATGCAGCCCTGAAATGAGTACAGTGTGATTACTACAGATAGTATCCAGTTTCCTCCCCAGAGATTTAAGCCTGTGGCCTGTCTGTGATAAGGAAATATAACTTTTGTAAAAAGTACTCATGCTCCTCAATAACAGAAAGAATAGCAGAAACTGCTTCTTTCTTGCAAATTCTCATGTAAAGCTTTCCTACCTGAAGTTTTTTTTCTGAAATTAAACTGTAAGAATTAAATCTTTTTTTTTTGAAAAAACATTTTAATCTAAGTGACTTCTATCCAACTACTTTATGCATATGTAACACTTAGCTCACGATGCCTACTAAAAAGCAACATTTTAACTTTTGTAAGGCTACAGTTTTAAAATGAGGTCCTTGAGAAGAAACTGCTTGAGAAAACAAATTTGATATTTACTTGCAAATGAGACTAATAGTTACAAAAACAGAGTGCCAGGCCTAGAATCCCGAAGACCCAAGTTTAAATCTGGCCTCAAGCAGCTGGCTATGTGACCCTGGACAAGTCACTTAACCTCTGTTTACATCAGTTTCCTCAACTGTAAAAATTAGGATTATAAAAGCACCTACTTCTTAGGGCTGAGGATCAAATGAGATAATAATTGTGAAGCACTTAGCACAGTGCCTGCCACTGAGTAAGTGCTACATAAGAATTAGCTATTATTTATTATTATTAAACTGTATAACATCTATCAAGGGCAATCAAATGTGAGGAGAGTGGTTTTATTTTTAATGTATTATTCTGATATAAGTTGAATCAATAAAAATAAAAACACAATCAAAATTTGTAACTCAGGATGGCCTAAGGCTGTTCCCCTAACCTAGTGGTTCTCAACCTTCCTAATGCTGCGACCCTTTAATACTCATATGTGGGCGTATCTGCATGTGGGCTGACCCTGCTAGGAGACGGATAGAGGAGTGGTGTCTCAGTTCCTAGGACCATCGGAAATATGTGTTTTCCAATGGTCTTAGGCAACCCCTGTAACTCCTGTGAAAGGGTGGTTCGACCCCCAAAGGGGGCGCGACCCACAGGTTGAGAACTGCTGCACCTAACCCATCTCACTTCTCAAAACATACCTCAAACTTAACACTTAGGGAAATAATAACAAAATCAAGAAAAATATTCCAAAAAAAAGAAAAAAATGGCTTCAGCAGGGAACATACATGCAAGCATAACCCTTTGTTGTTGAAGCTTATCAAAGCTAACACACACTATTTTAAACAAACTATAACATAAGAGACCAATATTGTTTTTAGAGATGCTTGGTGCATCCAGGGGTGGTGCCTGGATGTGCAGGTACAAAACGCATATTCAGCAAAATTTGTAATCTCTCCTACAAAGAGTGATCAGGAGTCACATGCAAATCACTGAGCCTGGTAAAAATGAACATCTTGCTTTTGTACTTTAAAATACTATGATAGCACTGAAATGGGTACTCCCTTTATTACTGCAGATCCCAACCTATCCAGGTCTTTTCATCCTGGGTAATTCTTATCCACACAATTTGTAAATCTTCCATAGAGATTTATTCAATATATTAGAATAATCTTTTTAATATTTTGTGGATAACAGAGTAATATTCAGCTGGCTCATCTGTTATTTACAGTCACATAAGTCCTTGAAAATGCCTTTATACCACTTCTCACATGTATATGATTTGCCAATACAATATACTTAAACAAGCATGGCTGCATTTATTAAAGTGACACACATACATTTTTAGCATATTTGCCCTTATTCAACTTACTATTATTAAATCTGATTATTCCTTTTTTTATTGCATTTGTAGTTTTACTTTTTTTTTTTTTTAGCATATTACCCTTATTTAACTTACTATTATTAAATCTGATTATTCCTTTTTTCTCATTGAATTTGTAGTTTTATTTTCTTTTATCTGTTCCCCAAACTTCTGGTTAAAAGGTCAGATTTCTGGTTGAGAGACAGATTTTTTTTAACATCCCAAGTATATATGATGAGGGCCTGATGTGGTGTGGTGCATTAGTCATGATTCCATTCAATATTTTCTTCAAATAACTACTAAATCAAACTTTTAAATACCTAGGACTGACAAAAAACTAACCTTCAGTACTCTCCTAGCTCCACTTCTGACTGTACTTTACCCTAGAAGATCCCTTTACCCCTAAAATCTTCTCATGCTGAAAGACTCCTCTGACCCAGTAGGATCCCTTCCTCAAATGAAAGTGGAAACTCCTGGAACTTTGATTTTGAGGAAGGGCCTGGGTCAGTCAGCCTTCATTCATCTCTCTGTTCCCTTTCTGACCCTCAGAACTTGGCCACCATACCCTCTTCTGGGTAGGCAAATTTTTAATGTGGAAGCAACAGGCTTACCAAAACTAACATTTATTTCTGAGAGAAAAAAAGCACTCAAATTTAAAGGGTCAAAGTACCTAACACTTACTGGAACATAATGCAATGAAAACTAAATCTTTTTAATCAGTCTCAGAATTCTTCTGAGAGGCTACATCCATGCACTTAACGTGTACTAGCTATGTGACCTTGGGCAAGTCACTTAATCCCAACTGCCCTGCCTTCCCCCTCCAAAAAACAAAAAACAAAAAGTTCTACCACAACACATCATGAAACAAGTTTTGGGGTGGGCAGAGACCCCACCTCAACAGTTTTTGGCGTCCCTAGGTTTAAACCGCAACACTATGACTACTATTAATAGCATTTATGTAACATTCAAAGTTTTGTAAAGCCATATATACAGGCATTATTTCATTTAATCATCACAAATTAGAAATTTTACTATTTTAAATTTATATACACTATTATCCTAAAACAATATTTTCCCAAGAAGATGAAATTATTCGGTTTCTTCCTTCTCCTAGCACATTTTTCTATGTCATAAACAATACCACTGAACAATTTAACTATTTAATGTTGAAACAGTTTTATTACTGTAATAGGAAAAAAATACAATAAAATTCTGGGCCTGTGTGTCTACGTATAAAACACCACATCTGAAATACAGTTGGATTTGTTTCAGTTAGGGTCTGATAGGTTAGGGGTTCGGTATGGTTAGATCTATGGTCCTGCAAATGACTGCATTTTCAATTAGTTCCATGTGAAAATTATATTTTGTAGGTAGAAGGAAGGGAAAGTAGAAAAAGACTACAGATATTCTACCTATCTTGGCAGAATTCAGTGGCTATCATTTCTGAATCCACATTGGAATTTTTTCAGAAGCAATTAATCATTAATAACAAGTAAAAATAATGAAGGAATATATAGACATCCAAGCCAGTGTGCATTAGCTACTTGTCAAATATGTTTTTCCTAATGAATATCCTTGTTGCTCTCTATCTCTCTGCTTATAGAACACCAGCTTTCATTAGTCATTGAAAATAAGTCTTGGTGCCACCTTATTTACATTCTACTGAAAATAATTAGCATTTCATATCAGAATTATCCAGGGCACTTCTGAACTTTGTAGTATGACCATTTGATATCATGGAAATACATAATTCTGTTCAGAACATGTCTGAAAACACAATCAGTGCTTTTTTAGTTACGACAGTGTCACAACTGAATTCTAGCATGGTTAACATTGTGTATGAGGGAATCAAAACTCTACTGTAATCAGGCCTTCCTTTCAAGCTATGCTTTTCTAGTGGCAGAACTGTCAGAGAAGGGGAAGAATTGATATTCAAAGCCTATAACAACTCAAAATTCTAAAATCATTGCTAACTCATGAAGTCTACTACTGTAAATAATGAACTGCAACTTCTTTTTAGGAGCAATCAGGGTTAAGTGACTTTTCCAGGGTCACAAAGTATCTAATAAGTATCTAAGACCACACGTGAACTCAGATCCTCCTGACTCAGGGGCTACTGCTCTATCCACATCAACTCTGCCACCCAGCTGCCCCATCAAATATACTTTTCAAAATGAGCTTTATTATAAAAACAGAGATGTACAAGAATGACTATCATCTGTTTTGCCAAATGATATCCTTTCCCCATTTAAACATTTTAAAATTCTTATTAAAACAAACCTTGTAACTAAGTTGGAAGAATATTGTTTTAAAATATAACTGTCATTTTTAGCATTGTCAAGATATTAGGAGACACCCTGTTTTCTAGAGCAAAGGCCCAGCAAGCAGACTGTGCCCTGAGCTTGGTAAAACAATAATCCTCTGCACTCTGGTAAAATATGGTAAAATCATATAATTATTGTATTGCTTTGACCAGCACCCAGTGTTCTTTGAGCTTGGACAAGCACTGGACAAGTACCCATATTCCAGTTATAAAGCCCTGCTGTAAATCAAACTTCTCTCAATTGTTACCCTTCATTGTCATAGCTGTAGCCCACTGTATAGCCACTGGTATACGTACTGAGATCTCCCCATACTGCCTTGGGTTCCTCCTCTAGGGACAGGGCCCAAGTACATGTGTCTAGATCCCTCCTTGCTTGCAAACTGTTTCCCTCACTCTGAAATTAAGCTTCTGTTTGATTCCTGACTCTCGTCTCTAGTTTGTTCTGTTTGACTGTGATCATCCACAGGTTAGAGGCCAGCTGGGTCCAGCTGACAGCACACAGGATAAAACTTATTTTATTATAGATAATGAAACTAAACTTCACATTTGTGCTAATTCTTAGGATCAATAAAAAGTAAGTCATTTAATTTTGGTCAGCCTATTTCCTCATTTGTAAAGTGGGAATAATAATATCTACCTCACAGGACTGCTGTGAGGATTAAATGAGATGTGATATGACAAAGCTGCTCTCAGAACTTGATTGGACTCAGCTTCCCATACTTGGCTTTATTTTCATACCCACAGCTAACATGGGGTAACCCCAGGTCAATCTTTTCCTGGGACTTTATCTGGCGTGGCTTCACTGACAGTTTTTTGGTCATTTATGTGTATAACAAGTCCCAACTATGGAAAGGTTGGGCCTCTAAGACTTGGTAGATGCCTAAGACCACCCAAGTCACATAAGTGATGACATAATGACCAGATTGCATTTCCAGACCACAGGCTTGTGGCCAAAGAGGCTAAATGTCACTGTATCTTTTTTGTACATTCTTGCTATTAGGGCAGCGTAAACCTTTGTTTAAATGTTCAATGACTCACAAGTGCCTCATTTCATCTCAACATCAGATCTGAACTATGAGGGAGCCAATGTTATAGGCTCAACTACAAGATGAGTACAATGCTTTTAAAACCATAAAGCTATAAATAATATAAAGCATAATGATATAAATGCTATTTTTATTATACCACATAAATGTATCATATATAGTTGCCGTATATAGGTTTTAATTCTCATATCCTTTAAACAGCAATATCTGATCCAAAGTTAATTGCTTCCCCCATTAAAAAACAAAACAAAACAAAAAACCAAAACCCAGTCCTTGGTTATTTTAGGTCTTAGAGCCATAATGAAGGGAAACCCTACAGTTTTGACAGTTTGTAGAACTAATGGTATCAGCCTGATTGGAAAATAATAAAGCTTATACTGAGCATACCTTATCAATTAAAAAGTATTTAGGAATGTGGTGTTTTAACTTAGCAGCTTTGGCAAGATGATTAGATATATACGATAGAGTATTTATATAAAGATTCTTTCCTGATTCCAAGTATTCCTCAAAAACCAATAGAAAGAGATCTCTCAGGAAACCCTTGGCTAAAATAGTCCTAATCTCTACTTTGGTAAATATAGGAATATGGAGAATGAGATCAGCCTCAAGAGTAGATCCGATAATATGTTACATTATGGATTCCTGTGTAGCATTCATGTCTCTCTATTGCCCTTCAATGCTAGCAGAAGTGATTATGACTAGATAGCATCAAAGCATTTATAGGTATTTGCAGGCATGGTATGTACAATTTGAATGTGAACCAAGACAAATACATATCAAAAAAATATATCACTTACAAAAGAAACAGAAAAAATAAAGTTATAGTACTCTGAATAAATGTGGCACAGTAGAGAGGAAAGAGACTGGAATGGGAGTCAGAGGACCTGGTTCTTATCTCAGCTCTCTCACTTACTACCTGTTTGAACTCTGAATCAGTTCCTTCATTTGCATAGTGAGGGATCGGACTAGGCTGCCTTGAAGGTCTCTTCCAACTGTAAACCTAGGATTCCATGATTCTAGCAAAGTCAACAATGTTAGGAGATTGGTGAATCAATATGGGAAGTTTTCATGGAGAAGGTTGACTTGTAATAAAATTCTGAAAGAGGGATATAGTCAAGTAATATTCTAAGTTCAAAGATATTTGAATAAAAAGAATTCAAAATGATGCCTCAGCATTCTATGCAGAGAGAACTTATTAATGGAAATCAAATTTTATAGATCTAAAATAGTCAATAGTAGAAGACTGAAATTATTTTCCTTTGGTTCAGACTACTATCTGCAGCAGAAAAATGATGCTATTGTTAATGCTAATTAATCAAATTCCCCAATGATTCAGAGTGGTTTAATATCATGTGTTGATTTAATTCAGGCATTTTTCATGATAACAGCTTTTTGGAAGTTTTCAGAGGCACAGGCTGTAGATTTTTTGACAGTAAATCAGTAATACAATTGGAGCTCTGAGATCTTCAAATTTTAGTAAAAGTAGCAGTAAATAAAATACAAATTTTTCTAATCTTAGATTCAGAAATTTTCAACTCCGCTGTACTGCTGTTCATGAAATGCTAAGCAACCCAAAACTTTTAAAAATTTCCCTTTTCTGTTACACTGTAAATAACAATCAGTTAGTATGATCTTCCTTAGATACAGTAATTATGCCTTTTAGTCATTCTTCTAAACTCTTTAACCATGGTGATCACTGTAATTACATAGCAGACTTCATAATGTGACAATTCAATTTGTGGGTCAAAAATATTATGTGGAATCATGTATTAGTAGAAAGCTAACAACAGTGCCTTATATACCAAAATGACAATTTTGTTATGTTCAAAATATACCAAACCAAATTCTCTAAGAGGTTTCCTTTTGAACTTTAATAAATTATCCAAATATAAATTACATTTGGATACTATGTTCCTATTTATAGCCTATATTAATTTTCTTACGTTGCTGAACATTGATAAAGGTAAATATTTTTAATCCCAAACTGAATTTTAAGACATCCATTTTGAACTGAATACCCATCTCAAACTCAACATATCCAAAAACAGGACTTATTAGTTTTCCCTCTAAACCCTTCCTCTTCTGTCCCCTTCCAGTCACTCATGTTCATAATACTGATGCAGTCTCTACTCCCTCTCCTCTCATACATCCAATCTGTAATTTTTTTCAAGATACAGTACTAAAACAAGTTTAATTGGTTGTATTTGTTTTTAATGTTAAGGTTATATATAATTCATTAAAAAAAAACCTGAGAACCTTCTCAGGCAAGATTTCTAGGCCATCCGTTTTATGAAAAACTAAGTAAAAATAAGTTGCATCTTTATTGTCTCTTGATTTGGATGGTCCTTATTTACTTTTTAATAAAAGCCGGCTGTATTTACATAATTATTAAGCATATATATGACAGAACCTCTTCCAGGGCGCGGAAATCAGTTAAAAATGGAACCACATGTTATTTCATAGACAAAGGACACGTATTAGATAGTTCAGATTTACAGTAGTTGTTTTAGTGGAGTCACTTTTTTTTTCCTTTTTAAATTAAGCACATACACCATGAAGAGTCAACTCCCAAAGGAAACCAGAGACTGTGACTAAGGAGCACCACATTTCTTGAGATGACCAGTTCACCTCTTAACAGCACTTCTACAATGACCCGCACAATGGGAAGTGGAGGGAGGTGTGTGGAAGGCCACGAACTAATTTCATGTGCTTTAGGGGAAGCGTGCCGGCTCATTTGAGCCAAAGAACTCATTTTTTGTCAAAATAAATTGGCTCATTACAGCAAACAGAAGACTGGGCTTGCTACCCTCGCTACGTGGTTAGAAATGGCTAACTACAGCTGCTCCAAAGAATAAGTTCTGGTTGACATAGTGATGTTTGTTTCTCTCAACCTTCTAACTTCCACAGGCTGGCCGGCTGCTCGGCCCCGAGGGCTTGGCCGGCAGCACACTGGCCGTCTGCGGAACACTCATCACACTGCAAGGCAGCTTTCAGCGGACGGTCCGAACCAGCCCAAGTACAAGGAGGTCAGGTGGACTTAGAAACAAAGGCTGCCGCAGCCAAATCTCGGCGGGCTTTAAGGCTCACGGCCACGCCCTTTCCGCTTCCCAGGAAGGCATCCTCTGTGTCTGTGGAGGAGTTGGGGGTGTCTCCGCGAGCCCGTCTTTCAACAGCTCCTTAAGCTGCTCGGGCCCGCGGCCTCCTCGCTCCAGTGCTTCCTTCCCTCTCTTCCTGCCGCCTCGGAAGCGGCTGCGCGGTGAGGGCTGGGGGCGCCCGGTGCCGCGGCGGCGGAAGCTGCGGCAGCGGAAGAGGCAGCAGCAGCGGCGGAAGCGAAGGTAGAGGCAGAGAAAGCGGCAGCAGCGGCGGCGGCGGCGGCGGCGGCGGCGGCAGCAGAGGCAGAGCGGAGGGCGGCATCCTCAGTGGCTGCGTTCGGGGCCCTTCTGGCCGCCTAAGGTTCGCGCGTCCCCGGGGGCCAGGGCTTGGGTGAGGGTGGGCCATGCAGGAGGCGGAGGAGCCCGCGCCCCCTCCTCGGCAGCCGCCTTTGCCCCCCGTTTACATCTATAGCCCGGAGTATGTCCGCACTTGTGACTCGCTGGCCAAGGTGCCCAAGCGGGCCAGCATGGTGCACTCCCTGATTGAAGCCTATGAGCTGCTGAAGGAAATGAGGGTAGTGAAGCCGAAGGTGGCTTCCATGGAGGAGATGGCCAGCTTCCACACGGATGCCTATCTGCAGCACCTCCAGAAGGTCAGTGAGGAAGGGGATGACGAGCACCCCGACTCCGTGGAATTCGGCCTGGGCTACGACTGCCCCAGCACGGAGGGTATATTTGACTACGCGGCCGCAGTGGGGGGCGCCACCATCACGGCGGCCCAGTGCCTGATTGACGGGAAATGTAACATAGCCATTAACTGGGCCGGAGGCTGGCACCACGCCAAGAAAGATGAAGCTTCAGGCTTCTGTTACCTAAACGACGCCGTCCTAGGCATCCTGCATTTGAGGAGGAAGTTTGACCGCATTCTCTATGTGGATCTGGACCTCCACCACGGAGATGGCGTCGAAGATGCTTTCAGTTTCACTTCCAAAGTCATGACTGTGTCTCTGCATAAATTCTCTCCAGGGTTTTTCCCGGGAACTGGCGATGTGTCTGATGTGGGTCTCGGGAAAGGAAGATATTATAGCGTCAACGTGCCCATTCAGGATGGCATACGAGATGAAAAGTATTATCAGCTGTGTAAAAGTGTCCTCAAGGAAGTCTATGTAGCCTTCAACCCCAAAGCAGTGGTTTTACAGTTAGGAGCCGATACCATAGCTGGGGACCCGATGTGCTCCTTTAATTTGACTCCAGTGGGACTCGGGAAGTGTCTTACGTACATCCTTCAGTGGCAGCTGGCCACCCTCATCTTGGGAGGAGGTGGCTACAACCTTGCTAACACAGCCCGATGCTGGACATATCTGACTGGGGTTATCTTGGGGAGAACACTCTCTTCTGAGATCCCAGATCATGAATTTTTCACTGAATACGGCCCGGATTATGTATTGGAAATCACTCCTAGCTGTCGGCCTGATCGCAATGAGCTGCACCAAATCCAGCATATCCTGAATCGAATTACAGGGAACATGAAGCATGTGGTTTAGGGGTGGTGGGGTGGTGGTGATGTTAGATCTGATTTTGACAATATAGGAAGATTTCTTGTAAAGCTGGCTTTGTGTTTTTGTGAATCTGTGGTTGTGAGGAAAAATCTGGAAGAGATTACTTCCTCACAAAACCAAGTGGCAGCTAGTCTTCATGGGGGTTCAGTAGGTAATCACCCCAGAGGTCTAAGTAGAGGACTGAAGGGACAAGGAAGGTAACTTTTAAGGTTCAGGTGCTTTTTCTGAAACATAGTTGAGACAAAAATTAAGATTCCTTTTTAAAAAGGCAAAAGCAGTTTGTATTCTTGGAAATTATTTTCTGGTGGGTTTGGGGTGGGGAGTTTTATTTTTTAAGCAAGAAATGCTTGGGGTCAGTTGTTCACTGTCATTGATGAATTTGGTGAGTAGTAAGTACTAGTAGTGGTCAAATATAATTTTTATTTTAAAAAGCATAAAAATTATATTTTAATTTGTCTCATGTGTAAAATAGTTGCATATATTGTATAATTATATTTTAATAAAGAGTTTTTAACAGATTCAGGATTTCATCAATATGCGTACTACAGATTGCAATAGGCCCATGCAAGGTTTTCTCTGAATTCTCAGTAGAGGATCACTCAGTAGTTTGGAAGGTCTTATTCTTGAGTTTTAAAAATATAGTAATTTACAAAGTGCTTTAAGAGGTTACATTTTCTAGGACTTTTAAAAATGTACAAAGCACTTTACAAACATCATCTCATTGGTCCCTAAGAACCAGTCTGTGGAGGTAGGTGCTATTATCATCCCCACTGGACAGATAAAGAAGCAGAGGTTCAGAGAGGGGTGACACTGATTATTTGCCCAGGGTCATATAGCTCATAATTATCAAAGGCAGGATTCAAACCCAAGTTGTCCTGATTTCAAGTCTAGGACTCCATTACCTCTTAATATCTTAGAGTTTTCTATCTGTAACCAGTTCCGGGTCTAGTTCATTTTCTATCTGCTGCACCTCTCCACGTTTATGTATACACTAAGGGACTGACTTGATAAACTTCTTGTCCAGCTACAAGTTATAGTCTGGGCAATATGTATTTTTGATTCACTTTATTGTTCCATTGTAAATGATTACAGTGCTAATGTGGATCTCATTGAGGAGATTTTGCAGTATTCTGGGAATAAATCAATGTTGCCTATCAAAAGGAGCCTAGGGAGAGCCTCCTTATCAATAATTCTTTGCTTGAACTATAACCAGGCATCAACCACAACAGTGGCAGACTTAGATAAGTGCATCCCACTTTTATACCACAGTTGATGAGAGATAGTAAATGCCTATGTCAATCTGAGTTAGTAATTTAGTTTGTGCAGAGGAGAAACCTTGTCTGAGAGGGCTTTCAAAGATGTATTTTGTTCTACTAAGTCAAATACTTAAGAAAAATAAAACAGTATATAGTCGTATGGGTTTTTTCTGTCAACTCTGTAAATTGTGTCTACAAAAGCTCACTTATTTCTTCTCATACTTTCTTCAGGAATTCCCTTGATGCATGCAAAGTTCATTCTCATGAAGATTAAGTAGAAATGAGAAAGCAGGCATATGGACCTGTGGTGGCTATTGTCTTCTTGGTCACTCTTTTTAATCAAAAGTACCCATCTGATATTTTCCTTTCTATGGAATCTTCCTTCCCCTCTCTGAAAGATCACAAACATCATTTCCTGAGTGACTTTAAAATGTCATGTATTTCTTCTGCTTGTATTTGATCATGTCTAACTACTCTCTGATTTCATCTTAAAGTGCATTTCTACTTCCTCACATAATGTATTGACTACTAAGTGGCAAAGTATGAAAGTAGTAAACCCCATTATCGTAAAAAAAGAAAATAAAATTATTATAACCCCCCAGTACATGTGCTCTATTTTTCTATGTCTGTTTGTCTTCTTTCCTTTTCCCTATAAATGCTCTTGGGACTATCTTGCTTAGATGCATTTCACAACAAACTCTCTTTAGGTTTGTTTTACCCTCAAATGCTTTTTTTCCCCTTCTGAAGTGATGCTTTTCAAAATCATCAGTCATACAGTCCTGTGGTCTTTGGTAAATGACACTGTGCTCCTGTTTATAGAGTCATTTGGTGCAGTGGATAAAGAGCACTGGACCTAGAGTCAGGAAAATACTTAAGAGTAAGGACCTGAGAGCAAGAGTGTCAACTGACACTTAAAAGCTGTGTAACCTTGGGGCAAGCACTTAACCTCTGTTTGCCTCAGTTTCCACAACTATAAAATGAGGGCAATCAATAATAGCATCTACCTCAGACTGATTGTGAGGACCAAATGAGATATTGGTAAAGATGCATTTAGTATATAGAGCCTGTCACATAGTAGGTACTATATAAATGCTCGTTTCCTTCTCCTTTCCCCCTGCTCCAAAATATGTTGCCTTTGGCAGCTATGACTTTCAGCACATTCAAGGAACTTTTCTTCTGTGGATGAGGGCCAGTGTCTGGGCTCTTTCAGCTTTCTTTTTGTTGTATCCTCAAGTGCATGGACTGTGTCATATTTTATTCTGTTCTCAAGACCTAGCACAGTAAACATAATGCATGCTTAACTGTCTGTTAGATTAATTTTGCCCATATCCTACTTTGGCTCAACAACTTGTTTAAGATAGCTTGGGCTAAGATACAAAGACAATGAATGGAAAAATATAAGACCAAAAATAATTTTCCAATGAAGATGTCAAAAATTGTAAACCTAACAGCCACACGAAAGAATGCTTCAGATCACTGATAACAGAAGAGATGGAAACAAATAATTCTGAGGTTTCACCCTTACCAAGCATAGCGGGATAGTCAGTGCTGAAAGAGGTATGGAAAGATAGGCATACTAATTATGTTGTTGGTCTGTGAATTGGTCCAGCCACTCTAAACACAAATTTGGGATTACAGAAATAAAGTAGCTAAAAATGTCCATGAACTTTGTTTGACCCATGGATCATTCTCCTAGGTATTAGCTCCACTTTTTGTGGTGGCAAATAACTGGAAATGTCTAAAGAAGTTGTGGTACATAAATGACAACGTTACTGTAAAAATGAGAAAAATTATGAATATAGAGAAGCCTGGGAAGATTTGGATGAGTTGATGCAAAGTGTGGTAAATCAAAACAATAAACACAAGTAACTACAAAAATGTAAATGAAATTTAAGAAAAAACCAATTTAAATATTGATCTAGCTGGGCCCTAAAAGAAAAACAGGAAAAGTATTCTCCCTAATTTGTAAAAGTGAGGAATATGGGTACAGAACACAACATAATGTCACATGTTTTCAATATGTTTAGTTTTGCTGAACTTCTCACCCTTTCATTTTTTAATATGGCAAATGACATTCTGAGAAGAGTAGGAGAGAGAAATACATTGGGAAATGGAAATGATGTCAGAACAAGAGACATCAGAATTTATTTAAAAATAAACATCTATCTGGAGTTCCTGTTTAACTTTTGATCTTTATGCTCAAATCTGATTTGGTATTTATTTTTATTAATACTCTGATGAGAGGCTACGTGGCAAAGGGGCTAGAAAAGTAACCTGAGAACTTAAATCTAGCCTCTCACATACTGACCAAGTTACTCTGGATGAGTCACTTAACCAATAAGTGAGCTAGGCAGGTAAGACTAGAAGTTACAGAATAATTGCTGATCCACATTAGTAGAGAGTTTCCTTACCAGAACTTCCCTGTGCCAATGAAATCATAGGTCTGAATGAAATCAAACCTGTAAATATCCAGGAATAAGACTGAATGCAGTTGTTAAATGAGCACTACTTTCTGTAACTGGGGACTCCAACCCACATGCTACCATCATCTGTCTCCATTCCTCCTCATGTTGCTGAACAGTACTAAAAGAAAGTCACATACTTAGGTCAATTAGGTTCACTGAATTTGTGTAAATTAAATGAGGTCCCTCCCCATAACAAGGCAATCTTTGTACAGTTCCCTAATTTGATTCTATATACCAGTTTCCACAGAGGCTATTCCAAATCTTTTTCAAGTCTCTCACATCTTCCCTTTCTGTAACCTCTCAACAGAAGATCTTGTCTCATGTTTTATGAAAAAAAAAAGTGATTTATGAGCTCCCTCTTCCCTGTTCTACAATTCCTCCCCATCTCCCCACCCCAAAATTGTCTTGACAACATTTTCATCATCTCTGTTATTCCAGCCTCTAATTAAGACCCTGGCCATTCTTTTTGCAAAGCCAACTTCTGTACTGGTACTCTGAATCTCATCTTCTTTCAGCATTTTATCTCCCCACCCTGGGCTTCAATCTCTCTCTGCCAACTGGTTTATTCCCAAAGTCTACAAAGGTGCCCTGGTCAACACCATTTATTTAAAAAAAAAAATTCAGGATCCTTAAGCTATGCTCTCCTGTAATTTCTTTTCCCTTTCACTACTAAACTCATAGGGGGAAAAAAAACTAGCTATACTTATTACCTCCACTTTCCCTCCTATTCCTCACTTCATAACACACTGCACTCTAGCACCTAGCTTCATCAACTCAACTAAAACCACTCTTTCTAAAGTTACTGATGATCTCTTGATTCTTTAATTGTTTTTGTTTGTTTGTTTTTTGTTTTTTAGAGGGGGTTTTCATGATGCTACTCTTAGTTTTCTTCCTGTCTGACCACTGCTCAGTCTCCTTTGCTGGTTAGTCACCCACATCCTGCCTCCTAACTCTGGTCCCAGGTCTCTGTCCTGAGACCTCTTTTTCTACACTATCTTGGTGACCTCATCAGGTCCCATGGGTTCAATTGTCATCTCTATACAGATGACTCACAGATCTCTATACCTCTCCCCAGTCATTTCCCACAATGTTGGTCCCTTATCACCAGCTGCCTATTGGACATTTCACAAAGGATGTTCTGGAGCCATCTCAACATGTCCAAAACTGAATTCATTATCACTCTTCCAAAGCCCAACCCTCTTCAAAACATCTCTATTTCCATAAAGGGCACCACCAGTGTTCTAGTCATTTTGGTTCATAACCTCATTTGAAAGAACTATCAGAATCTATTATAGTTAAATGCCAATACAAATGAGAAATTGACCTCATGACTCTTCACTTGCCCTCACTCCACAAACCCAGTGAGCACCCAAATGTAATTGGTTCTACCCCCAGCATCCTCTCTCATAATTCTACCCTTCTTTTGTCTGACACCCACCACCCTAGTTACTATCACATTTCATCTGAACTATTAACAGATTGGTGAACCTCTCTGAAGTTTCTTCTCTCTATAATACATCCTATTCTTAGATGACAAAGTGACATCTGTCCACATCACCCTCCTACTCAGTAAAGTCCAGTGGCTCCCTGTTGCGTCTAGAGTAAAATACAAACTCCTCTGGCCTATAAAGCCCTTCACAATCCAGGTCCAAACTACATTTCTAGCCATATTATACCTTACTCTCCTTTATATATTGTTTAGCTTAATTAACCTATCCTTCTTGCTCTTACACAAATATTCCATCCTTTTTCTCCAGGCTGTATCTCACATCTGAACTGTACTCACTGTGCCTTTTAGAATCCCTAGTTTCCTTAAAAGCTTGGTTCACACTTCCTTTCCTGTATTAGACCTTTCCAGATCTACATCCAAGCTGCTATTTTCTCCAGAAAAAAATTTTTGTATTTATTTTATATACATAGATACTTATATGAGGATCAGACAGCTGGAAGGGACTCTGAACATCCTCATTCTAGAGGTAATGTGCTATGGAGCAGGGACCTTTTCATTCTTATCTTTGTGTTCTTAGCACCTAACAGAGTGCCTAGCATGTAGCAGCTGCTTAATAAGTGCTTGTTGAAATCAATATTAAATATATGTATCAAACTTCCTCGAAACTGAGTTCAAGAAGACATAGATAGTAAGAAAATAATAGGAAGCCTTAAAGTTCTCCTCATGGAACTGATCAGATCTAGCAGAAGGGTAAACAAAAGGGAAAATACAGAACTGAACATACTGTTGGAGAATGCAGAACTAAAAGATTTATGGCAGCTAATAAATAGGATCATGAAAAAATTTACATTTTTCTCAACTCTTCACAATATTGTTACAAAAATAAGAACAAGTACTAGAGCACAGAGAAATTAGAAATCTATGCAATAAAAATAGTAGCCAATATAAGAACTGCAAGCAAAAGACAGACATAAATGAGTACGTAATCAGGATATCTTAGATATTAAGTGAGTCAAAGAACAAATGGGATAAACAGTTACTAATTGTGAAGACAATGACAATGGCAAAACATACCAGAATTTCTGGGACACAGCTAAAGTAGTACACAAGGGGGAAAAATATATCCCTAAAAACATACATTAACAAAATGGAATAAGAAAGCATTAATGAACTGAGTCCTCAATTAAAAAATTAGGAAAACAACATGCAAACAAAAATAAACACAAAAGAGGGAATCTGGAACATCTGAGAAAGAAAATTTTGAAACAAAATATGATAAAACATAAAAACTAAAAGCTGATTCTTTAAAAAGCCTAACACATACCTTTACTCAACCTGGTCAAATAAGGAATGTGAGGAAAATAATTTTTTTTAAAAAAAGAAGGGAGAATCATAACAAAGGAAAAATGAAAGAACTATCAGAATCTATTATAGTTAAATGCCAATACAAATGAGAAATTAAAAAGGATTAACTAAAAAAATCATATCCAATTAAATGTGAGAAATTTTTAATAATATAATTTTGTAAAAGGAAATTCAACTGGTCATAAAGATGCTACCAATGACAAAACAATACAACAACAACAAAGAAATGTGGTCAACATGAATTTACAAAAGTCACTTTCAAACTATTAAAGAACTGATAATCATAATACACAAATTATTTTCAAAAACTGAGAATGAAAACACTACCAAATTCCTTATGAGAGAGATAGAATCCTAACTTGTTAAACCAAGAAATGATAAAAACAAGTAAAAGGAAATACAGATCAGTATCATTAAAGAATATAAATTTTAATTTATAAATAAAATTCTACCAAAAAATTACAATAATTTATTGGGGAAAAATATTTCACTACAATCAAATGAGATTTATACTAGGAACTGCAAAATAATCCATTATTAGGAAGGTAATTAAAAAGAAAAGTCTCTAAGACCTCTGTCTGTACAATAGATGAAAAAAATACCTTTGACAAAGTACAATGCTGACTTGTTAAAAACTGTAAAGTAGGGACACAGAAGAATCTTTTTTTTTTTTTTAATGATCAAACTATCTAAAACAAGCATCTGTTATCTGACATAGTTGTAGGAAGGCTAGAAATAAGAATAAGAAAAAAGAGATGAGACATAAAGGTAGGTAGAAGTAACAAAAACTTATTTTCTGATGACATGCAGGTTTAATAGAAAGTCCCAGAAAATCAGCAAAGAAACAAATACCAATATGCTCAGTATGGTAGGTTAGAAAATAAACCCATAAAATTAACATTTTATAGCAAAAAACAAAAGAATAATAGAATGAGAAGTCCAATTAAAAAGAACTACAAAGTACATGAAGTATATAGAAATCAGTCTATTAAAGTACACTCAATATCTGCATAAATATAATTAAGATATCCTTCTTAAAGTCTCAAGATCAAACTAGACAAGAAATAATTAGAAATAACTGAATTTAATAACTTAGTGTTTAATAACCTGGAAACATAAGTTGTCTAGAAAAGAACTCTATCTGGCAAGAACTAGAAAAACTAAAAAGCAGTCTGGCAGAAATTAAGTTTAGAATAATACCTTATACCATATGTTACAAAACAACTCTGGATGGAATGTGACCTGACTATTACAGATGATACTACAAAAATTATCAAGTATTTATTAAACATTTACAATGTGCCAGGGACTGTGCTATATGCTGGGGATACAAAAACAAAGGATTTAACAATTATTACTCTCAAGGAGCTGACATCCTAACCTGAGACTTTAAGATGAGAAATAAATAATAATAAATATAAAGAATACAAGGAGGCATGGGAAGACTTATGTGAACTAATGCAAAGCGAGATAAGCAGAACCAGGAAAACAACATAAACAATGACTACAACAATGGAAGTGGAAAGAACTACTACCACAATCAAAAGAAAAATGGCACACTATGTAATAATAATTTACAACTTTGGATCCCTAGAAGAGACATGAGAATATACTTCCCTCTCTTATTTACATGGAAGGGTGTCTCTTGGAGGTAGAGTATATATATATTGCTAAACTTGACTGATACATTGATTAATTTTGCTGAAATGTCTCAACCCTGTTTTAAAACATTTAAAATTAGGGGTGGTTCTCTGAGTGGGAGAGGGAAGATGGGCCATATTGAAAAAGAAGATATAAGAATGAAGGATATCAATAAAAAAGATTTTAAAACCTTTCTAGCACTTTGTTTATGCTTCCAAATAACTTCGATTCTATTTTATATTATAATTGTATATAACTTATTTCCACTATTTGACAATATGCTTCATGAAAGTAGGGACAACCAATTTTTAATTTGTATATTCCCCCATAGTACCTGGCACAGAGCCTTAATACATTTTCATTGAATTAAAAAAGCATGAGCAATAATATAAAAATTAATTTGGAGATTTTTTTTTCTCATTGGTTCATGCAGCGAGTTACTTTATAATCAATGCTGCTTCATAACATTTTTTTTTAGCAGAAAGATTTGTTTGACATGAATGATGTGGAATATCTGCTAGGAATGATGCTGAATAAGAATCAGAAAATTTGGGACTGGTAGAAATTTCATGTGGTCTAATCCAAACTAATTTTACAAATAAGGAAGCTGCATTCCTCAAAGATCACATGACTTCAACTGTCATAGAGAGAACCTGGTCGAGGATTGGAATGCAGTCCTTTGTATAAAAATCTAGTATTATCTTTACTCCAGCATGCTTCCTCTTAGTTTAGGCATTCAAAAATCAGGAAAATTGATATTAAAAATGAGTGATGCATTTTCACTTAACAAAGATATTACTAAAAATGTTTAGTTTCTGAAGCTGCCTGATTTAGATTAAATTCATCTCATTTATTCATTAGCAAAGATAATAATGGCAATCACCTTCATGCCTGAAGAGTTGTCAGTAAGATAATCAAGCAACATTTTTGGTATTTTTGTCTGAAGAGTGTCTGGTAAATTCACTTTTCTTTTTCCTGGATCTTTAGCCAGTAGGAAGAAGACGATTCAGAATGAAAACTGTGCTAATACAGCCACAAGAAGTGGTAGTGAAGGGTGCTGGTATTATTAGGAAGGAAATGACAAGAGTATGTCTCTAGGAAAAAGATTACCAAATCAAGTGGAATAGAAAAAAAGAAAGATATTTAGACATATTTGATACAGTGATGGACTTTTCCTAATTGCCTATTTAAACCAATTTTAGTACCAAATAGCCTTGATAACTGAAAAGTTATAAACAAGGTTTGGAATCTAAAACTTAGAAAGTTCATGTACAAAATTCAGATTCTCAAATTTAATAAAATGGCTAATATATGAACCACAGAGCATGTGAACATTTCACAGAAAAAGAGGTATTCTCTCTTTTTTAATCAAGAGTTTCTAATACAGAAAGTTGTGCATCATTAATTAAGAAACTGTTTAATAAATGTACACCTTTCAGTGACCCAACTTTGCCTCTAAAGAGTCTGGTCACATCCTTTTCACATCAATTCCTTGCACTGTTGCATTGCTACAAACCACTATGTCACTGGAACTCGCATCAGACATAGCCATCAAATCAATTATAACAGTCTGCTGCTGGCTTATACTGACAAGAAATGATTGATAACAAAACCTTCCTACTTTCTGTTCTCATCTGACAGCAACAAAACAGTCCCTGCCTGCTTATACCAGCATTTGTCATAAATCAATAGCAATTTCATCACCTAGAAAGGTGCTGTCAACTCTGTTCAGTTCATCTGGTTTCATTTTATTTTCATAATTTTAAAATATAACTATTCAGCAAGGTTAATGCAAAATGTTTGTTTGTTGAAGCTTTTGATAGGTTTATAACACATCAATAATCTCAAAATATGGAGCATCAATCTTCTTTAAGAAATTTGGAAAACCATTTTACTAGTATCATAGAATGTCCCCAACTTCCTAACCCCAAATCAACCAAACAAAACCCATAATACTCCACATTGCATCTCTCTAGACATTTACTAATTTTGGGAACTGACATACTACTTAGGATGAATTTCCTATTAGCTCTGACATTACAGTTTTTTAAATCACTGAAGTGCTGAGGATTTCATGGTACCAATTTTCTCAGAAACAAGGCATACACAGTACTTTTTTCTTTCTTTTTCTCCCCCACTATCGCCATTTAATTCCATAGTGAGAATGTCAAAAAATGACAAAAGTGCAATGCTGCAAAAAAGATAAAAAAGTCAACAACCATTAAACATCTACTGTATGCAGATATTATATTGGGTACCATGCCCAATCAGAGAACGTAAATGGCTTCCTTGAAAAAAAATTACTTATAAAATAGACCAACACATATATGTATGTATCAAGTATTTTGTATAGGCCAGGAGCCAGGAATAAAGAAGGAAAAGAGTCATGCCATCTCCAACTTCCCCGCATTTGAAGAAGCCACTTCCAACCACCCCACCCCCAATGCCTGAGATGTATACTTCCCTTAATTCTGCCTTTTAGAATATTTATCTTTCTTCAAAGGTCAGCTTAGGACCCATCATGTCTACAAAATCTTCCACAATGTTCCCTAATGCCTTTTCCTATACTCTCCTTCATTACCTGGTATTTAGTTTGTGTGTGTGTGTATATATATATATATATATATACACACACACACATATATATATATACACATACATACATATATATACATACATACATATATATTTATATATTTTATCTACTTATATGCATATATGTTATTTCCCCACAACAGAATGGAAGTTCCTTGAGGATAGGGGCTGTTTTGTTTTTGTCTTTGTATCCCAAGCTTCTCGCATAGCACCCAACACACAGCAGAAATTGAATATTTGTAGAATGGTGGAACTGAATTATAGGAAAGGGGAAGTTATGAAATACTAGAGATCTGATTAAAAATATCTGGCAAATAGAAATCAATTACTTCCTAATTCCTCTTCACCCACTTAAAGATAATTGTTAATATAAAAATGTATTCAGTATCTGGATATGTGTTGTGCTCTATTAGGCACTATGCCAATTTAAGTCAGGGGGAAAAACCTGTTCTTGTCCTCAGAGTGCATGAACAATAAGGAAAAAAAGGCTCAATCACAATATCAAATAAGCACATTTTCAATTTGTAGCTGTATCAGAAAATGAAAATATGATTTTATTATTTCATTCGCCAAAGTCAAATGAAGCAGGTAATGCTTTGTGACATTATTTGGAGTACCATCTCTCTATCAACAGCTTAATAATCATGGATATTTTTGACTTTATATTAAAAAGGCAATAGTCATCACTGAAAATAGTAGCTATTAACTTTTATTCCTTTTTCTTTCCGGCCCCTCACAAAAGACTATTGTGATGGCCTATTAATTCATACATATTTCATGCCACATTAATCTTAAAATATCATTTTTTATGCCATTTCCCAGCTCTTCTAAAACTTCTAATGGTCCTATAATACACAAGATTAAATCCAAACACAGCCTAGAATTCAAGACTCTTCTAAATCTGGCTCCAGGGGTGGCTAGGTAGTGCAGTGAATAGAGCACCAGCCCTGGAGTCAGGAGGACCTGAGTTCAAATCTGCCCTCAGACACTTAACACTTACTAGCCATGTTACCTTGAGCAAGTCACTTAACCCCAATTGCCCAGCTTTGTCCCCTCCAAAAAAAAAAAAATATCTGGCTCCAATCTACCTTTCCAAGGTTAATATCTCTGTACTTCTCAACACGAATCCTCTATTCTGGCCAGAATGGTGTACTTAACAGTTTCTAAATATTTGTCAAATGTGCTTTATTTGGCCCAACCTCACCAACTCTACACATTAAAATTCTATTTGCCTTTCAAGATCCCATTAAAATGCTGTAATACACTTGACTGCCCCATCTGGATGTGATCCCTCCCTTCTCTGACCTCCTATAGCGCCCATTGCCTTCTACTCATATGCATTCTTATATTAGATCTGAGTTCAAATCTGACCTCAGACTAGCTGTGCTGATCTGGGCAAGTCTCAGTTTCACTGGTTGTAAAATGGAGATAATAACAGCATCTACTTAGTAGGGTTGTTGTGAGGATAAATGAAATAATATTTGTAAAGTACTCAGCACAGTGCCTGGCACACTGTGGACACCACATAAATACTTAGTTGTTTGTTTTTTCCATTCCTCCTCATGTGTAATCATTAGTTAGCTGCTGCCGAGCATATTGTTTTGCACAAAGTAGAAACTTACATTTGCTTAACTTTTAAGACTTTAGCATTTCCAACAAGACTGTAGGCTCCTAGAGGGCAGTAATAATATTTACTATTTCTTGGAATAACCCACAGTTAACTTACTCAAAGTGAACTCACATTTTTTGGATGTTTTTAAACGATAATAAAAACAATAATAATTAGCACTTATATAGTGCTTCAGGGTTTGCAAAGAGACTTACACATGATGTCTCATTTTATCCTCACAACTCTGAGGTAGATATTACTATGAGGAAACTACCAGAGAGAGGTTAAATGACTTGCTCTGGGTCACACAGTTAATAAAAGACTAAAGTGAGATTTGAACTCAAGTCTTCCTTACCATATAATTCCATAGTGAGAATGTAACACCTCCCTGCCTTCTTCATGATTATCTTAATGAAACATTTTTTTCAACATAATTATTAACAAAGCAAGATAATATATTTAAGATTTTTATCCATGTAAAAGGTGAGGTTTAGAAATAAGGAATTAAGACTGCTACAAAGTCAACAACAACAAAAATCTAACATTGGGTATACTCCTTAGTCTTCACCTTGCTCTTCTTTGACTAAAAAAAAAGACCATAAGATGACTCTTTTTCCCAGTTTCCAAGACAGAGCAAGACAATTGTCAATGAAAGTATTTGTTGCAAGTCAAGTTTAAATGGGTGCATGATCTAGGTATAAAGGCTGATACTGTAAATAATCTGGGGAAGCAAGGAATAGTTTACCTGTCAGATTTATGGAGTAGGGAAGACTTTATGACCAAAGAAGAGTTGGAGAGCATTATAAAA